>LR880968.1:31264893-31278326 GCA_904067115.1 Aegilops sharonensis | reverse complement strand
TCCAAATCATATGCATTCTGTTGAAACTGTCGAATGTCTTCTCTGCGTCCTTGTCAGCAGAAGACACAGAGACAAACTTTAAGTCTGTTTTAAATGATTCATCATTACTGTTGAACTCCGGAGAAGCCGGAACGACCCTCCGACAAACCGGGCGAGCGTCGGAACGTGGGACATCTCATTGTATGTTGCATGCGTGCCACGTGTCCCTCAGATGTGAACTGTCAGGGGCACCTGCGTAATTGCGCTGCGCCGCACACCTCGTTATAAATACCTGTCCCCTGCGGTCAAGAAAATCTTCTTCCACCTCTCCACCTCGTACAAACCCTAGCGCCACCGCTAGCTCTCGACGACGCCGGCGATGAAGCGCTTAGCTGCCGTGACCTCTCCGACGCCGTCCTCACGCCGGCCGCGAACATCTTCATCTCCGCCGCCGCCGTAGGTGTCCTCCGTCGCCAAGTTAGGGCACGGTGGACTGAACTGCTCGGCCTCCTTTCCTTCCGTCTAGCAGTTCTTCGAAGCGGTAAATATATCTCTATTTTTACCATATTTTTGATCTTCAAGATTCATCCTACTTGCCAAAAATGGTTTCTGCCCATACAAAGTTAGATCTATTTTGTCTGCATCTCATACTGCTTAGTATATTCACTTAAGCCTCAAAACTAGTTAGATTCCTCACTTGTACTTATTCACAGATTCGTACAAATCTGGAACCAACTCTCAGCGTATAAGTGAATGTCTTCGCATCATGAGGTCAATGTCTTCAAACCGATTTATCATCAAAATCTTCTGAGAATGCATATGACCTCTTCCCCTTCCCTCGCATCACTAATGCTGTCACATGTACATGTGCGTGGGAGAATCCCTTGGTTCTCATAGTCTGCATTCATTTGTAGAATTCTTACAGCATCAAACCAACTCTCCCGAAGCCAGTTCCTGTCTGTCAAGCAAACACAAGCCTTTGAAGCCTTTGATTGTGAAGCCATTCAGTTTGAAGCTCATGGCTACAGATAAATCAGTCAGGAAGGGCGGCAGACAGCGTCGTGAGGGAACCTCAAAAGATCTGCCTGATGACCTCGCAGAGCTGTACAAGACAGATCCTGAAGAGACTTATAATCAGCGCAAGACACGAATCCAATGGATTCGACGCTATTGGGCTGAACAGTGGTTCAAGTACAATTTCGTCACACAAGAATATGCCGAGAAGAATGCCATCAGAAGCCCTTGGGGTGATATTCTGTTTCAAGGCCTCCCTCCCAAGAGCATGGCTGAAGCTATTGCACAAGGTTTCTATCCTTGCATGGTCCGTGGACCTCTGCCTGAAAATGCCGACCCGACGTCTTTGCTCTGGTGTCGCGATGACAATCTCTTCAAGCGCAACTTCCAGCACGCAAAGGCTTCTGCAAAGGAAAACAAGAAGTCATTGGGATTAGACTTCAACCCTGGTCCCTCTGCTCCCCGTGCTGACGGCTCACGTGACGCTGAACCCAATGTCATCGGTCCGTTTTCAAACCTTGAAGGCCTCATCATTTATATTTTGGTCCAAGGTGCCAAAGTGGATCACTCTGATGACAATGATGACTCTGATGAAGCCCCAGCTCCAGCTCCTGCTCCTGCTCCAAAGCCGCAGAAGCTTAAGAAAGTCAAGGCTCCAAAGTCAGCTGCTCCTCCAAAAGCTTCTCGTGTGAAGCCACTGGCCACTGCACCTCCTGAAGCCAGTGAACAGTCTGAGGATCAATCCCGCATCTCCAAGAAGACGGAGAAGAGAAAGAAAAGTGTCAAGAATACTGAACTGACACTGACCCCTGCTGCCATTCTGCGTGAAGAGCACATTGATCTGTCAAGTGATGACGATCTTGCAGATGATGCTCTTGAGCAGCTTATCAAGAGCAAAGAAGAAGCAGAAATCTTCAACAACTTGCCTCTCTTTGATGTGGCAATCATCCATCACTTCATTGATGAGTGGTTTGACACACCAAACATCAGCTTTGAAGATCTGCAACTTCCAATTGGCCTCAGCGTCTCTTTCAACGGCGCCATTGCTTCTGAGCTAGCTCTAGCTCAGCAGATTGTTGAACTGCAGCACAAAATTGACTATAAGAAGGCTCAGTTCAAGAAGCATATAGCTGCACTTAGTGTGCAAGACGTCAAAAACTTCAAGGTCATGCTGCACGACCTCAAAGAAAACTTTGTCAAGAAGCGTGAAGAAGCCATAGGCTCTCGTGAGCGCATGAAGGCTCTGGCTGACAAGTGTGTGCTTGCCTACAATGAGGCTGAGAAGCGCAAGGCACTTGGCCGTCCTGGCATCGACCCCAAGATGGCTGCAAAGAAAAAGAAGTCTTCAGCTGACCAAGCTACACCTTCAAGGCAGGAAGAGCCCCGCATAGTCTTCCCAAGCAGCATGACTGGCTCGAAGCCAAAGGTACGGTCAACTGCTTCTGAACAGAAAAAGACGAGGGCTGCCGAGGCTGAAGCGAGAAAAAGGAAAAATCCTGACGCCTCTGATGCTGCTCCCTCCAAGAAGAAGCTAAAGACCAAGAAGAATCGGGCTGCTCCTACAGAGCCCTTGATTGTTGAACCCATTTCTGTGGTTCGTCCCGCGTCTACAACCCAAGAACTTCGAATGACTGTTCATGAGCCTGCTTCCACAGAGGCTCCTGAAGCTGAAGAGATTCCAGCAGCTGATCCCCCCACTGCTGAAGACATTGGTCACCATGACAATGTTGAAGATGATGAAGTTCTTCCTCAAATCGAGTACAATGTGGTATCATCGCCTGTTCGTACGAACAACGAACTCATCAGCATTGGTTGTCCTCTGACGCCAATTGCACAGGATGCTTCATGGGCTGATCGCCCGCAACAACAAGACTCCCCCAGTACTCCCCAACAACAAGTCACTCCCCAACAGCAACACCAAGAAGAAGAGGAAGACTTTGAGGCCCAGGCAACCCCATCTCCAAAGGCGTCGCCAGCATTTCGCAGGCTTCGCAAAGGTCAAAGGCCTCAAGTGCCTCTTCCGAGCGTTCCAGAAGGAGAAGTGCACCACCAACCTGTTGCACGTCATGTGTTTTCAGAAGCCACTCCAACTGTGAATGTCTCTGTATCTGAAGCCAAAGTTGCTGAAGACAATCCGGCTGCATCAGCCGCTGACACCCAAGAAGAAGGAGAAGAACGTGTTCCTACACCCCTAGTAATTGAAGAAGTGATCCCCGAAATCAACGTGCCAGTGCCCGACCCTCCAGCTCCTCAAGTGGAGGTTGAAAACAATGAGGCTGCCACCTCCAACACCAATGTAGCCAATGACGTGGTCATGGATGAAGCCAATGTGGAGCCTGTCCCAACTGCTCCTGAAGCCAATGAGGCAACTGCTCCCGAAGCATCTGCTGAGCAGCCTGAAGCCTCAGTTGCTGCCACTGCTCCAGTTCCGCCACCAAGGCCCTACACAATCGAGCAAGCATACAACTATGGCGAGCTAGTCACAGTAAGATGGCCCGTTCTGGTCCCTCCGCCTCATGCCTCTGGTCCTCAATTTGACTATCATATTGCGCATAGGCCTCCGGTCCAGAAGCCGAAGCCAAGACTGCCAAGGTTTCCAGGCACTGCCACCTCAACTGGTTCTTTCAATGCAAATGGCTTCAAAGCCCACAATACTTTCTTTGACAGTGCAAAGAAACCCTACACAAGGCCAAGGATCTCATCTGACCGGTTCTGGATCTATCAGCAAAGAAGCTATTACTCCTGTGTTCTGTATGACCAAGGCCGCATTTTGCCTCATATGCGCCTCGACACTGAAGCCATTGCCGGACTACCATGCTTAGAAGAAGCACTTGATTGCTTTCATGATGCAGGTCTGCTTGGCTTCGTAACAGACAGAGAGCACTGGAATGAAGAATTAGTGCTTCAATTCTATGCCACACTCCACATCCGCGGCTACAACAGAGATACGAAGACATGGGTTCTCGAGTGGATGACTGGAAATGTCCATCATGAAGCCAAAGCTCTTGACATCATTGAGCTCACAGTCCTACCCACTCCCAGAGGGCTGTTTGAACCTGGATGTCAACTCCACCGCGATGCCTTGGAAAGCATATTTCATAAGCCAGAACCCGACATGAGTCAGATGCTGAGCATGATGAAGCCACTGCCACATGACGCTGAATACCCTCAACACTTCTTTGTTGATGACCTTGAGTATCTGCCTCGTACCATATATCACATCATACGGCGAACTCTATGGCCCATACAAGGGCATTCATCGTCTGCAAAGCTTGAAGGAGCAATGAAGACATTGGTCTTCTACATCCTCAATGGCATCAGCTTCAACACGCAAGATTTCTTCATCCGACAATTGGCTGCCTCTGGATCTGATCTGTTTGGTCTGAAGTTCTATGCTCCATGGGTCATGCGCCTCATCAAGATGCACTCTGCTATCAACTATCAACCCTCTGCTCGCAATCATCTGATCTTTCTACCAGAGGTTGATATGTCTGTTGAAGCCATATACCCTGAGCCTGCCAAAACGCCACTAAGTCTTCAGAACGCAGATCACCACAGCTTCTCTCAACCTATGGAAGGCGTCCAAGCGGTATCTCATGTCTATCCCCTGGCTGGGAACACACGTCTGCCTCATCGTGCACGGATTGAAGCCACTGAGAGCACAATTGGCCAAAGGCCTCGGAAGCGCTCTCGAGTCCTCAACGATCGAGAACTTCTTGTAGCGCTGCTTCAAAAGCAAGATAAGCATCACTCCTAGCTAAAGCGTCAAATGCAAAGCCTCTTGGTGGACGTCAACCGCATTCGTAACCTTGCCACCAAGAATGCTTTTGTCACTAACGAGACTTGTCGGCGATCATGGAAGAGTTTGACCCTGCTCAGTGCTGAAGCTGATCTTCAAGACGATGGCTTCACTGAACGTTTCAAGTTTGACTCCACTCCTCCACGGAATGCAGTCCTACGGCGAACTCCATCTCTTGAAGACTCTGACTATTCTTCCTCCACGGCAACGGTCAATGCCAGAGTGATCGATGATGAAGCCGATGCTACTTCACCGCCCCCTACTTCTGCACGAATCGACACTGTGCCCAGCTCGTCTGCACCGCCAACCAACAATGACAACCCTGCTGCGTCATCTTCTTCAGAAAGGACGAGTAGATGCTCTATGTCTTCAAACCTTTTTGGTCCTTACTGACAAAAGAGGGAGAAGCATATGAGTTTGATGGTCTTCAAGCGGGTTCATAAGGGCGGTTGCACTATATTTTGTCTAGTGTTTACAACTCTCGTTTTTGAAACATTTGGTTCTTATGAGTTGTAACACTTAAACTCGATGGTCGTCGGCTACTTATTTCCTTTACCCTGGAGCGATGATAAATTCCGCATGTGCGACGATAACTTCCGCACTTAGATCATTCTGCAAACGTCCGTTTTTCATTATGCATGTCATTCTCTTAGCTATATCAATTCATGCATGATGAATTATCTTCATAAGTTGAAGAGGATCTCCACAAGTACAACCTGCCATGTGCATTTGCATTCCAAAAGCAAACCACTTATATGCACATCTTCAGGGGGAGCCTTTGCCACTTATGAAGACAATTGCCTATCCTTTTACAATTTCACATATTTTATCCCCGTTGAAAACTTCAACCAGTTTGTCATCAATCACCAAAAAGGGGGAGATTGTAAGTGCATCTAGTGCCACCCCTAGTTGGTTTTGGAGTATTGACGACAAATGTGGTTGAGGGACTAATGCGTTTGTGAGAATTGCAGGATAACGCAGGTAGTGTCCCTCATTGATTCGGTTTACCTACCGGAGACGACCCCTAAAAATGTATGAAGACATTGAAGACAATGGTGGTATGTGAAGATATTCACATTGAAGACTATGACATGAGAAGACATTGAGTGAAGACTATGGAGCGCGAAGACTGTGTTGTTTTGTTGTTTCCTTTCGTTCTTTGTTGAGTCGTAGGAACCACCGTACTGTTAAGTGGGGTCCAAGTGATCATTATCAGAATGACTGAAGTGATGCTCAACCCAAATCCTATGTCTTCGAGCGAAGACAATGAGAGCAAAACTTATCCAGAGCTGGATGAGTCAGCTTTGCTTGTAGCCCAAGTAAAGTTGCCGTGAGTGTTTGAAATCTTACTGTTGGAACACGTGTCAGTTCCTTAGTGATCCAGGGTCATTTCGGACATAACAGGTCGGTTTGCGTAGTGGCTATAAATAGCCCACCCCCTACACCATAAATTGGTGGCTGCTCAGAGTTAGTGCACGGCTTTTGTCGTTTGAGAGCAACCCACCTCGAAGCCTTTGAGAGAGAGAAATCCTTGCGAGGACAAAGCCCAAAACACTTAGAGCCAAAGAGTGTTAGGCATCACTGAAGTTTTCCTGTCTGTGTGACCTGAAGACTTATTACACTTGAGGACTGTGAATCCTCGAGCCGGTTAGGCGTCGTGTTCTGAGCATCCAAGAGTCATTGTGGATTGCCGGTGAACGTCGTCTGTGAAGGTTCGGAAGTCTACCTTGAAGAATTACCAGAGTGATTGGGCGAGGACTGTGTGTCCTTAGCTCAAGGGGAATAAGGTGAAGACGCGGTCTTCTGAGTTGAATCTCAGCCTCCCTAACCAGATGTACAGTTGTCACAGCAACTGGAACTTGTCCAACAAATCCTGTGTCTTCAACTAGTGACTGGTTCTATCCCTTCCCTCCTTTACCCTAAGTTTGTCTTCGTGAAGTCATTGCTTATATGTCTTATCTATTTGACTTCACTGCTTGACTTCTATTGTTGTTTGGCTTCATACTATCTTCCATCCTGATCCTTACTACATAGCTGCTATTAGTCGTGTCCGTTCACATTATTGCATACTTGACTATTGCTTGCTTGTTGTAGTTATGTTCTGCTGCATATCAACTAGGTCATTTCTGTTGTTTGTCTTCGAAACATCCATGTTTTGAAGACTTTCATAAAAATCGCCTATTCACCCCCCCTCTAGTCGATAACTAGCACTTTCACAGACTCAATGCCCGACCACTGTAGACGATAGAGAGAAAATGAAAGTCATTCCCAATGCTTCAGCCATAGGTTCTATCATGTATGCTATGTTGTGTACTAGACCTGATGTGTGCCTTACTACAAGTTTAGCAGGGAGCTAGGTACCAAAGTAATCCAGGAGTGGATCACTGGACAACGATCAAGAACATCCTGAAGTACATGAAAAGTACTAGGGATATGTTTCTCGTTTATGGAGGTGACAAAGAGCTTGTCGTAAATGGTTACGTCGATGCTAGCTTTGACACTAATCCGGATGACTCAAAGTCACAATCCGGATACGTATTTTTGTTGAATGGTGGAGCTGTCAGTTGGTGCAGCTCCAAGCATAGCATCGTGGAGGGATCTACATGTGAAGAGGAGTACATAGTTGCTTCGGAAGCAGCTAATGAAGGGGTCTGGATGAAGGAGTTCATATCTGATCTAGGTGTAATACCTATTGCATTGGGTCCAATAAAAATCTTTTGCGACAATACTAGAGCAATTTCCTTAGCGAAGGAATCCAGATTTCACAAAAAAAGACCAAACACATCAAGAGACGCTTCAACTCCATATGAGATTTGCAAAATACATACGGATCTAAATGTTGCAGACCCGTTGACTAAGCCTCTTCCACGAACAAAACATGATCAGCACCAAGACTCCATGGGTGTTAGATTCATTAAAATATAATTTATATTATTAACTCTAGTGCAAGTGGAAGACTGAAGGAAATATGCCCTAGAGGCACTAATAAAGTTCTTACTTTATATTTCCTTATTCATGATAAATGTTTATTATTCATGCTAGAATTGTATTAACCAGAAAACCGATACATGTGTGAATACATAGACAAAACACAGTGTCCCTAGTATGCCTCTACTAGACTGGCTCGTTGATCAAAGATGGTGAAGTTTCCTAGCCATGGATATGAGTTGTCATTTGATAAATGGGATCACATCATTAGTGTAATGATGTGATCGACAAGCCCCATCTGTTAGCTTAGCATAATGATAATTTAGTTTTATTGCTATTGCTTTCTTCGTGTCAAATATATATTCATCCAACTATGAGATTATGCAACTACCGGACACCGGGGGAATGCCTTGTGTGCTATCAAACGTCACATGTGATTATAAAGATGCTCTACAGGTATGTCCGAAGGTGTTTGTTGGGTTGGCATAGATCAAGATTAGGATTTGTCACCCCGAGTATCAGAGAGGTATCTCTAGGCCCTCTTGGTGATGCACATCATATGAAGCCTTGCAAGCAATGTGATTAATGAGTTCGTTGCGGGATGACGCACTATGGAACGAGTAAAGAGACTTGTTGGTAACGAGATTGAACTTGGTATGAACATACCGTTGATTGAATATCGGGCAAGTAACATACCGATGATAATGGGAATAACTCTGTTGGCATTGCGATTCGACCGATAAAGATCTTTGTAGAATATGTGGGAACCAATATGAGAATCCAGGCTCTGCTACTGGTTATTGACCGGAGAGGTGTCTCGGTCATGTCTACATAGTTCACGAACCCGTAGGGTCCGCACGCTTAACGTTTGATGATGATAGGCAAAGATTGATATATTCGAAGGTTATATTCGGACACCGGAATGGTTTCAGAAAGGTTCGGATATTCTTCGGAGTACCGGGAGGTTACAGGAACCCCCCGGAGAATTGTTGGGCCTACATGGGCCATAGGAGAGAGGGGAGGCAGCCCACAAGGGGTGGCCGCACCACCTCCCATGGGGAGTCCAAATTGGACTAGGGGAGGGGGCGTGCCCCCCCTTTCCTTCTCCTATTCCCTCTCCCTCGCCCCTTTTCCCCCTCCGAAAGAAGGAAAAAAAGAGGGGGGCTGAATCCTACTAGGAGCGGAGTCCTAGTAGGACTCCCCCCTCCTTGGTGCGCCCCTTGTGGCCAGCCTCCTCCCCCCCTCCTTTATATACGGGGGCAGGGGGCACCCCAAAGAACATCAATTGTTTAGCCTTGTGCGGTGCCCCCTCCACGGTTTACTCCTTCGGTCAAATTGTCGTAGTGCTTAGGCGAAGCCCTACTCGGATCACTTCACCAAAAACCATCATCAGCCGTCGTGCTGACGGAACTCATCGACTCCTGCGCGCCTCTTCTGGATCAAGAGTTCGAGGGATGTCATCGAGCTGAACGTGTCCAGAACTCGGTGGTGTTGTACGTTTGGTACTTGATCGGTTGATTCGAGAAGACGTTCGCCTACATCAACCGCATTAATATAGCGCTTCCGCTTTCGGTCTACGTGGGTACGTGGACACACTCTCCCCTCTCATTGTTATGCATCTCCTAGATATCTTGCGTGAGCATAGGAATTTTTTTGAAATTGCATGCTACGTTTCCCAACATGAAATTCATGATCTAGGTTCTAAGGGAAATGATTGTTGCGGGCGGGAAATACTTAGTAATAAAAGCATACTTGCACTTGTTCCAAGAATCAATACTATTGTGAGCCAAAGAAGAAAACCAAATTTTTGCACGATCTCGCAAAGAAAACGAAAATAATTTCAACTTCACAACGTCATTGTCCACATCTTTTTTATTTTGCATATCGCACAATTCCACGAATGTGTTAACATGGGATGTGGCATGCTCATTACGAGTACTGGAAAATTGATCTTTCATAACAAGATTCAGCACAATAGTATTAATATCACAAGACTCTGCACTAGTGGCGGGAGGAGAAATCGGAGTGCTAATAAAATCATTGTTGTTGGTATTTAGTAAATCACACAACTTGGTGTACTCTTGAGTCATGATGACTACACAACAAGATTGCACTCAAAAATAGATCTGTCGAGAAAACGGCGAACGAAAAAGAGGGCGAATAAAATGGCCAATTTTGTGAAGTGGGGGAGAGGAAAAACGAGAGGCAAATGGCAAATAATATAAATTATGAGGATATGAGATTTGTGATTAGGAACCTGGTTGACGTTGAAGATCCTCCCTGGCAACGGCGCCAGAAATTCCTTTTGATGTCTGCTAGAACTACGTCGGTATTTCCCCAAAGAGGAAGGGATGATGCAGTATAGCGACGGTAGGTATTTCCCTCAATGATGAGATCAAGGTTATCGAACCAGTAGGAGAACCTCCTAACACCACCTAAACAACACCTGCACACAAATAAGAAATACTCGCAACCCGACGTGTTAAAGGAGTTGTCAATATAACATGAGATAATTGTGGTAGATATAATAAATAGATCGCGTAACAAATAAATTTCAGCAAGGTATTTTTGTATTTTTGGTTTAATAGATCTGAAAATAAAAGCAAAGGAAAATAGATCGCAAAAGAAAATATGATGAAAAGAGACCCAGGGGCCGTAGGTTTCACTAGTGGCTTCTCTCGAGAAAAATAGCAAACGGTGGAAAAAATTACTGTTGGGCAATTGATAAAACGTCAAATAATCATGAAGATATATAGGCAATGATCATTATATAGGCATCACTTCCAAGATTAGTAGACCGACTCCTGCCTGCATATACTACTATTACTCCACACATCAACCGCTATCCAGCATGCATCTAGTGTATTAAGTTCATGGAAAAATGGAGTAATACAATAAGAACGATGACATGATGTAGACAAGATCTATTTATGTAGAAATAGACCCCATCTTGTTATCCTTAATAGCAACGATACATACGTGCCGTTTCCCTTTTTGTCGCTGGGATCAAGCACCATAAGATTGAACCCATCACAAAGCACATCTTCCCATTGCAAGATAAATAGATCAAGTTGGCCAAACAAAACGCAAATATCGGAGAAGAAATACAAGGCTATAATCAATCATGCATATAAGAGATCAAAGAAGTCTCAAAAAACTTTTACGGATAAAAATCAGATCTGATCATGAACTCAAAGTTCATCAGATCCCAACAAACACACCGCAAAAAGACTTACGTCATATGGATCTCCCAGAGACACTTGTGTTGATAATCAACAGAGATAGATGAAGCCGTCTTGCTACTAACTACAGACCCGTAGGTCTACAAAGAACTACTCATGCATCATCGGAGAGGCTCCAATGGACATGATGAACCCCTCCGAGATGGTGTCTAGATTGGATCTGGTGTTTCTGGACTCTACGGCGGCTGGAATTGATTTTCGTCGACTTCCCTAGGGTTTCTAGAATATTGGGGTATTTATACAGCAAAGAGGTGGTACGGGAGGCCAACGAGGAGGGCACAACCCACAGGGGCACGCCTCGTCCCCCAGGCGCGCCCTCTTGGGTTGTGCTCCCCTCGGAGATCCCCTCAGGTGCGTTCCTGGCCCACTGGATGTTTTCTAGCCCCAAAAAAATCCACAAAAAGTTTCACTACGTTTGGACTCCGTTTGGTATTGATTTCCTGCGATGTAAAATTAAGAAAATATGCCCTAGAAGCAATAATAAAGTTGTTTTTTTTATATTTCCTTATTCATGATAAATGTTTATTATTCATGCTAGAATTGTACTAACCAGAAACTTGATACATGTGTGAATATATATATAGATCAAATACTATGTCCCTAGTATGCCTCTACTAGACTAGCTCGTTGATCAAAGATGGTTAAGTGTCCTAGCCATGAACATGATTTGTCATTTAATAAATGGGATCACATCATTAGTGGAATGATGTTATGGACAAGACCCACCCGTTAGCTTAGCATAATGACCGTTCAGTTTTATTGCTACTTCTTTCTTCGTGTCAAATATATATTCCTCCGACTATGAGATTGTGCAACTCCCGGACACCGGAGGAATGCCTTGTGTGCTATCAAATGTCACAATGTAGCAGGCTGATTATAAAGATGCTCTACAGGTATCTCCGAAGGTATTTGTTGGTTAGCATAGATCGAGGTTAGGATTTGTCACTCCGAGTGTCGGAGAGGTATCTCTGGGCCCTCTCGGTAATGCACGTCATATGAAGCCTTGCAAGCAATGTGACTAATGAGTTAGTTACGGGATGATGCTCTACATAAAGAGTAAAGACACTTGCCGGTAACGAGATTGAACTAGGTATGAAGATACTGACGATCGAATCTTGGGAAAGTAACATACCTATGACAAAGCGAATAATGTATGTTGACATTGTGCTTCGACCGATAAAGATCTTCGTAGAATATGTGGGAACCAATATGAGCATCCAGGTTCCGCTATTGGTTATTGACCAGAGAAGTGTCTCGGTCATGTCTACATAGTTCTAAAACCAGTAGGGTCCACACGCTTAATGTTCGATGCTGAAATGTATTATATGAGTTATGTGTTTTGCTGACCGCAGGTTGTTCAGAGTCCAGGATAAAATCACGGACATGACGAGGAGTCTCGAAATGGTCGAGACGTAAAGATTGATATATTGCAAGATTATATACAGACACGGGAATGGTTCCTAAGAGATTCGGGGATTTTTCGGAGTACCGGGAGGTTATCGGAACCCCACGAGAGGGCCATAGAGGAGAGGAGGAGGCAGGCCACGGGAGGTGCCCCCCCCCCCCCCCAAGGGAGTCCGAATTGGACAAGGGGGAGGAGGTGCGGCCCCCCTTTCCTTCTCGCTCTCCCCCTCTTTCCACTTTTCCCCCTCTTTGTTGGAAGGAAGGGGGGAGCCGACTAGGACTAGGAGTCCTAGTGGGACTCCCCCCACTTGTCGCGCCCCTAGGACTGATCGGCCACCCCTGTCCTCCCTTATATATGGGGGCAGGGGGCACCCCAAAGACACATCAATTGTCTTAGCCATGTGCAGTGCCCCCTCCATCATTTACTCCTCCGCTCATATTGTCGTAGTGCATAGGCGAAGCCCTGCGCGGATCACATCACCAACACCGTCACCATGCCTTCGTGCTAACAGAACTCTCCCTCAACACTTTGGTGGATCAAGAGTTCGAGGGAAGTCATCGAGATGAACATGTGCAGAACTTGGAGGTGTCGTACGTTCGGTGCTTGATCTGTTGATTCGGGAAGATGTTCGACTACATCAACCGTGTTAAGTTAATGCTTCCGCTTTCGGTCTATGAGGGTACATGGACACACTCCCCCCGTCTCGTTGCTATGCATCTCCTATATAGATCTTGCGTGAGCCGAAGAATTTTTTTGAAATTGCATGCTACGTTTCACAACAGTGGCATCCGAGCCAGGCTATCCGTAGATGATATGAACGAGTAGAACACAAAGAGTTGTGGGCGGTGATCGTCATATTGCTAACCACCAATGTCTTATTTTGATTCGGCGGTATTGTTGGATGAAGCGGCCCGGACTAACCTTACATGACCGCGTTCATGAGACCGGTTCCACCGATGGACATGCAACTAATTTTGCATGAAGTTGGCTGGCGGGTGTCTGTTTCTCCAACTTTAGTTGAATCGAATTTGACTATGGCCGGTCCTTGTTGAAGGTTAAAACATCA
>LR880968.1:31234530-31251626 GCA_904067115.1 Aegilops sharonensis | reverse complement strand
CGTTTCATGAAGTGTCCCTTCTTGCCCTTGCCCTTCTTGAAACTAGTGGTTTCACCAACCATCAACAATTGATGCTCCTTCTTGATTTATACTTTCGCGGTGTCAAACATCGCGAATATTTCAAGGATCATCATATCTATCCCTGGTATGTTATAGTTCATCACGAAGCTCTAGCAGCTTGGTGGCAATGACTTTGGAGAAACATCACTATCTCATCTGGAAGATTAACTCCCACTCGATTCAATTTATTGTTGTACTCAGACAATCTGAGCACAAGCTCAACGATTGAGATTTTCTCCCTTAGTTTGCAGGCTAAGAAACTCGTCGGAGGTCTTATACCTCTTGACGTGGGCACGAGCCTGAAATCCCAATTTCAGCCCTCAAAACATCTCATATGTTCCGTGACATTTCAAAAAGGTCTTCGGTGCCTCAATTCTAAACCATTTAACATTACCGAACTATCATGTAGTCATCAAAACGTGTATGTCAGATGTTCGCAACATCCACGGAACACGTTCGTGGTCCAGCACACCGAGGGTGCATTAAGGAAATAAGCCTTCTACTATCCGCATAGTTGCTACTGTAAACTTTCAACTATATTTTCTCTAGGAACATATCTAAAACAGTAGAACTAAAGCGCGAGCTATGATATAATTTGCAAAGGGCTTTTGACTATGTTCAGGATAATTAAGTTCGTCTAATGAACTCCCACTCAGATAGACATCCCTCTAGTCATCTAAGTGATTACATGATCCGAGTCAACTAGGCCGTGTCCGATCATCACGTGAGATGGACTAGTCATCATCGGTGAACATCTTCATGTTGATCATATCTACTATACGACTCATGCTCGACCTTTCGGTCTCTTGTGTTTCGAGGCCATGTCTGTACATGATAGGCTCGTCAAGTCAACCTAAGTGTTTCGCGTGTGTAAATCTGGCTTACACCCGTTGTATGTGAACGTCAGAATCTATCACACCCGATCATCACGTGGTGCTTCGAAACAACGAACTTTCGCAACAGTGCACAGTTAGGGGGGACACTTTCTTGAAATTTTAATGAGGCATCATCTTATTTAATACCATCGTTCTAAGCAAATAAGATGCATAAACATGATAAACATCACATGCAATCAAAAAGTGACATGATATGGCCAATATCATTTTGCTCCTTTTGATCTCCATCTTCGGGGCTCCATGATCATCATCATCACCGGCATGACATCATGATCTCCATCATCGTGTCTCCATGAAGTTGTCTCACCAACTATTACTTCTACTACTATGGCTAACGGTTTAGCAATGAAGTAAAGTAATTACATGGCGTTATTCAGTGACACGCAGGTCATACAATAAATAAAGAAAACTTCTATGGCTCCTGCCGGTTGTCATACTCATCGACATGCAAGTCATGATTCCTATTACAAGAACATAATCAATATCATACATCACATATCATTCATCACATTCTTTTTGGCCATATCACATCACATAGCATACCCTGCAAAAACAAGTTAGACGTCCTCTAATTGTTGTTTGCATGTTTTACGTGGCTGCTATGGGTTTCTAGCAAGAATGTTTCTTACCTACGAAAAACCACAACGTGATATGTCAACTGCTATTTACCCTTCATAAGGACCCTTTTCATCGAATCCGATCCGACTAATGTGGGAGAGACTGGCGCCCGCTAGCCACCTTATGCAACAAGTGCATGTCAGTCGGTGTAACCTGTCTCACGTAAGTGTACGTGTAAGGTCGGTCTGGGCCGCTTCATCCCACAATACCGTCGAAAAAAGATTGGACTAGTAACGGTAAGCATATTGAACAAAATCAACGCCCACAGCAACTTGTGTTCTACTCGTGCATAGAATCTACGCAATAGACCTAGCTCATGATGCCACTGTTGGGGAACGTAGCAGAAATTTAAAATTTTCTACGCATCACCAAGATCAATCTATGGAGATTCTAGCAACAAGAGAGTGAGAGGATGAGCATCTTCATACCCTTGAAGATCGCTAAGCGGAAGCGTTACAAGAACGCGGATGAAGGAGTCGTACTCGCAGCGATTCAGATCGTGGTTGATTCCGATCTAAGCACCGAACAACGGTGCCTCCGCGTTCAACACACATACAGCCCGGGGATGTCTCCTCCTTCTTGATCCAGCAAGGGGAGAGGAGAAGTTGAGGGAGAACTCCGATAGCACGACGGCATGGTGGTGATGGAGCTCGTGGTTCTCCGGCAGGGCTTCGCCAAGCACTACGGAGGAGGAGGAGGTGTTGGAGGAGGGAGAGGGCTGCGCCAGGGGAAGGGTGCGGCCGCCCTCTCTCTCTATATATATATATAGGGGGAAGGGAGGAGGGGGAGGCGCCCTAGGGTTCCCTAGGGGAGGGGCGGCGGCCATAGGGGAAACCCTAGATGGGTTTTGGCACCCCCACCCCCTAGGAAACTTGCCCCCCAAGCCGGGAGGGATGGCTGCCCTAGGGGTGGCGCCCCCACCTCTCCAGGTTACGTGAGATGGGGTGGGAGGGCGGCTCAGCCCCTTAGTGGGCTGATGTGCCCTCTCCCCTTGGCCCATAAGGCCCCCCAAAGCTTGTCGGGGCCTCCGAAACACCTTTCGGACACGCTGGTCATCACCTGGTACCCCCGGAACAATTCCGGACTGCAATACCCTTCGTCCAATATACCGATCTTCACCTCCGGACCATTCCGGAGCTCCTCGTCATGTCCGGGATCTCATCCGGGACTCCGAACAACCTTCGGTAACCACATACTATTTCCCATAACAACTCTAGCGTCACCGAACCTTAAGTGTGTAGACCCTACGGGTTCGGGAACCATGCAGACATGACCGAGACGTTCTCCGGTCAATAACCAACAGCGGGATCTGGATACCCACGTTGGCTCCCACATGTTCCACGATGATCTCATCGGATGAACCACGATGTCAAGGATTCAAGCAATCCCGTATGCAATTCCCTTTGTCTAGTGGTATTGTACTTGCCCGGGATTCGATCGTTGGTATCCCGATACCTTGTTCAATCTCGTTACCGGTAAGTCTCGTTACTCGTTCCATAACACATCATCCCGTGATCAACCCCTTGTCACATTGTGCACACTATGATGATGTCCTACCGAGTGGGCCCAGAGATACCTCTCCGTCACACGGAGTGACAAATCCCAGTCTTGATTCGTGCCAACCCAACAGACACTTTCGGAGATACCCGTAGTGCACCTTTATAGCCACCCAGTTACATTGTGACATTTGGTACACCCAAAGCATTCCTACGGTATCCGGGAGTTGCACAATCTCATGGTCTAAGGAAATGATACTTAACATTAGAAAAGCTTTAGCATACGAACTACACGATCTTTGTGCTAGGCTTAGGATTGGGTCTTGTCCATCACATCATTCTCCTAATGATGTGATCCCGTTATCAACGACATCCAATGTCCATGGTCAGGAAACCGTAACCATCTACTGATCAACGAGCTAGTCAACTAGAGGCTTACTAGGGACATGGTGTTGTCTATGTACCCACACATGTATCTGAGTTTCTTATCAATACAATTATAGCATGGATAATAAACAATTATCATGAACAAGGAAATATAATAATAATAACTAATTTATTATTGCCTCTAGGGCATATTTCCAACAGAGAGCACCTGAGGAGTTACGGTGGAGGCTGGCTATTTAGCGGTATCACCCAGGAGGGGGTGGTAACTCGGGACTTGTCCCAACAGCCGTCACTTCTTTTAATAATTCACTAACAGGTTTGGGTATTTGTTCTGAGTTGGCCACTGGCCTATACACACTAACCGCCACACGAGAATTGTTATGGGCCTCGGTGTCGTAGTATCAGGCAAAACTTTGTCAGGCGTCCAGTTCAGCATTATGGCACGGTAGAGCGTGCCGACCTTCTGAGATTGCGCTGGTATTCACCCTGCACACAACGACATGGAGTGCAACGGGCGATGGGCCCAAGACCCTGGAGTGCTTAGGATGTAGACCGGTGGGGACCTCTATGCTGATCCTAGGTAGGGCCGCGACGAGTTTTATTTTCCGAGGCCGGGCATTGAATCAAAAAAGTTTGTCCGACCAGAGTAATCAAGCGTGTTGGGTAATGTGGTGCACCCCTGCAGGGAAGGTTATCTATTTGAATAGCCGTGTCCACGGTAACGGACGTTCAGACTTATATCCTGATCTATTACAACTAGAAATAGATACTTGAGATATGTGATGGATATGTTGGCTCCGGGATTGCTTTCTCGCAGGGAGTCGAGGAAGGATCTCTTGGCTTTAATATTAAAAGATGCTTGTCAAATGTTAAAATGCTATTATTTACTCTTCTACATGCTGCAAGATGCTTGGAGCTGCTTGAAGATGCTACTCTTTGATAGCCTAGGCTTTTCCCCTTCTACTAGCATTCTGCAGTATAGTCTACAGATACAACCCTTCCATTTGATATCAATGCATACTTAGTATAGATCTGATGCTTGCGAGTACTTTGGATGAGTACTCACGGTTGATTTGCTACCCCTTCCCCCCTTCTTTCTTATTTTCGGTTGTTGCAATCAGATGGTGAATCCCAGGAGTCAGATGCCACCCCTGCCGACTACTACTGCTACTATCCCGCCGTCTACTACATGAAGACCGCCGACGACCAGGAGTAGTTAGGAGGTCCCAGGCAGGAGGCCTTGCCTCTTCAGTCGTTGTTGCTTTAGTGCTTCCTTCTTAAGGTAGTCTATTTTAACTTATATTTGTACTCAGATATTGTTACTTCCGCTGACTCTTGTGCATCGAGCTTTTGTATTCGAGCCCTCGAGGGCCCTGACTTGTAATATGAAACTTGTATTATTTTATTTGTGTCTAAAGTTATGTTGTGATATCTTCCCATGAGTCTCTGATCTTGAGAGTACACATTTGCGTGTATGATTAGTGTACGATCGAGGAGCGTCACATCACCACACATATATGTTAGAATCTAATATGACAACAAAGCTTCAAACCTATTTACACTGCTGTTGTTGTATATATATACATGAACATAATTTTTACAATATGCAATAGAGGGTACTCAATGGATTAACCAAATTGTAACTTCCTAAACTAAGAAAAATAATGTGGCGCTCAATCTTGATTCACCACACATATATGTTAGAGCTTAATATTGCAGCAAAGCTTCAACCGTATTCATGCTGTGGTTGTTGTATATATAAGCATGAAAATATATTTTCAAATAGCTTGTCTCTTTATTGTCCACACATATATCCATTTAATTATTAAGTACTTTAGTTATGGTCTAATCTATTGCTTTATTTAATCAACCAAGCAATTGGTCATGTATAGATGAAATTAAATTCACCTTTTCTACATCAATTTGTACATCTACAAAAAGTAAACTTTCATGAGACAATGGTTTCCATCTAATGCAAGGAAACTACATGGGAATTATGAGGTAATTAAGATGCTTGTCTGCTAGGTACGAGTCATAGGTAAAAGTTCAAATATTAATGTGGTATCTTCGTAGAGGTGTTGTGCTAACCAAAGACAACCTTGCACGACGCAACTGGCCAGGAAGTATGAAGTGTTGTTTTTGTACTCATAACGAGACAATCAAACACCTCTTTTTTCAATGCAAGTTTGCGCATTTTACGTGGTCAGTCATCCAAATATCGTCAAATTTGTATCCGTCCACAAGTGTTGCCAATATTTTTGGTCATTGCTTGGACGGTATTTCAAATAGGTTCAAAACGCTAATAAAGGTGGGAGCGTACGCCTTACTATAGTCGCTTTGGCTATGTAGAAACGATTTGGTTTTTAATGACAAAAATGCTTCTCCTTTGCAGGTTATTTTCCGTTGTACGCACTCGTTTCGTATGTGGTCTATGCTATAACATGCGGAGTACCAACCGCTATTCAAGACGGTGTGTACGCGATTGGAGCAGGTGGCTATGGAGTTTTTTACCCAACATGGATGGCAGCATAATCTCCGCATTGGTCCACCAACCGTTTCGACATAGGCATAGTGTCGGTTTATAGGACTCTACTCTTGCCGAATAGTCAATTTTTTTTCTTGTCAGATTTTTTATGTTTGGCTGTGTGCATCCTAGTTATGCAGAGGCCGGGTGATACTCTAAATGCTTTGTATCGCTTGATGTTACATTTTGAGATAATAAAAGTGCCCTTTATCGAAAAAAGTTACGAGTCATAGCTCACCGTGGAGAGTTTAGTCGACCTGTTAAGAAATCTCTGTATTCTCGTTGCTCAACCGTGTGGCCAGCACCTTCCTCATTCCGCCTGAACACATAACCTATCTATGTGTTGTTCCAAAGATTTGAGCTAGCGCTGATGTTCCAAGAGATCAAATAAGTTGTATGTTACTTGTGCTAGTGCTGATGTTCCAGCCGTCCTGTGAGTTTCAGACAACGAAAGAAAATGAATTAGCAACGGCTTGCCAGTTTTGGCCTTATTGACATGAAACAGTATTTGAAGAGGCTTAATAGGATCAATTATCTATCAGCTATTTGATTTATCTTGTATAATCAGTCGACAAGTAAAATATTGCAATTAATAATCGTTTGTGCTAGGTCAGGTCCAGTGCCGCGACATATTACACAGAGTTTAACAAAATATTTTCCATGAGTCAGCAGCCCAGATTTTTAATGAGAAAAGTATGTTTTTCGTCCCTCAAGTTCCCAAAAAGTGCAGACTTCGTCCTTCAACTTTTTTTGGTCTGCTTTTGGTCCCTCAAGTTTCAAAACCGGTCAAGTTTCGTCCGAATTCTGGTTTCGCTGAAAACAGGACACGTGGCGTGGTATTCTCTCTCCCATCACTTGCCACGTCCGACCCGCCGTTGGGTCAAACAGACCGCCCGCGCGACGCCGTCAGGTCACTCTCCCCCTTTCCCTTTCCTCTGTGACCTCTCTCCCAAACCCTAGGCGGCGGCGGCGGATCCCGATTTGGCGTGGTGGTCGGCGTTGGCGTCGGAGCAAGGCACGACGACGCCCTTGAGAAAAGCTACGGCGGCGCCGATGCAGTAAACCTAGGCGCAGATCTACGCGGCGGCGCAGGCGGGTGTAGTGTGTTGCGGTTGCGGCGGCGCCGATCCAGTATACATCGGCGACGACGAGAACTATCAGGACAGCGACCACCGGCAGACCTTCAGGTATGTTTTTTTTGCGTATATTGCTTAGGATTCATAGGTAGATGCCATCCACTTAGGTTGTAGCCGAATCTGAAATTTGTGTCCATCTATTGTAGGGAGTAATGGATCCTCTGGATTTAATTCATGTCATGTTCCATTATAATGGCGAATTTGTGAAGAATGGGAACCACATGATGTATTTGGGAGGCAGTGAAGCTATGTCAGACATTGACAGAGATAAGCTTTCTTTGCCCGAGCTTTTGGGGCATTTAAGAGATCATTGCACTGATGTGGAGGGGATACAATGTCAGTTTTATTGGTTAGTTCCAGGAAAAGAGATGAATGATGGACTTGTTTATCTGCATGATGACAACACTGTTCTTAAGATGGCTGAGTTTGTTTGTGATGGAGGAGTTGCAGATGTGTATGTTGAGAAGCATGCTCCTGCTGATGGGGAAGAAACAGTTGCAACAGCATGCTCTGCTGGAGAGGAAGAGGAACTATTCACCCCTTTAAGTGTAGTTATGCCAGAAGAGCAAGTGCCCAGATTAGATGGGAATACTGATGCACAAGATGGAGAGTCTGATGAAGAGGACAGTGATTATATACCTGATGATGAGTCAGCATCTGAGGATGATGAAGAAGTAAGAAAGATCAATGCTTACTATGTAGAGTACAAGAAGAAACTCAGGGCTGGCAACATTGACATTTTAGATGAAGTGTTCATTACAGATGCAGCAGTAGGCTCAAGGGAAAATGTTGGAGAGGATGCAGCTGCTGAAAGCTACTCAGACAGCTCAGATTTTGATGACTCTTTTGAAGAAAACAGTGATGGAGAGGCTGTCAGCAAACCAAAAAAATATCCTGTGTACAAAGACAGAGGAGAAGTACCAGAGTTCTGTCTTGGAATGAAATTTGAATCAAAGGAAGAGTTCAGAAAAGCAATAATTACTTATGGACTGCATCATAGAAGGTTAATTAGGTTTAAGAAAAATGATTCTATAAGGTGCAGAGCAGAGTGTGATTGGGGGACATGTCCCTGGTTCTGTTTACTAAGTAGGACAAGTAGGTGCAATAGTTGGCAGGTGACATCTTTCATAGATAAACATTGTTGCCCAAAAAGGAAGGACAACAAGCTGGTCACTTCAGTGAGGATTGCACAAAAATATGATAAGCTCATTAGAGGCCACCCAGGATGGAAGATTGACAGCTTGAAAGCACATGTGCAAGAGGACATGTTTGCAAATGTGAGCACATCACAAATNAAAAGAGATGAATGATGGACTTGTTTATCTGCATGATGACAACACTGTTCTTAAGATGGCTGAGTTTGTTTGTGATGGAGGAGTTGCAGATGTGTATGTTGAGAAGCATGCTCCTGCTGATGGGGAAGAAACAGTTGCAACAGCATGCTCTGCTGGAGAGGAAGAGGAACTATTCACCCCTTTAAGTGTAGTTATGCCAGAAGAGCAAGTGCCCAGATTAGATGGGAATACTGATGCACAAGATGGAGAGTCTGATGAAGAGGACAGTGATTATATACCTGATGATGAGTCAGCATCTGAGGATGATGAAGAAGTAAGAAAGATCAATGCTTACTATGTAGAGTACAAGAAGAAACTCAGGGCTGGCAACATTGACATTTTAGATGAAGTGTTCATTACAGATGCAGCAGTAGGCTCAAGGGAAAATGTTGGAGAGGATGCAGCTGCTGAAAGCTACTCAGACAGCTCAGATTTTGATGACTCTTTTGAAGAAAACAGTGATGGAGAGGCTGTCAGCAAACCAAAAAAATATCCTGTGTACAAAGACAGAGGAGAAGTACCAGAGTTCTGTCTTGGAATGAAATTTGAATCAAAGGAAGAGTTCAGAAAAGCAATAATTACTTATGGACTGCATCATAGAAGGTTAATTAGGTTTAAGAAAAATGATTCTATAAGGTGCAGAGCAGAGTGTGATTGGGGGACATGTCCCTGGTTCTGTTTACTAAGTAGGACAAGTAGGTGCAATAGTTGGCAGGTGACATCTTTCATAGATAAACATTGTTGCCCAAAAAGGAAGGACAACAAGCTGGTCACTTCAGTGAGGATTGCACAAAAATATGATAAGCTCATTAGAGGCCACCCAGGATGGAAGATTGACAGCTTGAAAGCACATGTGCAAGAGGACATGTTTGCAAATGTGAGCACATCACAAATCAAGAGAGCAAAACAGATTGTGAAGCAGAGAGTGTATGATTCCACCAAGTTCCAATACTCAAAAGTGTTTGATTATCAGTTGGAATTGCTGAGGAGCAATCCAGGAAGCACTGTTGTTGTCAAACTTGATCCAAAGGAAAGAGTACCGACATTTCTGACCACCTCAGATGTACTTCAAGAAGGCCACCTTCAAATGTTAGCAGATTCAAGCCTTTCAAACCACCTCAGAGCAAGGTCACTGCTACCTCAAAGGCCACTGTGAAGAATGTTCATGTCAGTGTTAGCAGCAGCTCTGGAGTTACTATGAATTTCAGTTCTGGAGCTGCTAACACCAACCTCACTGGAGCAAATAAAAGGGCAAAAAAAGTGCCCAGCAAGCTACTTGAGTGAGGCCAGTGTGTATGTTCAGAAAACCTGTGTGTTTGTTTCCTTCTTAACTCATGTCTCCAGTTCAATTTGAACACTGTTGTTTGTTTCCTTCAGAAAACCTGTTGTTTGTGTACTGAACAAGATGAACCTGGGCTATGTTTCTTAAGTTGAACCTTGGCTGTGTTCCTAGCACTTACAATTGTGTGCTTGCTCTCATTTCCTTTTAAATATGTGTGCCTACTTGTTGTCCAAATGCCAAAAAGAGATCAAGCCAATATGTACAACATAGATCAAGCCAATATGTTGTCCAAACTAACATACATAGCATCTTAGCCTATTACATTCAGTTCTTGGCAACAGCTAGCAGTGCAACTTACAAACACATTACATTTTCAGTCCAATAATCACAGCTAGCACTGCAAGTAAAGCTATATTGCTACCAACTAACACCCAGATAAACATATCCTTCTTGTTTAGCTCCATCTTCATTGCCTTCGTCTTGGATATCATCTTCTGCTGCCTTTTATTCTCTTTTTCTTCCATGTCAGATATCTTATCAGCCAACATGAGCTCCAATTCCATCTTACAATCTTCAGCCTTCAACTTATCTGCATAAAGTGCATTGATAGATCTCTGTGCTGGTGCAGGCCATTCAGGATCATACCACATCAGAAAATCACATGCTTGTTCATCCTAAAATTCAAATAAATTTCATCAGTTCATCCGAACATTACCATGCAGATTTGGTAGAAAGAAATGAATGTGACAACTAATTCACCTCCCGCATGCAACAAATGAACCTTCTGCCAGTGTTCACACCTTCATAAGCAACCTTTTTCACCGGCAAAAATCCACAAAAACAACTAAAATTGCTCTCGGTTTCAATGCCGCAAAACTCTGGATCTTCGATTGCGAGCGGCACTTTGCCAAATATCAGTTCCTCAGGCATATAGACCTATTCAACGACAAACAAGACCCAACAACACCTCCCCTTAGTCCCTGAATCACCAAGGAAGAACCCTAAATCCCCCAAATCCCTAACCCTAGATCACAAATTGGCACTTACCTGTGTAGGAGCACAACTGCTTCTGTCCTCACTCATCCACCCAAGGATCTCCTCGCGAGTACGCATGGCGCCGGCGGGGAAGGGGAACAAGGCGCTGGAGGCGAGCAAGGCGACGACGTCGGGCAAGGCGACGGCGAGGTCGGGACGGAGAGAGAGAAGAGGAAGAGAAGAGCGTGAGGGGGAGAGTGACCTGACGGCGTCGCGCGGGCGGTCTGTTTGACCCAACGGCGGGTCGGACGTGGCAAGTGATGGGAGAGAGAATACCACGCCACGTGTCCTGTTTTCTAGCGAAACCAGAATTCGGACGAAACTTGACCGGTTTTGAAACTTGAGGGACCAAAAGCAGACCAAAAAAAGTTGAAGGACGAAGTCTGCACTTTTTGGGAACTTGAGGGACGAAAAACATACTTTTCTCATTTTTAATTGTTGTTGCACACCGCATACAAAAGCGAACTGTCGTCCCACAGACCACAAAACAAAAGTCTCTAAACACACAAAAGGCACACTCAAGATCATGACAGATTTAAGTAAGGGAGACATCAACATATATTCCTACAGTGGCCATTCCTATATGGATATTATCACAAATCCCATTACGAATAGATGTGGCACAGACCATGATGGGTCTTCATCCCAAACACTGAGGTTTCACCACTATGGAGTTAGTTGACTGTATGTCTTTTCCCCACAAAACCAAGTTCTTAGTAGTACAAAACAAACTTAAGTCTGCAAGATAAGCGCACTGAACAATCTAGAACAATAATAGACAAGAGGATTTTTAGCTCACCTTCTGATTTCATGGTCACTTTCTCGTGAGCTCATCGAGAGTGAATACAGCCTGCAAAAACAACCATGTATACTGAATCAGTCATTATTCAGCATGAACACCACAAAAACTGAAAAGTTGTTTGCACTGGCTTCTGCGAACCTTAACAGTAACTCACCATTCCCTTGATGTACAAATTAGAAAGGGGGGCGAAACATTACTTTGTGCCTGCTGCACCTTACAAACTAAAATTGCAACCAACTTCCTCCCTGACAAGTAACATCCACCTCCACACTTGAGAACCAAAATTAGAAATCCAGATGGGAGAAACCGAACAAAAATAGACGTGACTGCCCTCGCGCTCGACGGCCTCGGTGACGCGGGAGAGCGGGCAGGATGCGTCAGAGCCGCGCCGGCGTTCAAGAGGCGCCGTGCACGCCCGGCAAACATGACGGAGAATTAGATTACCTAGAGAAACGGCAGCAAACAAACACTTCATGTCTATCCTCCCCTGTTCCCATCCTCGTCTTTCTTCTGGTGGTCCTCCTGTCACCGCCGCGCATGTCTTCCCCCACCAGCCCCACCCTCACCCACCAATGCGAGTCGTGTCCCGTCAAGGCGTCCACCAAGGAAGCAAGAAAACAGTAGCACCACTAACCTTTTCAAGTTGGACTTCCTCCTCTCTGCTGCTATGTCCTGATCGGGAGACGACGTCACTACAAGAAATCTGTTAATACGTGACGGATCTAGTCCGTCAGAGATTAGTGAAAAACTGTCATGGGTGCCCATCCTTGACGGATTTGAAATCCGTCATCTATATCGCGTCATAATTTGATATGGTACCAGTCATGATGGTTCTTGGCCGTCATGGATCTGCCCCAGGCCCGCCCAGGCCCAACCATTTGTGACGAAACAATCCGTCATGGACTAACGCCACGTAGGATCTTCAATTTACTAATTCGAATGATGTGGCTGCCTACGTGGATACTATTTTTCACAAAATCCATCATGGATTTATGCAAAATTTAAAGGGCAATTTAAATTTGCTTGAGCCCAATAGCCCATTTCTTTTGGCCTAAATTAGACCCAGTATGTTTTTAACATAATGCGTTACACAAATCCTAATGCCATTTTTGGCCCAACAAAAAATATTTGCAAGATGTGAAACATTACAATGTTTATCACATCCATCTGTACGTATCTACAACATAGCAGTTTAAAAAATCCTCTACAAAATGATAACATACAACATAGATTGAGAAAATATATCACACAACAGACTTATGCACCAATACAATCCATTTTACATCAATAAAACATATAAAATATTGAGGCTGTTGTTATTCAGGCTCTTGCCGTCGACGCTCTTGATGGCAACTATCATGCTGCGGCTGATTGTGATGGGCAGCACCAAGTAGCACTCTATCCAATATTACCTAGCATATTTACAAGAATATTAGATATTTGCAGATATGAATGGATAGTAGAAATTAGAGAATTGCAATAAAAATAAAAAATGAATTACATGTTGTCCAGAATAACATTGTATCTACTATAAAACAAGAGTAAACATGTGGTTTCTTAAAATTAATCCGAAGAAAAGTATGTTAAATGAAATTCAAATGATAAAGTGACAAAATGCACATCACGGAACTCCATGTACTATAGCAGTAGTAGTTGAGGCCATATAAACCCGCCAACGAAATGGCATATCACTAACAAACAATATCCCCCCATGATGTGTAAACTTGTTGACACATGAACATTAGAAGTTTATGTCATCCGGGTCAACGAGCAGCGGCAAAGTTTATGTTGCAACTACATCTCAAAGGGCTGACGAATAGGAAACAATACTTGCTTGCCAAGTGAACTTCAAATGGCATGGAAAATTTCAACAAAGAATATGATACAGTTTCCTTGAGAGATCTCCCACACTTAGTTTTATTCATGGAACATTAAGCTATGTATTTGTTATTAGATGAAAAATCAAAATTTGTAATGTACTGGACTATGAAACTTGAAAATACTTGATAAACAATGAAATAATAGATAGGGAAGTGCAGCTTGAAATGATCATGCATCGTTTATATTCATTCAGGATATACAGAAAAGCTTTTCTATCATAAACCCATTGATTTTATTATCCGTATTACTTCTGTTCATAACTATTTTATATGCTGCCGACTTGACCAACATAGTACTATTATTTATAACAGAAAACAATAATGAAACAAAATGAACCAGCATATATTTATACAAGGTGAAAGCAGTAGGAACAAGCCTTGCTCCTACTTCACGAATCAGACTACAAAATTTAGTCTAATGCATGGACATATAGGTACGTTCAGACTACAAATTTGAAGTAGGAGCAAGGCTTGCACGAACCAGTATATATTTATACAAAGTGGCAGCAGTAGGAACAAGGCTTGGACGAATCAGACTACAAATTGAGTCTATACATATCTTAAAAATTACTTCACGTTAATGAAGGTACAAGCTGAATTAGAACACATGTAGAAGCAATCACGGATATAGGTACAGATGCTGAAACCTTCCAGGACACAAGCGAGAAGATAAATTGGATTGTTTTTTTTATATAACATCAAGGTCTAGAAATGCACAAAGATATTCAGTGGTGGACATTGTGAAGACAATACTATTTTTTGTCTAAATTTACGAAATGACTAATCTGATTGTGTTAGGTAGTTGTCAAGCATGTCTTACCATCAACGTTGTGTGCATCTAGGCATTCTAGTTGTCCTATGTTTATGCCAGCTACTGGACTGTAACTTCGACCAATTTTTCCAACATAACCCGTGTGCTCTCTGCTCTCTGCACTATCCTTACTCCCTTTCTCTTTCAAAAATATCAGAATAAGTGAGGATGGATATACAGTTGTTTGCCAACACTCAGTTCGTTCACAGCCATGTTTGTAAGGCAACAAAAACAAAGATATATTTTGTATGCCCATACTTTTACCCAAGTTTCAGCCATGAGATGAAGGTTCCTCCCTGAAAACCAGCTAAGGCCTTGTACAACTTACTACAACTGGATCAGAGAAGCACACGATCTCACTTTAAGGAAGAGACAGAATAACTTATCTCAGATGACCCAGCTATGCAGAGCCGAGTAGTGGGCGCCTGTCCAATGCTTCAGTCCATGCATGTGAGGCTCGGTTGGGGGTAGCGGAACCCACTGTTGGTTCCATGCGGCCGTCAGGGAGGAAGAAGCAGAGGCTAGAGGTTGGCCGCGCTGCTGCGATCCAGTATGTGCGCGTGAGATGTATGCCAATCAATCAAAGGAACTTGTTAAATACACACACACACACACACACACACACACACACACACACACACACACACAAAACAGATCATGTTTCAGTGGTTTCTCATGTCATGTTCAGATTCAGAATAAGCTAATAGAACCCAGTACAGCAAGAAACTGAACTTGCTTATGGGAATATCTCCTTAAGTTAAAGCGTTAACCATCAAGATTTTTTAACATTTGTGAAGCACGTCTGTACATTGTGAAAGTAGGATTAATAGCAAATCGAATAGCAGGAAATGAAAACAGCTCTAGCAGTCTACCGATATGGCGCTCTCATTGCATTGAAATTTTATTCAGATGTTTCAAAATGCCATTTTCTTATTTGTCCCGTGTGCAGATATTTCTTTTGGGGGCGTTCAAATTTTCTCCAAAACCACCGGCTAACCTAGACTGTAATGTTTGCCAACTCAGTTTCAGATGGATCCCCTCAACCTGTTCTATTATATTCTAGTTGTAGAATTAGATAGCAACAGACGAAAATCAACGAAGATACTGATTCGTGGAAATTATCTTGGTGTTACAGAAGATAAAAGATGAACTGACCAAGAAGCTATGAGATTAGTCCAAAAGAAATGAAAAAAAAACAAGAACAGGTGGATCTTGAGTTTCGGTGTATGGGGCAGGCGGGAGATCGGACCTCATGGATGAGGAAGGAAACGACGATGCCGCTGCGCTGCTGCCTCCAGTGAGCAGTGCAGTAGACCGGCCACCGCACGGCCAATCCGCTCCGACAAGCCGGCGTCGGGTTTGACCTCCATGACGGATCAATGCAAATGTTCGCAAAGGTAAGAGGTCCGCCTGAATTGAATTGGATTTAGTTTGATTCTTCGCTGGAAAAGATAGTAGATGTGCTAGTGCGTCCTTACCAACAAAGGGAGGAAAAGTCATGGGAACCGATCCAGATCCAGTAGAGACGGACGGGAATTTCCTCCGCTTCCAGGCGTGCTCTGGTTCGTTCCGTTGGAGGAGCAGGAGGAGGACGACGGGCAAGAACAGGACGGTGGCGGTGCAAAGGAGGAGGATACGGTGACGCGGCGCGGGCAGGTCAGGAAGTCGCTAACTAGAGAGGGCCAAGATGGGGGCGACGGCGGCGGAGGAGGAGAAAGGGTGAGAATATCTCTAGGGTTAGGTTTTATATACGGGGAATGGTTTAGGGCTTCAGGCGGGCTATACTAGTCTGTCCATGACAGTTTCGGAAACTGTCACCGCAAATCCGTCATGTATTAACACATTTCTTGTAGTGGTCTCACCTCACCGGTGACCCCTAGAATAGAGAAAAGGGGTGGCGGTGGTGTTGGTCGGGATGGAGCAGGGCGAGAGAAGAAGTAGGGGAGAAGCGGGCCGTCCTGGGAGGAGCGATGGGGGCGGCGACGGCAACCCTGTTGGAAATATGCCCTAGAGGTAATAATAAATTAGTTATTATTATATTTCCCTGTTCATGATAATCGTTTATTATTCATGCTATAATTGTATTGATAGGAAACTCAGATACATGTGTGGGTACATAGACAACACCATGTCCCTAGTAAGCCTCTAGTTGACTAGCTCGTTAATCAACAGATGGTTACGGTTTCCTGACCATGGACATTGGATGTCGTTGATAATGGGATCACATCATTAGGAGAATGATGTGATGGACAAGACCCAATCCTAAGCCTAGTACAAAGATCGTAGTTCGTATGCTAAAGCTTTTCTAATGTCAAGTATCATTTCCTTAGACCATGAGATTGTGCAATTCCCGGATACCGTAGGAATGCTTTGGGTGTACCAAACGTCACAACGTAACTGGCTGGCTATAAAGGTGCACTACAGGTATCTCCGAAAGTGTCTGTTGGGTTGGCACGAATCAAGACTGGGATTTGTCACTCCGTGTAAACGGAGAGGTATCTCTGGGCCCACTCGGTAAGACATCATCATAATGTGCACAATGTGACCAAGGGGTTGATCACGGGATGATGTGTTACGGAACGAGTAAAGAGACTTGCCGGTAACGAGATTGAACAAGGTATCGGGATACCGACGATCGAATCTCGGGCAAGTACAATACCGTTAGACAAAGGGAATTGTATACGGGATCAATTGAGTCCTTGACATCATGGTTCATCCGATGAGATCATCGTGGAACATGCGGGAGCCAACATGGGTATCCAGATCCCGCTGTTGGTTATTGACCGGAGAACGTCTCGGTCATGTCTGCATGGTTCCCGAACCCGTAGGGTCTAC
>LR880968.1:31175585-31213551 GCA_904067115.1 Aegilops sharonensis | reverse complement strand
AGACGGGGAATACTATGTGGACCACGCGTCCGTATTGTAAAAGATAATTATTGTATATATGTAGCCGGTAGTGTCGGATAGATATACGAGAACTTGTTCTTCGACCAATCTCTCGGAGAAGGAGAGGTGGTCGATATCACTTCTCTCTGTATGCATATATGTTCATGACGATCTTCTGTTTGCTTAATTACTAGCTAGCTAGCATGTCTAGTTAGTCCTCTCTATACGTATGTATAGTACGTAGCGTCGACCAAGCACGGACAAAAGAAAGGACACTTTTCTCAATTAATTAGCTAGCTATAGCACAATATATGAAACACCTAAATTAACCCCCCAAAACCCCCCAAACCCCCCCCCCCTTTTGAAAAAAAAAACCAGAGCCAAAGAAATGCTGACGCGTGGATGCCTATAGGTCCCGGTTGGTGCCACCAACCGGGACCAAAGGCCCTCCTGCCTGGGCTCAGCGGACAGGCCACGTGGAGGCCCATCTGTCCCGGTTCTGGATAGAACCGGGACTAAAGGGCGAGGGTGTTAGTACCGACCCTTTAGTCCCGGTTCATGAACCGGGACTAAAGGCCCTCACCAACCGGGATTATAGGCCCTTTTTCTACTAGTGTGGTATCACATTTAAAAACTTCAATTAAGATCTTTCAGAAAAAACTTAAGATGTATGTGTATGTGTATGTGTATACTATATAATACCTATTTAATATTGCATAAATACGCACAAGAAAATACCGAAAAAGTAGTACTGGCGCGGGGCTGGAGGCTAGCACCAGCTCTGTTGGTACACAGAGTCAGTAGTAGCATTGGGGCTGTGCCCGCACTATTGTTAGAAAGTTAGTTGTAACACGCTAGCAGTAACGCGCACACCCACGCTACTCATAACCTCTTACCCTACGCCACTACTAGGCTTTTCATGGATCAGAGGGGCAGTGCATGAGGCCGAAGAGGGGGCACCGCGGCGAGGCCGAGCCGGCTACGGCCCAATAGAGACCATGCCAGTGGAGGGGAGTTGGAGGTTAGAGGAAGGTTGTGGCGGGGAGGAGCTATGTGGAGGTCTGCGGTGATTTTAGATCGTGCCGGGATTTAGAGAGTGGTCAGGGTGGTGGGGTAGGTGGAGGTCCTCGGTGTTGGATAATGCCGGGATTTAGAGGAAGGTTGGGGTGGCGGCTCGGGTAGATCGGGGCGGCAAGGCAGGTGCACCGGCGCCACCGGCCGAAGGTGGCAGGGATAGGAGGTTGGGCCGGTGACATATGCGGAGGGAGGATGAACTGTTCACGGGAGAGGAAGAGGAAGAAGATGAACAGTTTGGGGAACAAAGGATTGGAGGAAGGAGGAGGTCGAAGAGCCAGCCGTTCATGTCATATCCAAGGGCTGACAGGAAATCGACTAACACAATATTTTTTTTTTCAGACACCCAAAGGATAGGCGCTTTATAGCAGATTACAGGACTTAGACTGCCACGTACAGGCAAGCGTACAGGTACATATGGCATAGCCAAGACTCGACGGAAAGCACGTTTAGTTTTTATTTACTATAAGAAGTCGTGGATCCATTATTCCAATACCAACGATCATAGGTATATTTTAAGGGTATTTACTTGCAATTACATCCTTGATGACGTGGGAAGATCGTCGTCCAAGGAGTAGCAAATCTTCTCAAATGCCTCGACATGATCCTCCGCGACAGCCATGAAGAGGTCGACGCCGCCCCCCGCGGTGCACGATGGCACGAAGACCATGAGCCCCTCAATCGGCAAGTCCGGCGGCTGGAACGCGCATGGCGGCCCGGTGCCAAAATCTAGCTGGTGATACCTGAACCCCAGCCAGGTGTCCACTTCTGCGTCCGGACATAACGCAGTGCCAGCAGCCGCCGTCGCCACGAGCTCCTCGCCGTTCGCGTCCGCCAATGAGCCGAAGTCCACGAACGACTGGATGTATTCGTCATCGATACGTGCCACGGCATCGCGGATTGCGCCCACAACGGCGCGGTAGCTGCAGTTCAGGACGTCGCGGACCTGAAGCCTCGGGAACGCCCAGAGCACCATGTTCCCGAAGAAGTCCATGGGCACGGGTGGCTTGGCCCTGCCCCGGCAGTTCACGGCCACCTTCACCTGCGTGAACTCCTCCGGTTTCAGGGCCCGTGCCACCGTGATCTTCTTCCACACGTGCGCGAGCAGGCACTGGAACATGCTGCAACGGCCGCCGACGCGCGCTCTGAGCTCGGTGAGGAAGTCGGTCGTCAAATGCACCCTGACGTCCTTGATCTTGACCATGGAGACGACGCCGCCGCATTCCCTAGTGTAGCCCCTGCTTTCTCCACTCTTGAACTCAATGGACCGGTGGTCGAACACCGGCGCCGGCATGCGTCGAGACACGCCGGTGGTGGCACGGTCAAGGAAAGGGGTCGGCGCGACGAAGTCCTTGCCTTGGCGTACCGCGGTCTCCCACGTGATGAAGAAGTTGTTCATGGCCAGACCGTCGGCGGTTTGGTGGTGGTATGATACACCGACCACGAGGCCGCCGCACTTGCACCGGTTCAGCTTGATCTGTAGCAGCGCCTCCCCAACGTTCTCCTATAGTCACCAAGGTTTCACTTGCAGACTTACCAAAACCTTCATGCATGCATGCATGGAGAACGTCGCACATCCATATTCTGTCTTTTTTCAAGTTGTTTTTTCGTTTAAGCATTAAGACTTTGTCCTGTATTTTGCATTATGAACGTCGCACGTGACATTTAAATGTCTCAAATTTTACCTCTGGTAGTGTATGGTACTGGCCGTGGACGTCGGCGGCCATGCCGCCGTAGGCGAGTAAGTCCGCCAGGTTGGACGAGACAGTGGCCTCTACAACAAGCACACCCTCGTTGTTGACGTGGAGGAAGCGCCTGCCGCCGTGGTCGGCGGCGAGGCGTCCCGCCAAGTGTGGGTACGGCGCGACGGCCCTGAGGAGGCCCTCCTTGATGGCCTCGTTGGAAGGCGTCGGCGCGGGGTAGGCCACTACGACAGGGACGAAGATGTCCAAGGCGGCGCGGTCGAAGACGGTCAGCTGGACCTTTTCGCCGAGGAGCGGGTGCGGCGTGGAGTAGACTGGCTTCAGCATCCTGCTGCCCGTAATGATCTCCATTCTGAATGAAAGTTTAGGAAGAATTGGCCACCCTTGGCATTTCTATTGCTTGTCTATTTATAGATTAACTAGCAAATACTTCCTCCGTTCGAAAATACTTGTCGGAGAAATGCCTAAAAATAAATTTATCTAGAACTAACATACATCTAAATACATCCATTCCTCCGACTGTTAGAATACATACGTGTAGTTAGAGATAATGAAAGATAATGATAGAATTAGTTTAAACATATTATGTTTAGTCTTGTATTCCAAGTCTCTTCCCTCATGATGTACTCTATATATACCCCTACGAGGGTCAGATCAATACAACACATTATTAGCCATCCTACAATTTTCTACATGGTATTAGAACGGTTAGTCTCACGACGCCGATCCTAGGTTTTCTTCACCACTTCCGCAGCGCGCCGCCCTCGGTGAGATTAATCTTCTCTCCCGGAGGCGCGGCACCCGATCCCAATAAAGATTAGATCGGTTCTGTAGTTTAGATATTAGATCGATCCCATAGGTTTCCAATTTCGCAATTTCTCAAATCCATCCAGTAGATCAATATTGTTCTTAGCCACAAATAAACCTGACGACCTTCTATCCGGTGAAAACCAGTGCAGATCAATCCTTGACGGTGAGCAACTAAGGCGACACATGCAGTCGCCTCTCCATCGGGAGATAGCGTGTGCCGGCCGCGCATCCACGGTGCCCGAAAGAATTGACGACACCAACCGCAGGCTACGTAGCTTGCATCAGCACGAGACGACCACGACGCGAACCGGCCAACAGCGGACAAGATCATGCCCGTCCCGATCACGGGAGGGCGGGCTCTCGCATGCGGATCCCCGGCCGAAACCTCCAGCGCGTGTCTCCACATGTCTGCAGTCCCATCGACTAGCACGACCTCCAGGGACGGCCTCGCACACGCCCGTCAAGCAGCAGCGCTCCTTCGGCATCAAGCATGCGACACCTCGTCGCATCTACTCCAACAATGATGTCCACACGCCGCGGAGATGGCTATGCGTGGAGCCCTTCTCGGCTACGAGCCAGATCGAACAGCAGGCGTGGCGAGCCTGCCGCAGATCGGAGGCAGATACACACACGCGCAGATCTTCATCAACAGGTGCAGACACATGCGATCCATGGACTTGGGCGAGCGGCTTCAGCTGCCTTCGATTCAGACGACAGAGGCGCAACACGGCGAGCGGCCAGTTTCAGGATCCATGCAAGGTTAGGCCTCATGCACATGTATGAGTTCATGATGTTCTCGTGCATCTAGCACCACATGCATGGGCATATATGCATCGATCGGCGTCAGCACCAGACTCCAGCAAGAGGCTACGTGGCACGACGCGTCATGTCTCGGATTACAGGAGGGCACTTCATCTGCATCATCAGTCACCGGCGCACGAACGACCTACACCGAGCCATCTGCACCTGCCTGCGGCCATGTCTACAGCAACACATCGGTAACAACTCTAGTCAATAGCGTCCGTGTCGTCACCAGCGTCCACGCCACTCCCGCTATGGCTGCATGAGGGAATAGAGGAGAAGGCAGGAAGGCACTATAAAGGGGATGCAGTCACCGCCCTAAGTGCCGACCCATTAGAGACGCAGTTAATGATGACGCAGCGGAGGAGAAGGCGATAGAAGCGCAAAACTTCAAGTATATCCGGACGAAGGGAGTATGTGAGAGGGGTGTTTTGTAGGCCGAGCTACATGAATCTTGTTATCTCGTCCAGCCATTGCCATGTTAAGATTCGCATGACCTACTTTTCACACTATTATACGCTAGTTGTTTAGTGGAAATACAGCAGTGCCATACGTTGGTGTGCTTTGCTGTGTACATGGCTATCCGTTCTATCCGATTGCACGAACAAGTGGGTGAGCTGTTCTGACAGCTGCGGTGTGTGTGTTAGAGCACATGGTTGAGTTTAATAATGAGACTATGCATGCAACTGAGACGGCCACTGTTATGCTACAGACCAAGCAAATTGTTTTTCTATTCTGAGAACAAAATATGACACTGTTACTTTTAGGGAAAGTCATAGAACAAAAAAATGAACTAAAGCCGAAAATTCACAGACATTAAGATATAAAAAGGCTGAGACAGTTCGCGAGTTATTGATTTTTAAATATCTATAAATGCAGTCACATACTCGATATGATGTCCTGTCATACTGTTGCCAGAAAATGGATTCAATCCTCTAACTATGAAATGGCCAATGGTTTTGAAAATTTAGTCGTTACTCGATATGATGTATTGTCATGCTATAGCAAGAAAACAGATTAATTCCTTACCATGGGATGACCGGAAGGAGGAAATGACCAAAGGGTTTGCAATGTCTCCTAGCACACCAGGGGTGTGGGTGTCGAGAAAATTGAAATAAGTCAATTCATACGTTAATTTTCGGTGCATGTTTAGTTGATTGATGAAAATATTTGTAAGGGTGCTGCTGAGATCAAATAATTTTGTATGTATGGCACCGCGTGCACATCACCATTATATGGTTACTGTGATTTATTGTACAAAAAGGCCTATAGTGTTGAGATTTTGCTTGGTGTTTGATAATTTACATGCGACGGCCGGTATGCTTTGTAATTGCATGGCGTCTATATTAGGAGTCTCGTGGACTATGCTTTAGAATGCTCAATTACGGCGTGCTGGCTTTTCTTGTTTTTCTTAAAGAAAATATAGAAGATAAAGCAAAAAAGAAGTGAAAATAATATTGTCGGTGATTTCATGTTTGTCTTTATATAGGTCCGCTTCAAAGCACATAGTGGCATCCTGGTAATGGCGTAGCATCTACAATGAAAGGCATGCATAGGGGTATTTAGAATACTGAAGTAGATGATGCCAATATTTTAATATAGTCCTCGTGATATTAAGCAAGTGTTTTTCTTTTAAGGTAGTTTGAGGCCTGTTCTTTTTATTGTTGGGATGTTTGCGCCACCAGGGGTCTGGTCTTCCTTCTTTTCATCCCTGAGACTCCCGGACTCCCATCGCAAGTGACGTAGGTCGGATCGGAGCATGGAGGAAGACGGGGACGGCGAGGCCGGATCGGAGTATGGAGGAGGACGGGGCAGGAAGGCCGGATCGGAGCATGTAGGAGGCTGTACCCACGCGCATCGATGACTCGATCTGAAGCATAGTTCAGGGGTGCACTTTGTCGTTATTTTATATTCCAAAATGATAACTTATGTCGTAGGAAACCGAATTGGAAAGGATACCGTAAGCGGGGAGTATACCGGATTGGACGTGGCCCAGTCTAACGCCATGGATCACGAGCCATGGTTCAAGTCTTTCCGAAAACAAATTTCAAGTCTCTCATGCAACGAAAACGACCAGAAAAAACGGACGAATCTCAGCCATTACTCTTGATGTTAACACAAAATTAACAGTTATAAAGTAGTGACGGATGGAGAACTATGAAGGCTTCCTTCTTTTATTATTAGGTATTAATAAAAACATATAGTATATTTTCAAAATATTTTAGTATGCTTTCTTATGTCTAGAAAATATTGTTTCATTAATTATTCGGATAATGTGGACGCACTTAAAAAATTGTGCAAGAGAAATCAAATGTCCCGGTGTACAAGTAACATATCCTATGAAGCCGTACAGCGAAATATTTATGGACACACTGTGTAAGTATTGGCTAGCTACTCCATGATGTATTTACTAACTACTACTCCCTCTGTTTCACAATGTAAGTCATTTTTACAAGTTATGTTACTTCTTATGTATACAAATTTATTAGTCTCTTTTCTATTTTGTACTAAATTTTGTCCTTAGATTTAATTAGCAAACACAAGTTATATGCCATAAAAATTATATTTTTAGATTTATATTTAAAAGAAACTTCCAATGGCATATAAATTATCAGTTTTGCTAAGCCTCAGTCGACTGATACTTCATTATGTCTTAGTCAATGCTACATTTCTTTGGTCATACATATGGAGATTCGTATAATTTTTCCTTTTCAGTTTTTGTTAAGTCTCAGTCGTATCAATGTGCATCCGGGATGGCTCATGCATCCCTGCATCCCTCGACTCATTGGTCGGCCGATCAAGATCTCACATATCCGCAGCCGCTCTTGCCATTTGGCTAATAACCCTCAAACATAACAGAAATTAGGTAAATTATCAATTCCTCAAACGGCTCAAACGGCTCCATGGCCCGGTGATCTCTTGGAAGGTGGCCGCGCTTGGCTGGCTTGCGCGGTCGTCCACCTCAAATGGCTCCACTGCCCGGTGATCCTTCCCACGGCCGCGGCGAGACCCACAACGTTTGGCCTACCTCCGCACCTGCCTGCCTTCTTACCGGTGCCGCCGCCGAGTCCGCCGCCGGCCGCAACCTGCACACCATCTGCTGCTCCCTCGCATCCGGCGGTTGTTTCTTGACATGTGTGCCTGCTACAACAAACTTGTGTAGGCAGCGAGGACAACCCAGCAACCCCTTGTAGCAACAAGGACCACGTATCCCTTGCTTTTGTTTCAGTTTAATGTATCTAGTACATGCAGACTGTAGCTTGTGAGTTTATCCATTGGAATTGTTCTTATAAAATGTACATTGTACATCATTGGTGAGTATTGATCAGAATTCAGAATGTGAATGTATCTAGTACATGGGATTGTAATCTTGTGAGTTCAGACAAGTGAATCTTGTTCTGAATGAAAATTTCAGAAATAATTATTTTTATTATTATTGTCTAGTTCCTGGTGGTATGAGGTGTTATGTAGTTCAGCATATAAGGCCAACTCCAGCGTGCGACCCCATCCTGTCCGACCCCGTCCGTTTGGGGTAAAACGGACAAATCAAATGGCCCAGCGCGCAGACTCAAATGGACATTTATCCGTTTTCTGTCCGCCTTCGACCCATCCCGGCCCAAGTTTGGTTCGCTTTTGGGATGAAACGGACAGCGCGCGGACGGGCGGACCGTGTACGCGTGTCCTCCCCTGGCTCGCCCGTTGGTGGCACAGGGACCCCTTTTTCTATCCGTCCCCCTCCCCCCTCCAGCCGCACACCCTCCACTCTTCTCCACCCTGCCCCTCGCCACCGCCACCGCTGCCATTGCAGCTGTGCAGCTTGGACGCGCGCTCGCTCAGCCTCTTCCCCTCCACGCCCCGGAGCTACCCAACCACGGCCACCTGATTAGAGCACCCCGCAGCCGGATTTGGAGCAGATCCGGTCGGTCTTGAGCTTGCCCGACTGTGGGAGGCCGCGCCGCGCCATGGACTGGCCAGGCACTTGGCCGGAAGGCCCCGACAAGGCCGCATGCCGGTAGTGGCTCCTCCTCTAGCCGCTCGGATCTACACCGTCGGTGGTCCGTCGGCAGATACATGAATGGAGGTCGGTCGGGCACGATGCTAGCCCAAAAGCTCTTCGGCGCACCGTTGCCACTCGTTAAGTGCGACGACTGCCCAAAGAAGGTCGTGCACCGCGTGTCTACAACGCTGGAACATCCCGGATGGGTGTTCATCAAGTGCTTAAACGACGGGATATGTGCTATTTTAGCTTCGGTTGTGCTTTCGGATTTGATTAGTTGTGCTAACTTAACATTTTATTGTGTGGAATGGATGCAAGTTATTAGCCTCACCGCTCCCTCTTCCCACTCTCCTCCACTCTCCCAACTCTCACCGGCGGCGACGGATCGGAGAAGAGCAAGAAGACCACCGGACTTCATCACCGGCGAGCGTATCATCACTTGGCCCGAGAGAATGGCGGTAAGCACTCCTCTCTGTTCGACATGCACAACTTTTTCCCATTCGATCCGGCGATAGATTCGATCCACGGCGGAGGGGAATGGGGAATAGAGGTAGATAAGCATGTAGAGATAGTTCACACTAGTTCATACGAGTTCACAATACTTCAAACTAGTTCATGCAAGATCTGATAGAGGTAGATGCGGATGAACAAGGGGGATTGGGGGATAGGGAGTACACAACGGACACCGGCTCATCGCGGTGGCCGTCACCGGCATGCGGAGCGGCGGATCGAGCCACTGGCCTTCATCTTCTTATTCATCGTCGTCCAGGCCGGCAGGTCGTCGTCGTCGTCCTTGGCGGAGTCAAGGTCGAACTGCCAGGTAAGACGGTCTGGCTCCGGCGCCCTCGCTGGCATCTGCACCACCTCCTCCTCCTCCTTAGGCTCCCCACCGACGACCGTCGGCGGCCCAATAGCCGTCTCCCAGTACACTGCGGCACGACGGTCATTAGGAGCCCAGTAGTTCTTGTACTTGCACCACTTCTTCCTCTATTTAATGTCGTCGGAGACTGCCTAATTCATGGCCCAGCGAATGATGTCAGCTGCCATCGCGCCCTTCGCTGGGTCAGGAATCAGCGTCTTCAGCTCTTCTGTAGTGACCTTCATGAGCACTGCATTATATTCCTTCTGCATGTCAGGCATGGAGCCAAAGTTTGAGCACACCTCCATGGTGTTCTCGAACTTGGTGCGGTCACCAGCCAACCACCCTAAGAAGAAGGCCCTCCAGCCAATACCCCAAGGGAAGGGGTTGGCATTGGTGCTGGAGCTGGAGCTCATGGCGATGGGGAAGAGGAAGGTTAACAGTGAGAGAAGAGAGGGGGTGGGTAAATAGTGTTGGGAAGGGTGAGTTAATATAGGGGCGATGGAGAGGAGGAGAAGAGTGACAGTCATGCCGTTTTAACTACATGCTCTTCAATAAGCCATGAACTCTGTGTTGTGCCTGACTCCATGAATTGTGTGCAGATCGAGGAGAGCAACGAGGTGCTCCCGGCCCTAGACAACAAGGGAAAGCAGCCCCTTCACCCAATGCCCGACGAGGTTGTGCTGCCCCCCACCACCGAGGAAGACCCGAAGACGCCTGAGGGTGGCGACGACGAGGGCATGGAGGAGCCCCCCAGCAACAAGCGCCGCAACTACGACCACTACCATCAGGAGGATGGCCCGACTCACTTCTGCAAGGTCATCCTTGCACCGAAGCTTCAGTGCATCCCCATGCCCTTGGACTTCACCAAGCACTTCGTCGCGGTGCTGACGCAGTCCAAGCTCAAAGACAACACCGGCTGCTCCTGGAAGGTGACGTGAAGCTGCTGAACGGCAGGGTGACCCTGGATTAGGGTTGGTGAGGGAGTACTGGATTATGGGGTCCTCGGATAGCCGGACAATATACATTTGCCGGACTGTTGGGCTATGAAGATACAAGATAGAAGACTTCGTCCCGTGTCCGGGTGGGACTCTCCTTTGCGTGGAAGGCAAGCTTGGCGATTCGGATATGTAGATTCCCTTCTCTGTAACCGACCTTGTGTAACCCTAGCCTCCTCCGATGTCTATATAAACCGGAGGGTTTAGTCCGTAGGACAACAACAATCATAATCATAGGCTAGCTTCTAGGGTTAGCCTCTACGATCTCGTGGTAGATCAACTCTTGTAATACTCATATCATCAAGATCAATCAAGAAGGAAGTAGGGTATTACCTCCATCGAGAGGGCCCGAACCTGGGTAAACATTGTGTCCCCCGCCTCTTGTTACCATTAGCCTTAGACGCACAGTTCGGGACCCCCTACCCAAGATCCTCCGGTTTTGACACCGACATTGGTGCTTTCATTGAGAGTTCCACTGTGACATCGAAAATAGGTTTGATGGCTCGCTTGTTATCACGAATAATATCTCCTCCAGGGGAGCCCTGGCCCCAGGCCAAATCCTCCGACTGGGCGGCTTCGTTATGACCACCCGTTCGGCCGACGGGCCGACGATGACTTCTCAGGTCATCGAAAATTGTCTCCATGTCCGCTTGGAATAAGCCGAGAAGATGGATCGGACGGATTTATCGTCTTTGAACGAGCTCTTGGATCGCATTGCCGCCTTGGGAGTCGCTAAGGACTATGATCAGATTGGGCTTAAACCCGATCAGAGAGAGATTAACTCTCCGCCGATCACCCATCAGATAGCGGTGGTAGAGGAGCAATGCAACAACTCTTCCCCTACATTGAGGACAAACTATGTCCGAATTCCCGAGCTCACTGAGCCGGATACCCGCTCGCGGGAAGACATGCCCCGAACTCCGAACTTAGAATCGGACCATGGGCCAGAAAAATTGGTTGACATCTCGGAACCCGAATTATTAAGCTCGAAAGCACCTCAAGTTCTGGGTCCCAAACCGGGTCAGGGTTCGGACTTAAATCCACCCACCCACCCAGATACAAGCAATCTTTCCCATATCAGACAACAGTCCAAAGAGACAGTACATCACTTTTGGGTCAGATTCTTCCTTGTAAAGAACAAGGTGAAGGACTGTCGCGATGAAGACACAATCTCATTATTTTGCAAAACTTGCACGGACAAGGGAATCCTCAACGCCATAAATCGCCGTAACGTATCACAATTCGCTGACTTGGCGACCATACTACGGAAGTACTGCATGATGGAAAGCGCCTGGAAAACTCAGGCGGCCTTTTGGGATCCACTGGCTCTCACTAAACCCCTCGTCCGAACAAAAAGGGTGTACCCTCATAGGTCGCCCGATCTAATCACGAAGAAATCAAAGCCCACCATAGGGCGCGGAACCGTGTTGGAGGGATGGCTCGATAGGCCATGCAAAATACACACCACAGTGGATACCGTACCAACACACAACCTTAGAGCATGTTGGATACTTTGGCAGGTGGCCAAGAGCGGCGAGGACCTCCTCATCAACAACACCACATAGCATCATCCCACGGAAAACAACAACACTACAATATTGACAGTCTTCGAGACTTTTGCCTCGAATAATAGGCGCAAGAGAGCACTCCGCGGCCTTGCCAAAGTCTGCCAAGTTGCAGCAATAAACCCCTGGAATGACACGGCTATAACTTTCAATGCCAGTGATGAACCACAATTCAGAACAGTCCATGCACCAGCCGCTTTGGTCCTTAGTCCAATCGTGGACGGCTTCCGGCTTACCAAAGTGCTCAATGACGGCGGCAGCGGACTAAACCTCATTTACGAGGAAACTCTCAACAAAATGGATATAGACAGGAGCCGCATTGAGCAAAGCAGCACGACCTTCCGAGGAATTATTCCCAGTCGGGAGGCATGATGTGCGGGAAAAATCACAGTCGATGTGGTGTTCGGCATGCCGGAGAATTATAGGTTCGAAGAGAAAACATTTTAAGTGGCCCCATTCAATAGTGGATACCACGCCCTGTTAGGGCGGGACGCATTTGCGAGCTTCCAAGCTATACCCCATTACGAGTACATGAAGCTCAAGATGCCGGGGCCCAATGGAGTCATCACTCTTGCCGATGATCCGGACATAGCACTCTGCGCCAAAAACAAAACCGCTGCCCTGGCCCTCGAGGCATTATCCGAAGCCCTCGCGGCCGAAGAATTAACTGCGTTACGCTCAATAGTGGATAGGGATGACGTGATACTCGATAAGCGATCCAAGTCGGCCTCCTTTAAAACAGCGGACGAAATAGTCAAATTCCAAGTCCACCCAACGGACTCCACGAAGGCAGGATCCATCAGGGTACAGCTGAACCCCACAATCTACGCCGCACTGCGGGCTCTTTTACACGAGAATTGAGATATCTTCGCCTGGCACCCTTCTGATATGCCAGGGATCCCACGCAGGCTGGCCACATACTGAAAGGATATAAGCTGGTCAAACAAATAGTACGACGCTTTTCAGAACCCAAACAACAAGCTATGGGAGAGGAGCTAGCCAAGTTACTCGAAGCCGGATTCATCAGAGAAATAAAACATCCGGATTGGCTAGCAAACCTGGTGATGGTACCAAATAAGGATAAATCATGGCGCCTATGTGTCGATTTNCCCATTCAATAGTGGATACCACGCCCTGTTAGGGCGGGACGCATTTGCGAGCTTCCAAGCTATACCCCATTACGAGTACATGAAGCTCAAGATGCCGGGGCCCAATGGAGTCATCACTCTTGCCGATGATCCGGACATAGCACTCTGCGCCAAAAACAAAACCGCTGCCCTGGCCCTCGAGGCATTATCCGAAGCCCTCGCGGCCGAAGAATTAACTGCGTTACGCTCAATAGTGGATAGGGATGACGTGATACTCGATAAGCGATCCAAGTCGGCCTCCTTTAAAACAGCGGACGAAATAGTCAAATTCCAAGTCCACCCAACGGACTCCACGAAGGCAGGATCCATCAGGGTACAGCTGAACCCCACAATCTACGCCGCACTGCGGGCTCTTTTACACGAGAATTGAGATATCTTCGCCTGGCACCCTTCTGATATGCCAGGGATCCCACGCAGGCTGGCCACATACTGAAAGGATATAAGCTGGTCAAACAAATAGTACGACGCTTTTCAGAACCCAAACAACAAGCTATGGGAGAGGAGCTAGCCAAGTTACTCGAAGCCGGATTCATCAGAGAAATAAAACATCCGGATTGGCTAGCAAACCTGGTGATGGTACCAAATAAGGATAAATCATGGCGCCTATGTGTCGATTTCAAAGACCTCAACAAGGCTTGCCCCAAGGATCCCTTCCCTCTCCCCTGCATTGATCAGATTATCGATGCTACCGCAGGACACGACTTATCGATGCTACTCCGGATACCATCAAATCAAGATGATGGAGTCCGATCAAGCCACAACAGCATTTATTACCCCATATGGGCCCTTCTACTTCAACACTGTGCCTTTTGGGCTCAAAAACGCCGGTGCCACCTACCAACGCATGATTCAAACATGCCTGGAGAAACAAATCAACAAAATAGTTGAAGCATATGTGGATGACGTGGTCATCAAGACCAGCCACGCTGAATCTTTCATAGACGATCTGAGGCTCACATTCGATAACCTCCGAACATATGACATTAAGCTCAATTCGGAAAAATGTGTTTTCGGCGTTCCCGCGGAAAACTGTTGGGCTTCATCGTTTCCAATATAGGAATGGAAGCAAACCCAGCTAAAATCCGAGCTTTGTCACAGTTTGCTGTCCCAACAGATCTTAAACAAATCCAGAAACTAACTAGATGCGTGGCAGCTTTAAGCCGCTTTATCTCTAGATTGGAGAAAAGTCATTGCCACTTTATTGCCTTCTTCGACGAACCGAACACTTCGAGTGGATGGATGCGGCGAAGGCCGGACTGGAAGAAATAAAGGCTCTTTTAGCAAGCAACCCAATCCTAGCCGCGCCGAACGTTGGTGAACCCATGTTATTATACATAGTTGCAACACACCAAGTTGTGAGTGCGGTGCTCGGCGTTGAACGAGAGGAGGACGGACACAAATTCCCGCTTCAAAAGCCGGTATACTACGTATCCACTATCCTCACACCATGCAAATCTCGGTACCCTCATTATCAAAAAAATAGCATATGCAGTCCTCATGGCATGCTAGAACCTATGACACTACTTCCAAGAGTGTCCAATCATGGTGGCCTCTGAACTACCACTCAATGACATAATAAACAACCGCGATGCAACGGGCCAGATTGCTAAGTGGGCCATCGAGTTCCTCCCATTCTACATTACATATAAGCCACGGCGAGCCATTAAATCGCAAGTACTGGCGGACTTGGTCGCCGAATGGACAGAGGCCGAACTCCCTAAAGAGTACGGCGCATACTCCAATTGGATCATTCACTTCGACGGCTCTAAAATGCTGGCAGGTCTAGGAGCAGGTGTTGTCCTAACATCCCCCACTGGAGATACAATCCAATATGTACTCCAAATATTATACACAGACTCCAACAAGGCAGCCGAATACGAGGCTCTATTGCATGGTCTTCGGATGGCTGTCTCCATCACTACAAAAAAAATACACTTCCGTGATACGTGTTTGTCACAGTTGGTCGCGTTTTTTTTCATGCATTTACATCCATCACGATTTTATGACAGAATCAAGATAGTCATACCTGTGCTGTCGTAGAAGTGTTCCATGACATTACCAAAATTATCATCATGGAAGTGTCCACTTCCATGACCATAAATCGCGCGTTACAGAAGTGCTTTCCTCAAGGGTAACCGACACGTGGCATCCACCGTAACGGAACACCGTTAAGCTATCGGGTCAATGGGGATTTTCCACGTGTAAAATCATCATTGGCCGGAGGAAACACGTGTCGGCTCATCGTTGGGACAGATGTCACCCACTCATTGGACAGAAGGCGCCTATGATACGTCGACACGTGGCATGGCCCAACAGAGGCCCATTCCTGTGAAAAGGCCGGCCCGTTTGACTTGGTCAAAAGGTGGCGGGCCGGCCCATGCATGGAAAGCCTGTTAACGGCCTATTCGCATATAGCCCATTTACAGCCCGCTAACCCAAGGCCCGTTACGCCCTATCCGAATTAGGCCTAGTAGCGTCATCTAGGCCATCCAATATGATTCTAGCCCGTTTTCACTTCTGGCCCATGTATGACCCATGCCGTCTTTCGGCCCATATGAGGCCCTTTGTAACTCTTGGCCCATTAACGGCCCGTGGTGAAACTGGCCCGTAATGAACAGTGTATCACTTTACCCCGTGGCCAAACTGGCCCGTAGTGAATAGTGTGTCACTTTGTACCCATTAACGGCCCGTTTATTCCATTGGGCCATTTCTAGCCCAAGTTATCTTTCGGCCTTCTCAGGGCCCATTGATTCTTGGGCTCATTTGCAGCATTCGGTTACATACGGCCCGTTACTGTCATTTTCTCCTTGTGGGCCAAATTTAGCCCGTCGTTGCAGTCGGCCCGTGTGTGGACTGTTAATATGTTGGGCCGTTTTCTTGTAAAAAACCCATTGGGCTGTTTTCATAGAGTTATCAAATACGGCCTATTAACGGCCCGTTATGGTCCACGAATAGTACAACCCATGATTGGGGAAATAATGATACGCCCTGTAGAAGGCCCATGGAACCTATGGCCCGTATGAGGCCCATGGATCGTATGGCCCATAGAAGGCCCATGGACCGTACGGCCCGTAGAAGGCCCATGGACCCTACGGCCCGTAGAAGGCCCATGGATCCGAAGGCCTGTATAGAAGGCCGATGGATCCTACGGCCCGTATAGAAGTCCTACGGTCGGAAGAAGGCCCATGAATCATACGGCCCGCAGGAGGCCCATGGTTACAACAGTCCGTGTGTTGCCATGATTATTTTGGCCTAGTTACCAAAAATAGGCTATTGTGGCCACTAGAAAAACACAGAAAAAGAATAGAAGTGACTACAAGCAAACAATTAACACTAGCCTATTACCGCTATTACACATATTACATCCACTGGGCATCAAAGTTCGCCACCAGTGCAAATATAGTGAACAAAGCAGCATATTACATACACTGGCCGTCAAAATTGGCCACCAGTGAAAACAAACGCGGCATCAAAACAAGAGCATAACTGAAACAACTTCAGAAGAGCTCAAGAAACGTTATCTTGGGTATCCACCATGCTGGCTATAAGCTTAGCAAGCTTATTAGCTTTGTCCTGTTTGGCGCTAAAATCCTCCAACGCTTTCTGTTGCACCAGAAAGTATGCATCTGAATGCTCCAGGGACTTTCGTAGTCCTTCCGCTTCTTATCGCAGTACAGATAATCGATGTCTTTCAGCTTGTAGTTCAGACTCAAGAAACCGAACTGATTCAGACAGTGAGTTTGAATAGCTTGTGCAAGCGGTAGTGGCCAGTAACTCGAACACTAAACCAAGACATGACTTTGGGGTTGTCTCGCTGTCTTCTAGATAGTCTTCCTTAGCTGTTTTATCAGCTTTGTTGGAGACCAACAAGGATGTGGAATTTTTTTCAAAAGTATCATGTTTTTTGTAGCAATTTCGGAAACTATAGTGTAGAATGAGAAAAATGCAAAACTAGTAGCCCGTCGGCCAGGGGTGGGCCGAAAAGGGGCTTTTCGGCCAGGGCATGGCCGAAGTAGGCTTTTCGGCCGCGCTTGGGCCGAAAACGCGCTGTCGGCTGGGGCCCGACCGAAAATAGTAGCTTCGGCTGCTGGGAGGCCGAACTGGGCCGTTTTCGGCCCACAGGTGACCGAAGCAGAGCTTTTCGGCCAGGCTACGGCCGAAAAGGTGCGGATAAGCCGGCCGACGCGAGCGCTCTGTTCTTTCCTGTTCTTCTTCGTTCTTCTCTCTCTCAGTTCTTCTCTACCTCGCCCCCCCGCGCCGATCTCCTCCATTTGCCACTCATTTGCAAATCCAACCCACAGAATCGGTAGATCATCGCAATCTCCACCGGCCTATGGTGTTATTTTTTGCTATGGGATAGTTTTTGATGTGTTTGGGGAGGAGTAGCCATGGTGGGGAGGAGGAGCCATGGTGGAGAGGAGGACGGGTAGTAGGTGGTGGTGACTAGTAGAAGCTGCTGCAGAGGAGGAGGTGGTGAGGAGGAGGAGCAGGTTAGGGGCTGACCGGAGTTGAACCTCCGGTCGTCGGGGGCGGCGTTGTCGTTCTCCGGTGGTGCAAGAAGCGTACACACACTTCGAAGGTATAATCACGGCCTCACAAATATTATGTAAATTGTATAGTTTAGTTAGTGTATATAAGTCATATTGTGAATTTTAGTGTCAATAAATTTTTGGAGGCATTTTAGCGCATAGTTCGTGTAGCGGATAATATTAGTGTATATTGTGAATTTTAGTGTTAATATATTTTTGGAGGCATTTTAGCGCATAGTCCGTGTAGCGGATAATATTAGTGTATATTGTGATTAATGAGAAGATGGCAATGTCTGACAGGTGAAAATGTCTGAATCAGTAAATCTGAATGTTTACTACGGCGCTGGTAATGTTCGATATAATGAGTTGGGGGTTGATCTTAGCGAGTTTAAAAATGGCGTCATGACACTAGCTGACCCGGACAGACTGGACATTAGACAGTTGAAGTACTGGTTGACAACTAGTTTCGGTCTGGATCCTGAAGTATGTTCTGTCAGTATTCATGCATTGTGGACCAAATCCTGTAAAAATGTCAAGTGGGAGTTGATGCCGGTAGATAGGAGCCAGCATTGGTTGTCCCTGTTAAGACGCTGTCGAGACCGAAGAATCCACCCATATGCACTTGTGCAACCTGTGCCGAAGGAGGAGAATACCGTAGAACTCCACAGGGGGTATGAACCCGGCCAAGGCAGTGAAGTGGCTAACGAGATTGTTTTATCCGGGTCACAGCCACAAGATGTGGATGCTAGCCAACCCGAGAAAGAGTCAGACTACGTGCCACACAATGTTTGTGGTCCTGATACTGGGCANGAATGTTTACTACGGCGCTGGTAATGTTCGATATAATGAGTTGGGGGTTGATCTTAGCGAGTTTAAAAATGGCGTCATGACACTAGCTGACCCGGACAGACTGGACATTAGACAGTTGAAGTACTGGTTGACAACTAGTTTCGGTCTGGATCCTGAAGTATGTTCTGTCAGTATTCATGCATTGTGGACCAAATCCTGTAAAAATGTCAAGTGGGAGTTGATACCGGTAGATAGGAGCCAGCATTGGTTGTCCCTGTTAAGACGCTGTCGAGACCGAAGAATCCACCCATATGCACTTGTGCAACCTGTGCCGAAGGAGGAGAATACCGTAGAACTCCAAAGGGGGTATGAACCCGGCCAAGGCAGTGAAGTGGCTAACGAGATTGTTTTATCCGGGTCACAGCCACAAGATGTGGATGCTAGCCAACCCGAGAAAGAGTCAGACTACGTGCCACACAATGTTTGTGGTCCTGATACTGGGCAGAGCAGCCAGTCGATAATATTAGCTGGTTCAGGTTTTGCTGATGGGGATGAGGAAGGGGATGAAATGCAGAGGGTGATGGAGGAAGAGGACGAGGATGGATTGGTGGAGGAACTGGATTCTGAAAATTCTGAGGATGAAGTTGAGGTACCGATTCCTTCTGCATGGGAGCAGGACATATCCACCGGCCTTACGGTGAACGATGGCCATGAGACTCCATGGCAGTATAATCTGAACCAAGTACAAATAGGGGCTATGTTTGATACAAAGAAAAAATTGAAGTATGCGGTGATAAAGTGGGCTATGTCTACGCAGAGGGTTTTTAAGACACACATATCAAGTCCAACAAACTATACCGTGAAATGTGTTGAAAAAGGTTGTCCAGGGAAGGTGCACGGGCACGTGCCGAAGTACGACATCCACTGGGTTGTCACCATTGTCATCCCACATAATTGTGTGAGGAAGAACCTGCTGGTGAAGCATCCGAACCTGACTTCAAGTCTCATTGCGCAACTCATGTATACTGAGATAGTAGAGAAGAAAGATATGGAAGCAAAACACATCCAGACAGCAGTGAAGGTCAGATGGANTGCCGAAGGAGGAGAATACCGTAGAACTCCACAGGGGGTATGAACCCGGCCAAGGCAGTGAAGTGGCTAACGAGATTGTTTTATCCGGGTCACAGCCACAAGATGTGGATGCTAGCCAACCCGAGAAAGAGTCAGACTACGTGCCACACAATGTTTGTGGTCCTGATACTGGGCAGAGCAGCCAGTCGATAATATTAGCTGGTTCAGGTTTTGCTGATGGGGATGAGGAAGGGGATGAAATGCAGAGGGTGATGGAGGAAGAGGACGAGGATGGATTGGTGGAGGAACTGGATTCTGAAAATTCTGAGGATGAAGTTGAGGTACCGATTCCTTCTGCATGGGAGCAGGACATATCCACCGGCCTTACGGTGAACGATGGCCATGAGACTCCATGGCAGTATAATCTGAACCAAGTACCGATGCCTGAGCCACCTCCTTCACAGCCAGGGAGCTCTTCCTGGCATGAGCCACCTCCTTCACAGCCAGGGAGCTCTTCCTGGCATGAGCCACATCCTTCACAGCCAGGGAGCTCTTCCTGGAATGAGCCACCTCCTTCACAGCCAGGGAGCTCTTCCTGGAATGAGCCACCTCCTTCACAGCCAGGGAGCTCTTACTGGCATCAGCCACCTCCTTCACAGCCAGGGAGCTCTTACTGGCATCAGCAGATGGAACTAGGTAACCCTACTCACTACATTCTTTTGAACAGAGTAGTAATCGTTCATGCATTTGTATCAATTTTACAAGTTTTTTACTTTACCGCAGGCGGCAACCTGTCGCAACCGTTCATGCATTCAGAGCAGTCACCCATCCTTAGTGGTGGTGCTGATTACTTTGAGGGCGACCGCGAGGATGATGACCATGCTACAAACATTTATGGCTTCTCGCAGACAGTGTTTCACACTCCACCACCACCACCGACGCAGGAGACACAGACCGTGACAGACGAGGTTAACTATGGTCGTGGTTATCGCGAGCCTCGTCCACCGCCTCAGCGCTTATCGCCTTCCGGTCCTCGCCCGAGGAAGACCCAGACTCGTCGCCGTCCCCCGCAGTGATATGCTTATTATCTATGTATGACTCATTGTCTATGTTAGTTTCAGACTATTCGCATATGCTTATTATCTATGTATGACTCATTATCTATGTTAGTTTCAGACTATTCGCATATGCTTATTATCTATGTATGACTCATTATCTATGTTACTATCGCACTTCCTTCTATCTGATCAGGAGACATATATTGTTTTATGTATGCGAGAGACATATTACTATTAATTCGCATTCTTATTCCAGTTACATTTCCAAATAGATTACAACCGATAATTAAGATACAAGTACATCTGAATTAAACGGTGCGGCTGAACTTGTGCAATACATCTTACATACTACAAAATGAAATTCAGATAGAACATAATGCCCTACAATAATACAATACAAACTGGAATACATCTTACATACTACATGAAGTCATCATCGTCATCCTCCGTTGATGCAGCCCTCTTGCCCTTCGACGATGCGGTCCTCTTGCCCTCCGTCGATGCAGAACTCTTGCCCTTGCTGGATGCAGAACTCTTGCCCTTCGAGGATGCAGAAGTCTTGCCTTTGGACGATGCAGAACTCTTGCCCTTCGACGATGCAGAACCCGGAAGCGGCGGCATGAAGATATCTTCGTCGTCCTCGCTCTCCTCAGTCCATAAAAATGTATTCTTTGCTGCAGTCCTTCTGAAAGTTTCACTCTTCGGCTCCACTACCTTCTTCCACCTTTCATGCAACCTAAGAAGTTCTTGACGTACCTCCTCATAGGTCCTTTCAGGCCACCCAGACCTACGTAATTGGTGAGCCAACTCATTCATTATGGTGTCACTACCGGTGAGTTCGTCCCATGGAACTATCCTATTGTCCATCCTGAAATCGGTAACTAGACTCAGAAGAGTGCTGCTCATCCCAGGGTGAAAACTACGATCGAATGGATAATGGGACATCTCGACTACACTACACTGGAATGCTTATCCACCTTCGCCTGAAGGGGGTTTTATAGATACAGAGGAGAAAATAAGGCGGGAAAGAGTTGGCGGGAAACGGGTGGCGGGAAGGGGTTGGCGGGAAACGGGTGGCGGGAACATATGGCGGGAAGGGTTGGCGGGAAGGGGTTGGCGGGAAACGGGTGGCGGGAAGGGGTGGCGGGAACATTTCAGCACGAGCCATGCAAGAAGTAGTACTTTTCGGCCTGGGCTAGACCAAAAAGTCTATTTCGGCCTAGCTTTGGCCGAAATGCTCCACTTCGGCCTAATGGTGGACGAAATAACCTACTTCGGCCTACTGATGGCCGAAATCACCTACTTCGGCCTAGCTTTGGCCGAAAAGCCCTACTTCGGCCTAGCTTTGGCCGAAAAGCCCTACTTCGGCCAGAGGATGGCCGACGGGATACTAGTTGTGGTTTTTTTACATTACGTCATATAGTTTCCGAAAATGCTATAAAATCTATCACAGTTTTGAAAAAAAATCCAAGGATGTGTCACTATCCTGAACCTTATCTGCATTACTTCCATTACCATTGCTTAATAAGGCACTCTTCCCCAATATTCTGTCAGCATTCTAAAAGAAGAAACAAGCAGACACATAACAAGTTTAGCATGTACTAGTATATGAAACTCATTTCGGTGAACCAGTTCATTAGTAAGGTGGACAGGATTAAACTACCAAGTCTTCTATTGCCAAGTACTAGTACATAATAAAAGCATCAAACAAACATATATCTATGTCCTATGGTCACTGCATTGTCTTGCCAAATCAAAATAGAGACACGGTTCAAGTCATATCAGTTCAAGACAAAGCAGCAGTGAAAGAATACAAAGCGTGGGAAACTACACGTCACAACAAGATTTCAGATGGGTACCACGGGTCTACATGTACAAAAACACTATTGGCTCTGTTGTGATGCTAGTAATGTGCATGATATGCAAGTCAACTGTATACACAATTGAAATTGAAATCAACAGAGCTATTGATAAGAGCAAACCTGTTAAAGAAACATGCATGAACATACCTGCTATGCCATTGGAGTTTCGATTGGATCCTTCAGTTTAAAAATAAGTTTGTATGAGTAAATAAAGTGATACAAGAGCAAAGCAATCATAGTTAAAAAAGGCGCGCCTAAGCGAGTGCTTAAGCGCGCCTAGGCTCTAGGCGTTGGCAAAACGCATTGCGCATAACTACACTTAATCTATCCATAACTGCGCATAAGCATGCGCTTTGGTCAGTAAAGCGCAAGGCGGTGGCAGAACACACAATTAACGCCTAGGGCTTTTTTGAACTATAATAGCAATGGAATCTTAAATTAGAACAGTTGTTCTTCAGGTTTAGGCACTTGTTCTACATGAACAGAGTACAGTAAGACGCAAGAATATAATACTTAAAAATAGAAACTGAGCTCATAGAACTTACCACATTCTTGGTTCGGGACCAGTAGAGAAAAAGGCATTCCCAGTCATCGTCCAGTAAACGTGTCTCAGGAGAACGTAAGGGAATTTGATGAGTTTCTTTGCTGGTGAAGTATGTTTTCTTCAGGTAATTCCGATACTGCCACCAAGCATTCTTGAAGATAGCAGAGGTATTAGCACAGGTTACCTCGTCCTGAGTTTCCAAATCGGTCCTTCTCTATAGAGAAAAATGGGAAAATTTGATGTATTATAACCATCATGGAGGTAGGATGTATGGGACAAAGCAAAGTAATTGCCATGAGTAACATTACTTACACATAACTCCTTGACAAACACCTGCAACTGGCATTTTCCTTCATCTTCAGTATAATATTTCCAAGATGGGAAGATGCGCACATACGATTTTACAACATCAAATGTTGTAGATGCTAAACTACGACAAGCTGGTTGTGCTTCCTCCACAGGAATAGGCATACTAACTGGTGGAGTTGGGGTTCGCCGTGATAGTACTGGCCCTTTGGGCACTGGAGTTGCCTTACTAACTGCTCTTGTTTGGGAGCTCTGTGGTGGAGATGGTGTTGTGTCAACAGGAACTGGGTTAATATCGGCTAGGGTTGGGGTTAGATTGGGTGAAGCTAGTTCTCTGTCCAACGCAGTAGGGGTAGAATCTGCGAGAGTTTGGGTTATGTGTGGTAGGGCTGGTTCTTGTGCATGTACAACCAGGGTGCTATCTCCACCAAGAGGTAGCACTATTTTATTTGAAGACCGTGTTTTTAGTCGACTAGATACTGGCATCACCCGCTTCAATTCAAATGGCTCATAAACAGGAAACACAGTTGAATGTACAGACATTGTATGAGAGATAGATGTAATAGATAGTGTGGAAAAAATAGGGCATGAAATAGTTGGCATGTATATCGTTTAACTATAACGGATAGCATGACATAATTTCACATATATGATGTCTATCTAAACTGGATAGCATAGCATAACATAATTCAAAGATATGATGAATAACAAAACAAGATTACATGACATAATTCACCTACATGTTATCTAAGTTATCAGGATCGCATCATTTAATTCACATATGTGATTTATATGCTAAACAGAGGGCATTCGATATGATGTCTGAACTAGGAACATGGTGTTGAATATTGTGTATATGATATCTAAACTATGCAATGCAAGAGACCATATGCATGATATCAGCAGTATAACCGTGCCAAGTTAGAGCATACACCTCGGTGGGGGAATAGGACTGGTCATCTATCTCTGGATCCATCTCTGAGGAGCTATCGGGACCCAACAAGAGATCTGCTTCGACAGGTAGCACTGTCTGCTCCGAAGGCCTTGTTTTCACTCCAGATTTTTCCATCTCCCACCCAATTGGCTGATTCACAGTAAGAGTAGTTTAATGTACAAACATTATCGACAAATGCAAATGTAATGAAGAAAAGGATGGGCAAGATATCATTCAAATATATGATGCCTGGTTAAACAGGATGGCATTGCACATTTCACATATATTTTGGCTGGCTAAAAGACATGAGACTGCATAATTCCCATATATGATATAGAAACTAAACAGGTGGCATTACAGAACATGTCTAAACTAAGCAGATGACATATATGATGTCAAAAGTAGGCACTGCAAGGCAACATATGCATGATATGACTAACATCAGCATGCCAAGGTAGAGTAAACACCTTGGAGGGTAAATAGGAGTGGTCAGCGGCGTCTGAATTTGCCTCAGAACAGATATTGTCCTCTGGATTACAATCTGGAGAGGGGTGGGGAGGGTTTTCCATTGAACCCACCATGGAGTGATGTCTGCATGACATTGTATTGCCGCGCAAAACTCTTCTCTTTTTCTCTACATGTTCAGCATGACTGTGTACAATATCTGACATGCATACGAAAAAAATATGGTGAGATTATGTAAGGAGAGCATGCAGAAATTTAGAGTGATGGTAACAACCAGTGGATGGATCCAAAAATAATGATAGCAGGCTGATGATTGCTTTAATTTAATAAAAAGACAGATGATGATTGCTTTACTATTTGTTTCCCACCCAAGATGAACAACATAAGCATACCCTAGGTGAACCAGATATTAGACAGACATACTATTCATTGTTGCCTCGATATGTGCCCCACAACTAATTTAGAACTCAAGTTTGAACATTAATTTGGACTTGACTCAAGTTAGAATGTTATTCTGCCACTAATGCACTTGGTTTGTTTTCATGCATAGGATTTTGAAAAGTAGGTCCAGGTGGATGTTTTGCTTCATTCCTTTCAACAAAATGCAGGAATAATTGAATAGTAGAGTGCCATTGGAAAATTCCCTATTGCTATGTTTTTCCATTCAAGCAAAATAGCCCTAATGGATCGATATCAATGTATAGTAATAAGTGATGCAACAAGTGTACAACCTCTTTGTCGTAGCCGTGTAGACCTCAGGATCATTGGGTTGGTCGCTGAAGCAGTTGAGGCAGAGGTGGCTGTCGGAGGTGTGGAGGAAGATCTGGGGAATCTGTAGACAGCGTCCAGGGCACTGCTCTGTTGTGATGGATCATTCTGTTGTTGGAGAAGCTCCGGTGAGCCGTAAGACGTCAAGGATGAAGCAGCACAAGACAAACATCATCAATCTCAAGTGGGATTCTAATAGCGTCTCCAATAGATGATGTAAAATTGATGTAAAATTTACATCACCAAAAACCACCTGACTACAACAGATGATGTAAAAACTGTTGACTCTGAACTTAACTGTCGAAACTGAAATTTACTGTGGAATCTGAATGTTACTGTCGAAACTGAACGCAATGGTAGCAGAGAGGTACTTCTTATGTAGTTTAGGGAGGGCCTGCAGTTTATCTTCAACCTGCACCCCCCTGAGCCGCCAGCCACCACCGACCGAACCGCCGGCCCCAGCGCCGCCTCGCCGCCCCGAAACAACTCCCCACCGCCGCCCCGACCAGCCCTCTAGGCCCCCTGCCCCCCACCCTGAACACCAAGATAGATAGTGGGGTACCTCTCCGGCGAGCCCCCGTCCCTGCTGCGGGTGGTTCTTCCTTAACTCAGGTGAGCTCCCCCCCCAACCTCTGAAAATCGACGGACCCAAAAGTCGATTCAGTCGACTGAAGTGTGGCTATATCGGAGCAGAGTAGCAGCACGAGCGAGGGGGAGAGCAGTAGTAGCAGCAGGAGCGAGCGAGCGAGAGCCGGAGCAGCAGCAACAGATCCGGCTGGTATGAACGCTGCCGCCAAAGGGGCCTCGCACTGGGGGAGAGCCACCGTGGAGATGTCGCCCACGGCGTCGACTTCAAAGTAGCCGCTCCATGGGGTGCGCGATGGAGCACCGTCGGCGCCGGGAGGTCGAGTTAAGGAGAAGGTGCGATGCGATGAGTGTACAACCTCTTTGGTGGCGCCGAGTAGGCCTCGACTTCGTCTGAGGAGTCGGCGAGGATGTTGCGATTCCGGTGGAGCAGGTTAAGGCGGCGCTGCGGGGATGGAGCAGCCGCGATAGACGAGACGATCATCGAAGCAGCTCCTTGGAGGTGGAGGACTGGGTGGCTGAAGCGGCGGGATGATGAGATGGACGACGGAACCTCATCCGGGGAGGTGGACGAGGGACGTCAAGCTCTTGCGGTGGACGACGTCGTCGGGAAAGAAGCTCCGACTGTGCAGCGATGAGGTGGCGGACGGAGGAGGGTGTGGTTTTGCGGCTGGAGCAGAGAGGTTATGGCGGCCTGGGATTTCGAATGGCAAAAAGGGGGCGATGGGAGGGTGTGAACCATGACTTAGGGACGCGCTTGTCCAAAATGTAGGGTGTGTTACAAAAGTACCCCCCCACCGATTTGAACTAGCGGCCCTTTCGCCTCAGGGATAGAAGGGGGATTTCTCGTGTCGGGATTTGGCACCCGGAAGGAGTTTTCGCGCGCGTTGTAATTTCGGGATAGCAAGGCGCGGGTTGTGAAGGTGCCAGTTTTGGGAGCACGATATCTGAATTTTCGGGATATAACAAGGCGCGAGTTGAATTTTAGGGACAAGCCTAACGTGTAGTAATATTGTACTTGTACGTACCAAATCAATTCGCACTTCCCTCAACCAAAAAGAAAACAAATTTTTTTAAACTATTCACACCACAGAAAGAGAGAGTCTTGCCCCATTTTACTATACAAATGCTATTCAAAGCTACTCCCTCCTTCCATCTATATAGGGCCTAATGCGTTTTTCGATGCTAACTCTGACCAAATATTAGAGCTATAATATGTGACATGCAACTTACACAAAGCACACCGTTAAATTCATCTATGAAAGGTTCTTTCAATGATATAATTGTCACATTGTGCATGTCATGTACTATTAATCTTGTCAATAGTCACAGGCGGTCTTTAAAAATTCATTACGCCCTATATAGATGGAAGGAGGGAGTATGAATCCATGTTATGTCCAATTAAATTTTTTCGCTTGCTGTATAATGCATGTAACCTACTCATACCAACATTTTAGTGCATTCCAAATGTCTATATTACCCCTGCAATTCGAACTAAATTTGAATTCATTTCTCTATTTCAGTAAGAATCTACAATCATTATTGTTGCCAACTTCAACCATCATTCCTGTATTACCTTAATAACACACCACATGATTACTATAGAGATAGATATGAACAGTGTGTACTACATGAACTCGAATTGTAATTTTTGAATACACTTGATGTTGATTCCAAATAATAGTACATTTGATGTACTAACTATATATTCATAATCTAAACCATGTTCCATACGTACACCGTGTTTATGACACAAAGTATAGTGCCCCACCCCCTACATTATGACAAGTATTTAGACCTGAGCTGCAAAAGCCACACATTAGCCCAAATTATAATTAATGTTCTATATATTATTTGTAGTACTAGCAAGATGCCCATGCGTTCCACATAATATCAACATGATCAAGGGTCCTAATTTGCAAATATGGAGAGGGGTGTGGGTATCTTTTTTCAAAATTGCCATAGTTTCCTTCCTATCCGCCAGATATAAATCGGACAACCTATATTGCAGGATGGCAGGCACACCATCATCAACAACTCTGTTTTTTATAAGAAGCAGAGCTAAATATATTATATGTAGTATAAGATGTTCATAACCATACCATGTGTATCACCGTTATATATATTCACACATGCGTCGGTTTAAAACACTATGAAGTATGATATCTATTCGTCTTTTACACCCACACAATCCTCTTATCTTTGTAGCTAGCGCTAACTTTCTCTCATGCATGCACACGCCCACATCCCTCTCACCCTCCCCCAGCATTCTCTAGCTCCATCGCGCAAATTCGTCTTTTGACTTTAGGTCTTTCACCCACGTTGTGTGTAGGCCCCCCAGCTCCTTCTTTACGGCACACGTCTATCTATATGCCTCTCTAGCCAGGTGTGCCTAGCACAAACACAAGCTTCCCCTCTTTTCTTATCACCATCCATGCCTCACTCCCACCACTCTTTTCATCGATCTCGTACTCGCACACTCCTTCCCCCTCGATATAGTATGCCTCTCGTACCACCTCGTAGATGCATCCCTCTCTCTCTATCCTTCTCCATGTGCCTCATTTGCTTCTAACACACACATGCATGTATACCGATCGATCTCCCAACATATACCTAGATCGACTTTAACTATCCCCCCCCATCGATCGACGTACCTCACAAGTTATGTCTCTCCTTTCTCTAACAAAGAGCGATTGATCTTCCTATGTAGTTGCATCTTCTTACCACAGCCATATCGTCGTCCCTCATCATTCGTGCATGCCTCCTGACCCGTCTCTCACACGCAAGTGCACAGACAAGAAGCCATCTCCTCTCTGATTGATATTGCGAGCGTGCCCTCCGTTTGTCTAGCAAGCCTATCCCACCATTTGTTATAAGCAACTCCACTACCACCCCCTCCAACACTCTAGCTCTGTCTCTCTCCCAACCTTATTCCTCTCCTACACATATGCATGGATGCTGATCGATCTCCCTTAATACATGAGGTACATCGATCTCCTTAATACAGAGTTAGGCCTCTCTCCTCCTCCACACATATACCAGCCATTGTACCTCTATAGTTAATTAGGCCTCCCTCTCCCCCCACCACACAGCGATAGTCGAGCGTTGTAGGTAGGTATCCATGCCACAGAGACAAACTGCACATGTCCCCTCTCACCTTCGAGTAGGCTAGCCACTCTATATATTTGACATGGGCACACCCAAATTTGATGGCACTCCTTACCGATCGCGCGCGCGCGCACACACATCATCCCTCTCTTCGATTCTATGGACACCTCAAGCCGACGATACCTCCACTCTCTTCTCGTGGAACGCCCCCTCTATATATATGATATATCCAGGACTCTATTTCACACACATTGCATATGTTACATTTTTTTATTGACCGCCCCACCCACAAAAAAACTCTCACGAACCCAACACACTATCTCTCTCTAGGTTTGTATCTCTCTCACACAGCCCCACATAGGTGGTGTACGCATACAAGAAGAGAATAGGTGCACCGTGCACGTACTCACGCTTCGTGCCCAGCCACACCCGCGCGGGTACACGGTGGAGCTCATTTCTTTACAAAATTTGCAGCCCACGTGCTAATTTGAATGCGTGTAGCGGTTGTTTACCTAGGGAGGTCGTGGTACCACGCGTGCACGAAACAAAGTTCGACTTGACTCATTGGCGCGTTATTTTTAAATAAAGTTATAGCGCTCAATGCCACGTACACAGAATATAAAACGATTTTTATGGAGAAAACGGTAGTCAGCTCCACTATATACAATGGAGCCTGCCTGCCTGGTCTGTCTCTCTTCAGAGTACCTCACACAAGCCTGCGGTGGCCTCTCTCTCTCTCTCACCGTTGGTCAGTTATTCGGCCGCATCCCCTCCGCCGGGGGAAAGGGAGGACGTGCATCGTTTCTCCGTTCGACGGCGCCGAGGCAGCACGTCCCGATCTGCGGTACATGCCGTTCTCTCTGACCAAGCTCTGGCACGGTAGGGCTTACGCCACCTGCTCGCTGCCGCAGTATGGGCAGATTCCGCCCGCCGCTGCTCCCGTAGTTACATCCTGATGACCTCCAAGTATCCGAGTAGATGATTTTTCACATAAAAAACTTTTTAATCCGAGTTCGTATGCAAAAGTTATGCCCATTTTACAAATTCCAGAGAGATTTTGCAAATAAAGTCGAAATTCATACTTTTATTTTTTTTGACATTTTTATCATTTTATTTTATTTTTTTTAAAATGAAAAGGCGGTCCAAGGAGGGGGGGTGCATTTGGTGGAATTTTTGGGGCAAGTTAGTAATGGCGCACCGTGGGGGTGGTGCGCCATTACTAGTACAACTAGTAATGGCGCACCACACACATGGCGCGCCATTACTAGTTTTGAAAAACAAATAAAAAAGTTGAAAAAAATTTGAAAAAAAATTACTAGTGGTACACCGTGGATGTGGTGCGCCATTACTAGTTTAACTAGTAATGGCACTCTATCCCCTGATGCGCCATTACTAGTTTTGAAAAAAAAAATTAAAAAATTTAAAAAAATTTGAAATTTTTTTACTAGTGGCGCACCGTGGATGTGGTGCGCCATTACTAGTTTAACTAGTAATGGCGCACTATCCCCTGGTGCGCCATTACTAGTTTTGAAAAAAAATAAAAAAAATTGTTACTAGTGGCGCATCGTGGATGTGGTGCGCCATTAGTATTTGGACACTAATGGCACACCAACACATGGTGCACCATTAGTATATAGTAGTGGCGCACCACATGTGTGGTGCACCATTAATGTCCATATTACCTATAGCCCTATTCATAGTAGTGGTGGACGTTGCTGCCAATGAAAGCATGGATCAATTTTAATTTAACACCTTCTCACAACTTTGTCTTTAGTCGTGATGTAAATATTAGCTCTGATCTGCTAATAATTAAGATGCATTAGCAAGGAAGTTAGTTTATTATTGTTTCCGAAATAGCATCAATGGCAAGACACACGAAACAAAATCTGAATGCTCACACCATTGTTCAATTTCATGTCGCTGGAAAATCGTTTGTATAGTATGTCAATTATGCAAACAAATGCTGGAAGCTTGGTAGCATTGCCAGAAGCCTCTTCAACATCCGGGTCCATGTGCCATGCAAAAAATTATACTCCTTCGTTCCTAAATATTTGTCTTTTTATAAATTTCAAATGAGCATATTTTAGAGTGTAGATTCACTCATTTTGCTTCGTATGTGTGCTCCCTCCGTTCCTCAATACTCTATTTGTCTTTCTAGAGATTTCAACAAGTGACTTCATACGGAGAAAAATGAGTGTACACTCTAAAATATGTCTATATACATCCGTATGTAGTAGTCCATTTGAATCTCTAAAAAGACAAACATTTGAGTAGTAACTCATGGAAATCTCTAGAAAGACAAATACTCTGGAGTGTATTTAAGAACCGAGGGGGTAGTGCACAACCGCATGGGAGACTCAGCCCGGTCGTTGCGCCACATTAATAGTGAGTAATGAGCAGTCAAATCATAAGCCCCACCTTTCCCACTATAAGTTGCTCGGAAGAAGCAACCATCAATACACTCTTCTTTGAATTCTGCTCATACTACTCCATCCGTCACTGTTTTATAGAGCGCGCTTCAGAAAAAAGAAAAAAAATTGTGGGACCAAGGCGACTAGCGATCGACCTGAAAAATAGCATTGGTAGTTATAGCACGGCATCTATTGCTAGAGGAAATAATGCGTACACACATGCATGCAGTGCTTCCACCCCGGGTACACACATGCATGCACTTACTCCACTCCGTAGTAGTACATCGAGAGAAAATTGTGGACTTGATTGTGGTTACCACGCCCTAATTAATTGAGCATTAAACCAAACGCGTCTAAATTCTCTCTGGTGGTGGAAATGCATTGAGAGAAATGCATCATAATGAAGCGCGCCCTGTAAACTGTGACGGAGGGAGGAGTAGTATATGAAGATGCAAAACCAAGTACGCGTATGGCCAGTCGGTCAATGCACCTCGTCTTGGCATATCACTGACATGTGGGACAGGAGTGTGAGCAAACCAATCTCAATTGATGGCAAAATGGCCAACCCACCATTCCTTGAGAGAGACGGGGAGCGAGAACACACAGACGGGCTCGTACAGAGGCCAAGATATATTTGCACATGGTTGGTTGATCGATATCATCATTACATGTTGGGCTATCGTTTTCCGCCCTTCTCCTGAATAAATGTGTACTTTATCAGATAATAAAAAAAATAAGAGTACATACGCTCCACCATGCGGTTCTAGTAGTAGTACTACTCGTACTACTAAACCTTGCGCTTAACTCTTCGCCTCTTCGTGAAGTCGAACAATGATGGTACTCTGCATGTTGGGTACTACAGTGTATGCCTTTGACAATGTAACACCGAATGGACTGATGCATGTCCACCAAGGGTAGGTTGGATTAGTCAAAAGGCGTAAGCGAGCTTCACCTTGTCCTGCAAGCTTCTCCTCGTTCTGCGAGTTGACAGGACACACCGAAAGGTAGTGCTAGTCCATACTCCATCCTTTTCGGTTAATATGGCTTAATCTTTTTCGCGGGTAAATGAGAGAGCTTTATTCATATATAAGCATTCTTAGGACGATCAGCCAAGACACCGGTCACTAGGAAGCGAGGTATCCCGCAAGAAAAGAAGTAGGAAGCGAGGTGTTTCATCAAGCCAACTCTCGGCCACATTGAAAGTGCAGCAAGCACGGTTCGCACAAAGATGCGCCGCAAGTTTTGCTGACCTGTTTACATGCTAAATAACAAAAAAAAAAGGAAATGTTACCGAGCGCTCCTATTTGTAACAGGATATGAGCCAGAATTAAGCAAGAATTGTGGCGATTGAAGATTGCTTTAGCACATTTTAAAAATAAAATAAGAGTGCAGACGCTCCTCCATCTGGTTCCTAGTACTAGTATAGTGCATACTTGCTTGAATTGTATTGTGATTAATTACTTGACTTGTGCTAAGTTGCTAAAATCTGCCAAGAACTAAAATTGGGAAAATGATAGATTTTATTTGGTCAAGTAGTCTAATCACCCCCTTAGACATACTTTGGATCCTACACACGGGCTCCAACACGCTCTTTGAGAAAAAAAGGCGGCACATCTTTGGATATAGGTGACGTGGTGTCATCATACAGTAGCATCGTTCGCTGTAGTTGTAGTATACTCCTACTAGGACGACAACTCCTATAAAACCTTGCACTTGGCTCTTTGCCTCTTAGGGAGGTTCAACAGTCTGTACTCGTGTGAACCTTGCACTTGGCTCTTCGCCTCTTCGGAAGGTCCAACAATGATGATACTACAGTACAATATGCTTCTGGCGATCTGACAACGATTGAACTGCTGCACGTCCGCCGCGAGGGCGAGGGCGAGGGAGAGGGAGAGGTAGAGGGCGCTGTAGTCAAAACCCTCTCCCCGTCCTGCAAGCCACCGCGCGCATGGGTAAGAGAGAGGTGTAATAGTAAGCAATCTTCTCCTTGTTCGGCGAGTTGAAGGGACACATCAGAGCAGTACCTATCCTACTTTGCGCTTGGTCGTTCGCCTCTTCGGGAAGTCGAACAATAATAGTACTAGTATAGTGTATGCTTCTGGCGATCTGACACCGAATTAACTTTTGCACGTCCATAGCCTCAACGAGGGAGAGCTTGCATTACTCAAAAGTTTCTCCTTGTCTTGCAAGCCACCGCGCGCAAGCTTCTCCCGTCCTGCAAGCTTCTCCTCGTTGGGCAAGTTGACGAGACACAACAAAGTAATGCTAATCCATACTGCCTCCTCTCTGGTTAATATGGCTTAATTGCAAACAAGATATATACAGTGTCTGTCACTGTATATTTGTAAAAATACGGTCAGTGGACTTCATAATACGCTCATTGCGCTGAATATATACATTTTCCGGTCTTTATACGGTCACTAGCTCACCCTGGCTGAGTATGTGTGTGCATGCACGTGTAGGTTGAGAACTTGAGCGTGACCGCGCGTGTTCCTTCGTGTGCTCAGACAAGCATGCACTAGGGCACCGCGCGCATTTTTGCGTCCATGTGTACGTGTCACTATTGCATACACGTAGGGGGAGTATGTGTAGGGGCCACTAAGGAGCAGTCAAATCACAAGTAAGTTAGTCGGAAGAAGCAACCATCATTTCACAATTCAATGACACATACGCAATATAAAATGGTTGATATGGAGAGAAAAAGAAAACCACTATATATACAGTAGCAGGAGCCTAAGCTACAAGCCTACTTGCTTGGGTTGCTCTCTTCACAAGCATAGAATGACGGCGGCCCCACCGCTGGTGACGTATCCGGCCTGATCCTGCAGCTGGGGGAAGGGAACAATGTTCTGCGTAGACGCGGTCGACAACGGCGAGGGAGAAAGCCCACAGTCGGTGCGTCCCAATCAGGGGTCACCGTGGTATGGGCCGATGTCTCGTCCCAACCGCGCTTCTAGCTACAGCCCGACGTCCCAGGTAGTCCATCTTCCTTTTGGAGCTGGCTTGCTCCACTGCCCCAGCTCCCCACGTAGCTCCATCTCCATCTCGATCTTTCTCTACTTCTACCGGCTTCTACTTGTGATGAGTTTATGTCTCATGAACTAGTGCCAGTACTATTATTCTAATGACACTTCTTCAATATCTTTGCCATCAAGGATGCTCAACTCGATTATAGTGGAACTGCACAAAAGCATCATATGATCCAAGGGTGCCAGCCGTCTTTCCTTCGACAGGTTCTACCTGTCCAGGAAATTAAATCCTGTTTAGGGTTTAGGGTTTAAGTCGTAGTGAACCCATCAGTAGTTTTTCTTTCATACACGCTCTCACAACTTTTGTCTTTAGTTATAAAGTAAATATTGGCTATGATCTGTGAATCATTGAGATGCATCAGCATGCGTGTTAGTTTTCCTTTGTATTTGATGGAATGTTGTAACAGGGCAACCTTGGAGTAGGAATGAAAATGGACTGGAAAGTTCCCGTTTTTCCGAAGAAAAAATGGATACGGAGAGAAACCAATGTTTCTTTTCTTTGGATCGCGCCATCGAGCAAAACCAATGTTTAAATCACGTCTGTCGCGTTCGTGTCTCACCCTCCTCCACGGATCGACCCCACACGGTCGCTCGGCATGCCACTCACCGCAAACCGAGTAGTATACGATAACTTTCCCGCCCGCTTGTCGATGGATCGCACCATGGAGTACTAGCACTACTCTATAGGAAGAGATTGACGAGTTGGGGGAGGACAGCTAGCTATAGCATGGACTCCCAAGAACTTTTTACATGCATGTTGTGGCCGGCTATTGCGACCTTTGAACGTGGAGCAGTCGCGTGCACCAGGAAGCGGCGCGGGCGTCGCTCTCTCGGCCGGTGCGCCGCTTCAATGCCGGCGCCAGTGAGAGGTCGCGTCCGCTCTGGCCGGGCATGAATGCGGCACTGACCGTTTCGGGCGGGAAGCACGCGCGGGTGATGCAGAGGGTTCGGGTTGGTCAGGAGCGGTCGTCGCAGCGGTCCGGATGCCCGCAAACAAGAGATGATGTACGTTAATATTACTGCGTATATAATTATAACAACGTAAATAATGTGCCAGTTGGACAAATATGATTGGAGATGGAGATGGAAATGGAATTTTACGTAAACACAGATATGCATGTCTATGTATATGTGTGTGTGCGCGACGACTCTCGCGACCTGGAAGCGGGGCGTGTTTTTGATCGAGTTTTCTTTCTTGGTACGTTAAAAAATTGTCCGCTAGTTTTCGTTTCTTTTTTCCGGGGATGCGCGTATTCTATTTAAAACCACTGCTATGGAGAGATTTTTTTACTCCATTGTAGCCTCTTGTTTGATAGTGTTCCTCACGTCTCACTCTCTCACCCTCTCCATATCAAAACAAGATGATAGTGTCCACTCTATCTCTCTCCTCACCTGTGGTCACAGATCCGACCGAATCCCGTCCACTGCGGGAGGTGAGGAGGTGCAGCATTGACGTTGTCACCGTCGGCGATGGAGGAAGCCGATGCGCACCATCCTCTCAGAGCCGGCGCTGGCACGGACGAAGGTCCTCCGCGCCCTTGTTCGTTGCTGTCGTGTGGGCAGATCCCGCCCGCCCGCCTAAAGCGACATCTCGCCCACCTAAGGTATAACTTCTTCTACTCGTCCAACTCCCCAGGTCGCTGCATGCGGGTTGTCTTCTATGCGACTACTCCCCAGCTCCTCATGTATGGTAGCTAGGGTTTGTCGGCTGGTCCAACATCACCTACTATTATAGAGGAAATGCCTCTCGAAAAGTTGTCCCCATTTATTCCTAGGTGGAGGTATACATGTTGTTTCGACAAAAATTACATGGTGGTTGTGCGGTTATTGTCCATATACTCCTATTGCTGCTGCTAATCTAATACTATCACTGGTTAAATGAAGAAATGCTTTTTTTCTCGGATATCCTGGTTTAGTTCCCATTAAGATAATCATGATGCTTCTGTTTTTTGGCGTACTTTCATTAATTCTTATTGACAATTGAGATGTCGTTGTTAATCTTGTAAAAAAAAGTAACAACACTATATCCCTTTTTTATATTTTTTGAAACAGCGATGTGCATCTCCATACCCAGGCATGTCTTCCTCAATTTTAGTGGAACTGCACAAAATTGGATGGCCATTGTTGTTCCGCCTCACTATCCTCTGCCACATGGTTCTTCCTTCCTCGAGCTTGATTACTGAGAAGAAACAGACCACAGTGAGGATTTGTCAAACTTCATAGGTGCCTCACCCAAACTTGATGCCAAATGAATGATGCATCACCATGATGACCTATTGATGCTCATGGTTGCGCCTCATGGTTGCGTCGGCTGGTGAAGTTGATCGATTTTCAATGAAAAACAATCTGTCTTCCATCAGTGCTCTTTGCTTGTTACCCACAAAGATGATATCCTTCGTCAGTTTACCTAGGTTGCGTTGGAGACGCAGTCGTCTTTCACGTTGGTGCAATTTTATCACACAATTGGCTATGAACCAAATTTTTCCTCGAAGAAGGATCGACGTTGGTACTAAGAGCATAAGTTTTGTATTGATTTCTAAGCACTCTCACAACTTTGTCTCCAGCTCCCCTGTAATTTTATTTGTCCAGCTTTTAACTTTGATTGAAAAAATGGTGTGGACCAAAAACCCGGATGGAGGTAGTAACCCTCCATTTTTATTTACTCCGCATATTAGATTTGACTGAAGTAAAACTATGTAAAGTTTGAGCAAGTTTAGGCCGAACACAACAAAGAATAATTATTAGAGAGGGCAAACTGTACATACTCTCAAACCTTTCCGATAATTGAAATTAAAATTCTTTATTTGTACACACTCTCAAACGTTTCTGATAATTTGGCGCATGTGTGGTTGTTCACTTAAGGCAGGGTAGTGTACCGCATGTGAAGGACATGAAGTGCGACCAGGACGTGTGGATCGTTAGTTAATCAAAAGTACTCCCTCCGTCCCATAATATAAGATATTTTTTGACACCAACGTAATATGAAAAAACGTCTTACATTATGGGACAGAGGGATTACTTAGTAGTTTTCTTCACTGGTACGTTAAATAAAGAGTTTCGTTTCGTACTTACACAATTTAAAACGATTGTTATGGAGAGAATAAGAAAACCACTCCACTATATATTTGTCGTATACACGAGTACTATATGGACGCTGCTTCATTTACATTAACCTGCCTTTGGGTTTATGACAGGTGGGCCCAAAATGTGGCTGGCCCACCTTTCATAAAGCCAAAGCAGGTGTAGTTAAGGCACCGGAGCTCAGTCCGTACTACAGTATATATATATATATATATATATATATATATATATATATATATATATATACATATATGTATATATATATATATATAAGTTGGAGCTTCAGCGCTTGTTCGCTAGGGTTTGTACTCTCCACACTCTCGCCGCACTACATATATATATATACATGATGGAGGCTGATACGTCTCCAACGTATCTATAATTTTTGATTGTTCCATGCTACGACGGAGGCCCAACCCGTATTGCTGTTTTTTTGCCTATTTTAGTATTTCGAAGAAAAGGAATATCAAA
>LR880968.1:31136191-31152979 GCA_904067115.1 Aegilops sharonensis | reverse complement strand
GATCTCTCTCTCTCTCTCTCTCTCTCTCTCTCTGACCCCCTCCCGCTCTCTGCAGATAGGCGACCCCGGCGACCCCGACGCCTGCCACCGACCCCGACCCCTTCAGCGCCTCTCTCCGTGAAGCAGCCGGCGATGCCCAGCGACGCCAGCGAGCACTAGACGTGTGCCTTTCCCTCCCCTCCCAAGTGTTAGTTAGCTTAATTTAGTTGTTGTTAGCGTTAGTTAGCTTAATTTGCTGTTAGTGCTAGTTAGTTAATTGCTGTTAGTGTTAGTGTTAGCCCAGTGATAGTTAGTGTTAATATTGATGCATGTGTGCTGCCGCTATTTTTGAAGTTCAATTAGAGCACACTGTTCAGTTAAATATTTTGTGTGCTGCTGCTTAGTTAATTCGGTTAGCTTAATTCAGTTAGTGCTAGTTAGTTAATTCAGTTAGTGCGAGTTAGTTAATTCAGTTAGCTTAATTTTGAAATTCAATTAGTGTTAATATTGATGCATGTGTGCTGCTGCTATTGACAGTAAATTCAGTTAACTGAATCGTGCATGATTCAGTAAATTTAGTGTGTGTGTGATGATTTGGCTGCTATTGAGATCTTCTTCCTGCTACTAGGATTTGTTGCTCCACTTTGTTTCCTCGACGGGAGGCCTGCCTTCGAAGCACAGGTGAGTTGTATTGTTGGTGATCACGACCATGCACATTTTAGTTAGATAATTTTATGTTGTTGTATTATGTTGCTGGAGTGGCCTCTAAGTTTCAGAGTTGCCAATCTATGTTGTTGTACTTTTGATTATCAGAGCTGGTTATTATCACTTTTGCAGCACTGTAGAATGCCAGTTATTAGTTTTGCAGCTTATGTTGCTGCTACTATGTATGTGCTTGTTTTTCCAGAAACCGATTGCTAAGTGACCTATGTTTTGCCGGAAATGTTGATTCATTTCCATTCCGGCAAATTTCAGGCGCTCTATATGTGCACTTTCTAGCAAAGGTCATGCCGAAATTTTCCGTGAATTTCGGCATGACTTGTGCTAAAAAGTTGGACATATCGAGTTCTTGAGATTTGTCGTGAAGGGAATGAAACGAAATTTCTGGCAAAACAAAGGTCACTTTTTTTTCATTATTCACTTTATTATATAAAGCTCGATAATTAAACGACTACGACATTGAACCCTAGGAAACATGACCGACACCGATGAGGCCGGAGGTTCTCAGTCCCAATTAGTTCGAGCACAAGCCTACCTCGACTTTCTAGCGCATTAGGAGAGACAGGAAGTTGGGTGTCCGGACCACCTTGTCATGACGAATGACGAAGGTGGTGGCGCCGGCGCCGACGCTGATGCCACCAACAACACCGGCACTGAGACTAGCGCTGATGGTGTTCCTAACTATAGCACGGAAGGTGGGACCTCCCAAGCCAGTGAGGGAAAGACGGAAAAGAGGACACAACGCCCAAATGAGGTCGGCACCGGAAGACTGGTGGTCACGGCAGTGCACCCTGGCGAGTTCGAGCCAATAGAGCCGTGAGAAGTGGCAGCGTGTTACGGCAACCAACTAGCATGCATCCTACGGGATAACGCTAACATCAACACCACAAAAATACAGAAGAATGAACAGTTGAAGAAGCTGCTTCTAACTAGGTTGCACGCAAGATTCCTGTTCCCCGGTCGTAATGACGAAGTAGACCCATGGGATGATGATGCCATGAAAAAAAAAATCAACAACAAAGCCCTAGGGAAGTTCAGCAACGCATTGAGCGCTTGCAAAACTAGGGTGAAAAAGGCGATTCAAGTAGACCATGAAACCTACACCAAGATTGTTGCAGACAATCCGAAAATTATGATAGAGGACTTTGAAAAGTTCAAAGAGACTTGCAATTAAGAAGCTGCCAAGGCCAGGTCGGAGAGAGGCAAGCAGCTGCAGGCAAAGAACATGGGGAACCACCGCCTTGGAAGTCGTGGTTACACGGGAAAGAGGCCCATGTGGGCTAAGGAGGACGCAGAACGTGAACGTCTGGGGATCCCAGACCCATTGGCTGAGTTCACCGACCAGCAATAGCACGACTTCATCAGGGCCCGATTCTCGTGGGACCCCAAGAAAAAGATTTTTTCACCGACGGGCCGACTAGGAAATTCATGAGATTACTGGTAGTTATCCTTTTACCACCTTACATATTAGGTTCTGATCAACGAAGTCTACTACATTCTAGTCGCATTCATAAATGATTCACGGTCCATGAGAGAGCAACACAAGCTTGCGGCCGAGAGCGACTCGTCGACTCAGTCGACTCATTCATCGGCGAAGTACAAGTGGGACACTCCTTTCAACCGGGCCATGAACATAATGATGGGACACCCGCCCGACCAGCGGCCGCAATATGGACGTGTGCATGGCACCGGGGATGGGGCCACTTGGAAGTACTATTATAGCGAGGACCCTGAGGCTAAAAGACAGAGAAAGAAGTTCAGTCAAGTGACTATTGACGACAAGGTGGCGCGGGCGATGGAGAAAGCAAAAGCTGAGACCAAAGCTGAGATAATCGCTGCCTGTAGATCTGATTTCGTGGATGCCTTTACAACCTTCATTCCAACAGTGGTCACATGGGTGCAACAAAATCCAAATGCGCCACCAAGTGAATTTCCCATGCCCAGCTTCACCGGGAGCAAATCAATGAACATCGCACCCATACCCGTACCTAGTATGGCAACCGCACCCGCACCTCCTCCAGCACCTACTCCTCCGCCCAGCTCTCACGGCAGCCCTAACTCTGTCTCTGGCTTGAATGTCGGGCCGTCGACATTGGCTGAGCTCGACGCCCTCACGGTAAATACGCGTCGTCGCACCTTTTTGGATCTCTGACGCCGCACGTATATGTCTTTGTAGGCCGACTCCACTCCGTGCACCCTCCTTCACAACATGAAGGGCGGGTTGGTGGATGTGGGGAAGGGTACTATAGTGAAGCCTAAGGATCGATTGTTTCACCGCCGGCAGATGCCTGATAACGCCTTAAGGGTCTCTGTGGCGAGTGTGAAAGCAGGATACGAGGGTCTCCCTTGTCCTGTACAAACCGATGGAGAGGATGACGAGACCCCCACGCAGCTTGGCCAATGCAAAAATTGGACGATCCTTTGGCCAAAAATCTTCTTCGTGTTGAGGTGGCTGGGAGCACACCAATGGGACCTCATGAAGGTATGACCACAACACGACCTACAAAAGTACAACCATCGTATGTGCTGCTTGCTGAGATCGAGAGACATGAGGAAGGAGGGCCAACCGTTCCGCCGGCAGATGATGCCATCTGCCCCACGGACGAGGATAGGGATCATGACATGGAGGAGGCCGACGATGACTCTAACCAGTATTTCAATACTGCCTTTGAAAACAAAGTAACAACGAGTCAACCATATGAATACGAGATGCATGTACCAGAGCCGGAACGTCCTCGGGAGTGCAAGAAGTCTTTGTTCATGGAATCCTCGCAGGACACGCCTCCAGATGCCGGCTCCACCCAAGCTGAACAACTTAGCCAGAGTCGTCCAATGCTGAGCCCGGCAACACTAGGGGTGGTGCTCAGGGAGGGTCTGACAGACCCACCGGTACCTCAGCCCACCAAGAAGAAGCGGAGGAAGAGACCGGCGGCGAGAAAATCCAATAAAGCTGGCAATGTTGGTTCTAGCAGTCAGCAGCCTTCGACCAAGGTTGACCATGTTCCGATGAAACATGCGCCATTAATCCATGTCGCGGAAGCCAATGGTACCGGCGAATGGGCTAGCTGCCATAGAAGGGGATCTCAGGAGACTCCATGACCATGTGCTTTCGACAGAGAGAAGCCTCCTCGCCTCGGATGATCCAGGATACCCACTTTATACGGTTCATGTGGCGAGCAGTTGCAAGATGTATGTCCACACATGCCTCACGGACCTCTTCTTCCTGAGGTTTGGTTACATCTTCCAGATGTTTCAAATGAGGACACTCGATTTTACGTTCGTCCGCCAATATGCGCTGCACATGAACTACATCGTCAGGAGAGAGCAAGTCACCGGTCTTGCGGGCGCGGACCCATACTACATGCATGAGGGCTTCTTGTCAGTCAACGACGCCAACCGTCAATATGCGAGTCAGTACATCGAAGAATTCTTGGTCAGCAATAAGGACAAAGAAACGATTATCCTACCTTATCATCCCAGGTAAGTCATCCGCGGATAGCACTATAACACATACATCCTTTCGTGCATTTCAATAGTTACTTTGCACGCATGGAGGCTAAACTTGATCGTGTATTTTGCGCAGCGGGGGGTGTCGTGCCGTTCTCATTGTTCTTTACCTGCATTACTCCCGCGCTCTATATTTCGACCCGTCGAAGAACATACAGAAGAAAGATTACACACACATAAAGTATGTTCTGGACAGAGCTTTGTTGGGCTTCAGCATGCGGGGTGGCTACATCCAACACAAAAAAACAAATAAGGTCGGGCTTTATTTCAGCCACAAGACTGACTTCTGTTGCATCCAGCAACCAGCAAGAAGTGAGAATGATGGATTATAGGCCATCCATCTAATGATGGAGTACAGAAGGGATGTGCAATCACTTTGCATGAAATCTTCATCCGATACCCATATCCCGAGATGGGCCGAAGTCTTTGGAGCCGTGCCGGATAATCGACTTCGAAATGATTTCTACCGGATCCAACAGGAAATTGCGTCCATCATCATCAAAGATGTCCTCGAAGAGAATGGGATGTTCTATGCCGGCCCAATATCGCGAGCTGTCGTCCGAACCCGCATTGCCCTACAGCGTCAGGACATGATGCCTTTCACTAAGCTTGAGTCTGTCCTCCCAGATATGGACAGATGGGAAGAGTGCACTTCTTAAAAATAACGTGTCTTTTTAGTTACTTGTTACTTTCTGTACGACGAAACTTTGAATCTCTCAGTACGACGACTATTAGATGTATGGTGCCGCGCTCTAGTTAATTACTTTCGGTACGATAAAATTTGTTAACTATGTTTACTATATATGTTGCTTCTATTTCATAATTGTTTTGTTGAATTCGCTTCATGGTATATATATGTGCATCTCTGACAGTTATATAGATCAACGATGGCGAGGAAGTGGTATGTCGTGTATGTAGGGCATGTTCCGGGTGTGTATGATGAGTGGCCAGAGTGTTAGGCCCAAGTCTCTGGCTTCTCCGGCGGAAGCCAGAAAGGGTTTGATAGCAGAGCAGAAGCCGAAGCTAGTTACTTGAGATTCATAGCACAACAGGGGATTCAGAACCAGCGCCGCTGCAAAAACTACTACATAATACCGCTTTTGATCATCGTGATCGCTCTTATCGTGAATGTCTTAGTTTAGGTAGATGATGAAACATGTGTCTACGGTGACAATGTAAGTGACATGTCATCATTATAACTTGTATCGCTATTTTGAGATGATGATGAGATCGACATCATTAATGTTGAGACTATGTTGATAGGATGAGGCTATGTTGTACCACTTCGATGATGATGATGAGACATTCCTTTTTAATATAGTTCCAGTGTATGTGTATGTTGTAACTGTATAAAACCAGTAAAAATATGAATGCAGCAACATAAAAAAATACTAGCAGTAGCGTGGGGTATTGGAGTAGTAGTAGCGCTGCTTACCAGTAGCGTTTATTTGAAGGGCCACACTACTAGTATTAGCAGTAGCGATGGGCAGAGGCGCGCTACTGCTGGATACAGATAGCAGCAGCGCTCGTTCAAACAAGCGCTACTGCTAAAAAATAGCTGTAGCGCCGTAGCAGTAGCGCGCCTGCCCGCGCTACTAATAGCCAAATAACTAGCACTACTGGTAAGGGTTTTCCTAGTAGTGAGGCAGCATCGATTGGCTTCAGTTCACAACAGTAGCGGAGGAATCGCTCGATCGCTCGGATTCAGTAATGCGTAGCCTGCAGTGCAATCACTCGGGTTCAGTTAGGCGACGCCTTGCTCTGGTTCAGGTAGAGCCCAACGCCTCGCACACACGCGCATACGTGTATGAGAGAAACGCGCATCGCTCGGCCCCTGACCACCCACCGTAACCGGGAACTCCCTGAAATTTTCCTTGCCCTAACTTCTACCACGGTTTTTTCCGTCATGGACGGCCCAAAGAATGTCATGCAGCTGCGTCTCCGGCCCGCCCAGGACGAAAAGCCCATTTTCTGTCATGATTTTTTGTCATAGAAGTAGGAGCCCACCACATCTATGATGATACCGGGTTTTCTCACAATTATCGTCATAGAAGTGTCATAAGTATGACAGGAAAAAAATTCGTTCGGCCCAAAATGTCACGGATGTGTCTTTTTTTTGTAGTGCATGGGCATCCAGCGCCTGGAAGTGCGTGGGCATTCAAACCTTGCAATATCTCAAATAAATGGAGATTTCAACGCCAAAGATCTGAAAATGGTGGCTTATCGAAACGTCGTCCTTAAAATGCCAGCTCGATTCGAAGGGCTTGAATTTAATCATGTGGTTCGAGAAAACAATCACACGGCAGATGTTATTGTCCGCATCTGCGCTAAGCGCGACCCCGTCCCACCTAACATCTTTCTGGAAAGGCTTTTCAAGCCATCCGTGGTGTGGCAAGGGGAGACCGGCAACACCAGTACGGATCCGGCCACAACCCAAGATTCCGAACACACTGACATAATCGGGGGCTCCGCCACCAAAATAACACCTTCGGCCCATCTCATCATGGCCTTTATCGCCCCATGGACCGAACCCTTCTCGGCCTACCTTAATAGGCAAGAACTCCCCGAGGATCAAAATGAGGCACGCTGCATTGTGCGACGCTCTAAAGCCTACAAAGTCCATAAGGGAGAGCTTAGAAAAGCGCTACCGGAGTACTTCAAAGATGTATCTCCGAGGAGGAAGGGCGGCAACTCTTGGCTGAAATTCATGCCGGACTCAATGGTCACCACGCCGCAGCTCGGGCCCTTGTAAGCAAGGCCTTTCGTACAGGTTTCTACTGGCCGACGGTCCGAGCAGACGCACCGGACCTCGTCCAACATTGCGTCGGATGCCATCTTTTCACCAACCAAAGCCATATGCCACCCACCGCTCTCCAAACGATCCCCATAATTTGGCCTTTTGCAGTCTGGGGCTCGATATGGTCGGACGCCTTAAAGGAGGAAGCCATAAGAAAAAATACTTGTTGTTCATGGTAGATAAATTCACCAAATGGATAGAGGCTAAACCAGTTAAAACGACCGAATCCAGACCAGTGATAGACTTCATATTGGGTGTTGTGCACCGTTATGGTGTCCCCCACAGCATCATCACCGATAACGGCTCCAATTTCACAGCCGATGAGGTGAAAACTTGGTGCGGCAACATGGGCATTAAGCTCGATTACGCCTCCGTCTATCACCCTCAAACAAACGTTCAAGTCGAACGAGCCAACGGTCTTATTATGAGTGGCATTATACCCAGACTAGTGTGATCCTTAAAAGAATCAGACATGCACTGGGTTGAGGAGCTTGAATCCGTACTCTGGGGGCTGCAGACCACACCGAATTGCACTATCGAATATACACCCTTCTTCATGGTGTACGGCGCAGAGGTTGTGTTGCCCTGTGATATTATTCATGACTCACCTCGAGTGCACATGTATGAAGAGAGAGACGCCGAGCTTGATCGACATGACAGTTTAGATGCCCTGGAAGAGGAGCGCGACGTCGCAAAAGCCCGTTCCGCATTTTATCAACAACGGGCTCGCAGGTATCAAAGTAGAGAAGTGCGGGCTAAAACATATAATATTGGCGAACTCGTTCTACGTCTATCGGAGAATAAAAAGGACAAGCTTAAGCCCAAGTGGGGGGGTCCCTTTATTATTGACAAAGTTCTCACCAAAGGAGCGTACCGCCTGCATGATGCATCAGATAATCGACTCGAGCCGAACCCATGGAACGCGGCCAGACTCTGAAGATTCTACGCCTAGCGCCGAACTCTTTGTTCGTCTCCTTCCCTTCGTTGTTTTCTATTTACTTTTTAGCTCCCTTTTTACTTTTTCTTTTGTAGCTCTAAAGCTTTATCGTGGCTGACCGCACACTCGCGACGCATTAATCTTCAAATATGTGTCATTATACCTGGGGGCTTCTTACACAAAAGCTTATTGCAATTACTTTTCGAGTATATAGCTCGTCGCATATGTGTCCTTTATCCATATGTACCTTTTCTCTACCATTATATGCATCGATATGACTTAAGTTTTGGCCAAGCTGGGTTGCCTGGCTCCTGTGCTTATGCCATACGTTCCTGTTAGTTACTGCCGGGTACTCCGGATGTGTACCTCAGACTGGGTGAAGCCGAAAGCTAGCGTTCTTAAGGGAATATTCGGTCGGTGGACTAAAAATGTTTTTTACTTACTTCATTATGAACCCCGAGATGTTACATATATCATGACTTCTTAATTACAGTCCGGACTTGCACGTTAATGCATGCATACCAAGCGAAAGGAACCCTTAACAAAACTATTCTCTGGAAGATGTTTCTTACTATCAATGTAATATAACATAGCTAGTTGGGTACTTGTCTGTTCAAGAAACTATGACACCTACGCCTTATTTCCACGCGTACCCCGGTTTTATATTACCGACTGGGTATTCGGAAACACTCCGGACTGTCGGTCCCGAGGCCGAGGCGAAAAGGTCCGCCATGACAAATGTTTTACAATCCGGCTAGGGACAAACTTGTCCATTGAAGTACATAGACATTTGGACTTAAAAACTTCCTCTTCTATGCCATCCAACAGGTTGTCTAGCTTACAATCCCGTTGGGAATACTTGGCCTCTAATTCTACCTGGTCATATACCAGACCAACTGGAATTTCTTTCCCATCTGACCCTACAGGCCTGACTCGGGCCATATGATTCGGATCGAGCTTGGTATACCGTGTTTTCACCATGGCCCATGCTTCCCTCGCACCCTCTCGACAGGCTGATATCTTCCATAGTCGGACACGACGCCGCGCTCCATTGAATAGCTGTACAAGCTCCTCCATACTCCTAGGTAGGGAGGCGGATGGCCACAAAGCCTTGGCGACACTCCGCATTGCCTGCCGAATTTGCTCGTGCAGTTGCGACAGCTCTTGAAGCCGATCGCCTGAGGATCCGGGCATCTCCTCTTCAGGACGGCCAGTCAGCATACCTACAAACATAACTCTGTTAGTCACCTTCTTTGCCGAACTACATAAAGGTTCATTTGAGCACACACCAAAAATGCCGCGTTGAAGCCTCTTATTTTCCTTCACGGAGTCAGCCAGCTGGGCCCGAACATCTTTCAATTCTTCGCCCAGCTGGGTATTAGCATCTTGGAGTTTGTTTTTCTCCTGAATGGCCCGTGTAAGTACACGCTCGCCAGCGTCCAGTTGCCTTTGAGCTCTTTGTTTATCCTGTCCTGGGATTTCCGGATTCGCTCCAGATCATCTGCGGATTCTGTCACCGGATAAGCAATTGTATTAACACCGCTGGTACATGCGGTTATGTTTTTCTCGATAGAAGGACGCATTATGTTTTTCTCGATAGCTGGGTCTGACACATCTCTAGCTCTTGAGGCAACAAGTTGTTCCTTTTTGTGAGAACCTATTCATACAAATGATCCTTAAATCAGTTGTCCCAACTGTTTCAAGTCTCAGGGGCTACTGGTGTATATAATTATCAGTTTTTACTTACCCGTATATATTTCAATTACTGGTATGTGGCTCTAGCAAGCCCACCTTGAGCAGCTCGGATGTACGCATCACCCGAGTTGAAGGTGTTGAAAGACTCTTCTGAAAAACCAGGGTCGCGGAGTGCGGCCCGCCGGCGCCGATGATTCATGGCGCTCTCCACTTCAGAATTTGTAGTCGAATCTTCCATATGAGGATAGTCCGGTGTCATTTCCGTCTTAACCTCCGTCCTCGAGACCGGGTCTAGAATCCGACTAGTGGAGGCACGGCCAGCAGGATCCCCGGGCATAGTCCGACGTATGTTTCTTCTGCTAAGGCACAACGGATAGTGTCATACTTTAAGATGACAACCACAGAGCATGATTGAGACCGTACTTCTTTGCAGACGGCTCGGCCCTGTTTTTGTTCGCCCTTCTTTTTTAAGGCCTACCCACCATGGATGCCCCTTGTTGGTGAGTCGCCTCGGGTTCGGCATGGCGCGTGGATCGTCTTCCCTTTAAAGCATAAGAATTGTGCGGTGGGTTAGGCAGAAAGGGTAAATCCTTTGTAGAAATTAAAGTCTCTTGGTTACTTACATGCGATACAGGGAGGAGGCCGGGATAGTCAGCGGTGATGGCCACTTTTGTGCCGTCATAGCTCGCCTGGTAAAACACCCCTTCCCCGAGCTCCACGAATATATCCGTATCCTCTTCGAATCCGTAGTCAAGGTCCCGGTTACGGTCCTCTGGCTGGGGTGCCGGGCTATGGATCTCCCTGGTTATTTTCCGCCATTCCTGTTATTAATGGACGGATTAAATGTTTATGAAAAAAGGAATCAAGGAATGAATAGAGTTGAGTAATGGATGGAAAATCCGTCCTGTGGTTTAATGCGGATGAACTCCTCTTTTTCCCCTTTGTATAAATTGGATAGAATTTTCACCAGAGCGGTGGTGGAGTCCGGACCCTTCCGACCGCATCGGGTGGTGTCGTCTTCCCCATTGAAGTGCCACATGGGACGCCCTCGATACTGGAGTGGCTGAACCCCCCGCATTATGCATATTGCCATAACTTCGACTATTGATAGTTGGGACTGAGCGAGCGTTCTTATCTTGCTCATCAGTTTAAGGGCCTCCTTGGTATCTTCTTCTCTGAGGCTCCGGGGACGCCAGTTGAGGCGTTTCTTCAGCGGAGCGCTTGTAAACTCAGGAAGACCCATCTGGATTGGGTCAGGAAGAGAGACATCCTCGATATAAAACCACTCGGAAGGCCATTCTTCGGATGCCTTCTTCGGTGTACCAGACAGGTATACGGTCCCGCCGATGCGCCATATCTCGGCTCCGCCTACTTGGAATATTGATCCCTCTTGATTACGAGGGACGAGGCAGAACGGCTTCTTCCATAGCTCAAAATGGGCTTCACAACCCAGAAATAGCTCGCAAAGAGCGACGTAACCTGCGATGTGCAGGATGGAGGTATGTGTGAAGTTGTGCAGCTGGAGGACGTAGTGCTCTAGAAGCCCGCGGAGGAAAGGATGGATTGGAAATCTGACACCCCTCAGTAAGTAGGAGACAAGGCAGACTTGCTCCCCCTGGATGGGTTGGGAAAATTCACCGCTTGCTCCCCACCGTCGAAGGAAGCCAATCCGGCTCGAACGGGGACTAGATATGCACGAGGTAGAAACCCCTGGGTCTGCAACTTCACCAGTTGACCGTGGGATACAGTACACTTCTGCCATTCACCCGGCTTGACGCCGTGAGGGCTAGAGGAAGAGCTGCGAGCGCCGGCCATGTTGGAATGGTTTTTGCGGGCACGCTCCGATGATTCCTCGCTTAGGGAAGGTGGTGTGGATTGGAGCTGAAGATCCTCATCTCTTTAAGTAGACAATTTACTTACATGGTTACGGTGGCAAGTGTAAAAATGCCCCGACTTCTCGCATTCACTCGACACGTGGAAGCTGAGACTATTAAGGTACATAAGTCGATGAAGTGTAACATTAAATGAGGAGCCAGACACTGCTCTCTACAACATGTACTTTGAAGAGTTCGGAGAAGGAACCCGCCTTGCAATGCCGAAGACAACCAGCGCGCCGGACTCATTGTCATTGAAGCCTGGTTCGGGGGCTACTGAGGGAGTCCTGGATTATGGGTCCTCGGATAGCCGGACTATATACATTGTCCGTACTGTTGGGCTATGAAGATACAAGATAGAAGACTTTGTCCCGTGTCCGGGTGGGACTCTCCTCTGCGTGGAAGGCAAGCTTGGCGATTCGGATATGTAGATTCCCTTCTCTGTAACCGACCTTGTGTAACCCTAGCCCCCTCATGTGTCTATATAAACTGCAGGGTTTAGTCCATAGGACAACAAGAATCATAATCATAGGCTAGCTTCTAGGGTTAGCCTCTACGATCTCGTGGTATATCAACTCTTGTAATACTCATATCATCAAGATCAATCAAGCAGGAAGTAGGGTATTACCTCCATCGAGAGGGCCCGAACCTGGGTAAACATTGTTTCCCCCGCCTCCTGTTACCATTAGCCTTAGACGCAAAGTTCAGGACCCCCTACCCAAGATCCACCGGTTTTGACACCGACAGTTGGGCCACCTACGCAACCGTTCATCAGATCAAGATCGGCTACATGGTGACGTTCAAGATCCTCACTCCTGACACCCTCAAGGTCATCATCTTCGACGACGATGACATTGAGGCCGTCGACAACTGCGGGAAGCACGATGAAGCCTTCGCCGCCAAGGAGTAGGGTCAGGGCACCTCCTTTGTAATTACTATTGAGTCCGCTTTGAACTGTTTATGGTTATGCTTTGAACTGCTATGAAGTGTGGTACTGCTTATCTGAAATATGTTCTTAAGTAGTTGATCCTCTGTTTATACTCTGCTCTGCTTATGATGTGTGCTACATGGTTGTGCCGAAGTGTGCTGGTAACCTCACCAACTAGCCAAAGAGGTAACCACATAACAAACATTGCATACAACAGAACACCATGCCTTGTATTTGTCTACCAACATGCAGGCAACCAAACATCAGGCAGTCTGGTTGTGCCCATGCAAGCAAGAGGTCATGCAGGCAACCAAACAATATGCAGATGATGCATTTGAGGCTGCATTTGCATAGCCAGGTTGAGTTGAGAAGGCTATGCAATGCAGCTACTGTTGACTACAGCAACCGAACACACCCTAACTGATTGGTTGCGGCGTATTACGCGAGAAGAATATGCCCGCCCTAACTGATTGGTTGCAGCGTATTGCACGAGAAGAATATGCCCGCCATGTTGATCGGGGGGCCATGTTGATGGGGGTCGCAGCGCTCGTCCGAACTGATGTGTTCCTTTCCGTCGATCGTCCAAGCAGATGGATTCCGTCCTTGCATTACCGCCGCAATTGTAATCGACGAAAGGATTCTTTACTAGGAAATATTAAAAAAGACTACCGACGGCTGAGGTTTTCTTTGAAAAAAAAAAGACCAGACTAGAATGGGATGTAGGCGGGTAAATTAAGAGCTGTGTTACATCAGGCGTACGATTTTAGTTGGATGGCCAGCGTCGATGGGGTGCAGGGACGCAAACAGTTAGCCGGATTCATTAGGTATGGCCCTCTTTTGTACTTTGTAATAAATTTTGTACTTAGATTTTTTTCTGAAAAACTTCGGATCTATTGATCTTCAAGTATGGTCGTAGTACAATGAACACTAGAAAATAAAAGAAAAATTAAATCCAGATCGGTAGACCACCTAGCAACGACTACAAACACTGAAGTTGTAATCGTCTCTCCCTTACCGGAACCGGAAAAAACTTGTTGTATTAGGCAGTCGGAAATTCGTCGTGCTAAGGCCTCAAAGGCCAACACAACATAACAACAAAATCACCGATGAGGAGTAGCATAGATTAAAAATATCTAACCTGAAAACGCAAGAACATAGACGAACGACCAGATCCGAGTAAATCCACTAAAGCAGAAAATCCATAGACATTAAGATATAAAAAGGCTGAGACAGTTGGCGAGTTATTGATTTTTAAATATCTGAAAATGTAGTCACGTACTCGATATGATGCCCTGTCATGCTATTGCAAGAGAATGGATTCAATTCTCTAACGACGAAATGACCGGAGGGTTTGAAAATGTAGTCGTTATTCGATATGATGTATTGTCATGCTATAGCGAGAAAATGGATTAATTTCCAAACCATGGGATGATCGGAACGAGAAAATGGCTAAAGGGTTTGCAATGTCTCCTAGCATGCCATGGGTGTGGGTGTCCAGAAAATTGAAATAAGTCAATTCATACGTTAATTTTGGTGCATGTTTAGTTGATCGATGAAAAAAATTGGTAAAGGTGTTGCTGAGATCAAATAATTATATGTATGGCACCGCGTGCACATCACCGTTAATATGGTTACTGTGATTTTTTGTGCGAAAAGGCCTTTGGTGTGGAGATTTTGCTTGGTGTTTGACAATTTACAAGCGACGGTCCGTATGCTTTGTAATGGCAATGGCGTCTATATTAGGAGTCATGCGGATCATGCTTTAGAATGCTCAATTACGGCGTGCTGGTTTTCTTGTTTTTCGTAAAGAAAAATATAGAAGATAAAGCAAAAAAAAACTGAAAATAATATTGCCGGTGATTTGATGTTTGTCTTTATATAGGTCCGCTTGAGAGCACATAGCGGCATCCTTGTCTTGACGTAGCATGTACAATGAAAGCCATGCATAGCGGTATTTAGAATAGTGAAGTAGATGGTGCCCATGTTTTAATATAGTTCTCGTGATATTAAGCAAGTGTTTTTCTTTTAAGCAATTTAAATATAAATAAAGGATATTTTGCTTTGAAAATGTGATATGTAGGTAGTTTGAGGCCTGTTCTTTTTATTGTTGCATCCATTGTGCTGGAGCGGATGCTGTTGGGAGGGTGGTGGTCGGGAGAGGGAGGTTTGTAGGTGGTCTGCGGGAGATGATATTTTCGGATAAACGGATTGTGTGTCAAATTCAGAACATTTCCTATATCGTCCACATACAATTTTGGTAGTCCGGTGCACATTTGATCCATGTCATTTTCCAAACGATTTTTACATGATCGTTGCACAAGCAAAACATCAGCATGGGGCTCTTATCCATTATGTACAATGAAAAAAGGCACAAAGGGTACACGGTAGAGACAAGCTCCAGTATGCAAAAATTAAATTTAACTCAAAAAACAATGGAGGCGTAATTATGGCGCCGAGCTGTTGTGGGATGGCAGTTGTCTTGGTTGGATTGATCTCCTAATTAAATGACTTACCTGTCCGTGGACTTTAATTGGGTGTGTACTCTTAGTGGTAAAGGGGACTGCCTTTATCACAAGTGTTAGGACGTCTGACATGGGATAGCACTTTTGCCGAAGGGAGAAGACGATGGCTAGTAAATTGCTGGAGGCTGAAATATGCGACAATAATACAGGGCTGCATCTGATGCAGCCACAAAATTGAGACGCAGGATAAAGAGCACCATGGAGCTTGGCCTCCAAAGAGCAAAGTTTCTCTTTTATGGAGATTTGTAACATTTTTCCTTTTCAATTTTTCCTAAGTCCCAGTCGATATCGAGATTTCACGCTCCCGCAGCCGCTTTTGCTATTTTGCTAATGACCCCTCAGACAGAGAAGAAATTTGCTAAAATATCAATTTCTCAAATCTGGATCCTCCTCAATCGCTCCATCCCGCCCCCCACCCCTCCTTCCGCGAGTCCTTCAACGGCGGCCGTGCTTGACCGACCTCAGCGTTCGACTACCTCAAACGGCTCCATGGCCCGGTGATATCTTCGAAGGTGGTCGTGCTTGGCCCGCCTACTCGGTCTTCCACCTAAAACGGCTCCACGGCACCGTGATCCTTCCGACGTCCGCGGCGAGACCCACCACGTTTGGCCTACCTCCACACCCGCTTGCCTTCTTACCGGTGCCCGCCGCCGACTGCAACCTGCATACTATCTGCTGCTCCCTCACATCCAGCGGTTGTTTCTTGACATGTGTGCGTGCTACAACAAACGATTTTTCTTCAAAAAGGACCACATGCCTAGTGAAATTGTTAAAAAATACCACATGCGAACGAAAATGTCAAAAATGACCACCTGCATCGTGGAGGCAGGTGCACCAGCCGACACATGGCACCTGCTGCCATGGGGTCTGGGGCAGCACCTGCCACCACTGGCTCGGGCGGCAGCCTTAGCTGCACCGAATTTTGGCTGATGGCGCACACGAAAACGGGATGGGATGGGGATGTGGCACCTGCCGCCACAATCCCTGGCCGCAGCCTGTGCTTCTTTTCGTGCGAAATGACATGTCTGTTGGTTCGTAAGGGTGGTAGACGCTTTACTGGCGAGATTGAAGGAAAAATGCCCTAGAGGCAATAATAAAGTTGTTATTTCATATATCCTTATTCATGATAAATGTTTACTATTCATGCTAGAATTGTATTAACCGGTAACTTAATAGATGTGTTAATATATCGACAAAACTACGTGTCCCTAGCATGCCTCTACTAGACTAGCTCGTTGATCAAAGTTTGGTTAATTTTCCTAGCCATGGACATGTGTTTTAATTTGATAAATGGGGTCACATCATTAGGAGAGTGATGTGATGGACAAGACCCATCCGTTATCTTAGAATAATGATCGTTCTGTTTTATTGCTACTGCTTTCTTCATGTCAAATATAAAGATTCTCTAAGGACACCGGAGGGATGCTTTGTGTTCTATCAAACGTAGCAAGTAAATGGGTGATTATAAAGATTATCTACAGGTATCTCAGAAGGTGTTTGTTGGGTTGGCATATATCGAGATTAGGATTTGTCACTCCAAGTATCGGAGATGTATCTCTGGGCCCTCTCGGTAATGCACATCATATGAAGCCTTGCAAGCAATGTGACTAATGAGTTAGTTACGGGATGATGCACTACAAAACGAGTAAAGAGAGTTGCCGGTAATGGGATTGAACTAGGTATGAAGATACCGACGATCGAAGCTCGGGCAAGTAACATACCGATGATAAAGGGAATAACGTATGTTGACATTGCGCTTCGACCGATAAAGATCTTCGTAGAATATGTGGCAACCAATATGGGCATCCAGGTTCCGCTATTGGTTATTG
>LR880968.1:31037148-31061487 GCA_904067115.1 Aegilops sharonensis | reverse complement strand
ATGAGAGATTAATAATTTCTATAAAATAAAACCACCCCCATGCTCAAAAAAGATATAAGTGAATCACTAGAGGAAAATTGTCTAGCTCAAAAGATATAAGTGAAGCACATAGAGTATTCTAATAAATTCTGATTCATGCGCGTCTCTACCAAAATGTGTGTACAGCAAGGATGATTGTGGTAAACTAAAAAGCAAAGACTCAAATCATACAAGACGCTCCAAGCAAAACAGATATCATGTGGTGAATAAAAATATAGCCTCAAGTAAAGTTACCGATAGACGAAGATGAAAGAGGGATGCCTTCCGGGGCATCCCCAAGCTTAGGCTTTTGGTTGTCCATGAATTACCTTGGGGTGCCTTGGGCATCCCCAAGCTTGAGCTCCGTTAGTATAAGAAAATAAACTACCACTTTAAGGTACTGTAATGAACTCATTCTTTATTTATATTGGTGTTAAACCTACTATATTCCAACTTCTCTATGGTTCATACCCCCTGATACTACCCATGCATAGGAATCTTATAAGCAAACAAATTATCAATACAAGCAAAAACTATCATATGCAAGGAAGAAGAAAGAGACGATAGCAATCTCAACATGAACAGAGGTAATTTAGTAACATGAAAATTTCTACAACCATATTTTCCTCTCTCATAATAATTAGATGTAGGATCGTAAGCAAATTAAATAATATAGCTATCACAAAACATATTCTCAACACGATCCACATGCATGCAAAGTTAACACTCTTCCAAAATAGTGGGATCAATATTAACTAAAGTCATGACCTCTCCAAACCCACTTTTATCAAAAATTTCAAAAGATTGAACATTCTCTGAATATGTGGGATCTAAAGTTGACACTCTTCCAAACCCACTTTCAATATTATTGCAAACATTATTATCAATCTCATATTCAACACGTGACTTAAATAAAGTTTCAAGATCATAAGAAGAATCACCCCAATCATGATCATTGCAACAAGTGGTAGACATAACAAAACTAGCATCCCCCAGATTAGGGTTTTGCATATCAATAGAATTTATAGTAAAATCTTTCCAATAATTCTTTTTATTCAAAGATCTATCGTGAATCACTTGATAAAGCACTTCATCACAATTTTCAGATTCACGAATTTCAAGCAAAACCTCATAAAGATAACCTAGTGCACTCAAATCACTAGCAATAGGTTCATCATAATTGGATCTCCTAAAAAGATTAGCAAGTGGATAAGGATCCATAAACTTTTAGCAAGCGAAGCTGCAAGCAAAAAGAAGGCACATGGTAACACAAACAAACAAAAGATCGAACAGAAGAGGAGCGAAGAAAAGGCAAAGATTTTTGAAAATCGTTTTAGAAGTGGGCGGAGAGGAAAACGAGAGGCGAATGGAAAATAATGTAATGTGAGGGAGAAGAGTTTTTTATGGGTACTTGGTACGTCTTGACTTGGCGTAGGTCTCCCCGGCAATGGAGCCAGAAATTGATCAAGTTGACGGGAGACTAATCTTGTCTTGACATGGCGTAAACCTCACCGGCAATGGCGCCAGAAATCCTTCTTGCTACCTCTTGAGCATGCGTTGGTTTTCCCTTGAAGAGGAAAGGGTGATGCAATAAAGTAGCATAAGTATTTCCCTCAGTTTTGGGAACCAAGGTATCAATCCAGTAGGAGACGACACACAAGACACTCCCTTCAGGTCACTTGCGATAAAGGGGTTGTCAATCCCTTCAGGTCACTCGCAAAAGTGAGATCTGATAGAGATAATAAAGTAAATATTTTTGGTATTTTTGTTGTATAGATTGGAAAGTAAAGGTTGCAAAATAGTAAACAAGATGCGATATAAAGAAAAAAAAGATGTAATATAATAGGAAAGAGACCCGGGGGGCATAGGTTTCACTAGTGGCTTCTCTCAAGATAGCATGTATTACGGTGCGTGAACGAATTACTGTCGAGCAATTGATAGAAAAGCGCATATTTATGAAGACATCTAAGGCAATGATCATGAATATAGGCATCACGTCCGTGTCAAGTCCGAAACTATTCTGCATCTACTACTATTACTGCACACATCGACCGCTATCCAGTATGCATCTAGAGTATTACGTTCATAAGAACAGAGTAACGCATTAAGAAAGATGACATGATGTAGAGGGATAAAGCCTAGAAATATGATATAAACCCCATCTTTTTATCCTCGATGGCAACAATACAATACGTGCCTTGCTTCCCCTACTGTCACTGGGAAAGGACACCACAAGATTAAACCCATAGCTAAGCACTTCTCCCGTTGCAAGAAAGATCAATCTAGTAGGCCAAACTAAGCCGATAATTCGAAGAGACTTGCAAAGATATCAAATCATGCATATAAGAATTCGGAGAAGAACCAAATAATATTCATAGATAATCTTGTTCATAAATCCACAATTCATCGGATCTCGGCAAACACACCACAAAAGAATTACATCGAATAGATCTCGAAGAACATCGAGGAGAACTTTGTATTGGGAATCAAAGAGAGAGAAGAAGCCATCTAGCTAATAACTATGGACCCGGATGTTTGTGGTAAACTACTCACGCTTAATCGGAGAGGCAATGGTGTCGATGTAGAAGAACTCCGTGATCGACTCCCCCTCCGGCAGATCACCGGAAAATACCCCAAGATGGGATCTCATGGGTACAGAAGGTTGTGGCGGTGGAGAAGTGGTTTCGTGGCTCTTTCTGATGTTTCTAGGGTATAAGAGTATATATAGGCGAAAGAAGTACGTCGGTGGAGCTACGAGGGTCCCACGAGGGTTGGGGCGCGCCTACACCCCAGGCGCGCCCTCCTGCCTTGTGGCCTCCTCACGGTGTTCCAGACTTCAACTCCAAGTCTTCTGGTTGCTTTCGGTCCAAGAAAGATCATTGTGAAGGTTTCATTCCGTTTGGACTTCGTTGGGTATTCCTTTTCTGCAGAACTCTAAAATAGGCACAAAACAGAATCTGGCACTGGGCCTCCGGTTAATAGATTAGTCCCAAAAACAATATAAAAAAGCATATTAAAGCCCATTAGATGTCCAAAACAGATAACATAATAGCATGGAACAATAAAAAATTATAGATACGTTGGAGACGTATCACCACCGTCAAATGCTTGATTCGGAGGGGGTCTTATCGAAATGTTTGCCTGTAGCACTTCCACTCGACCTAGACAAGCCTTGTCGAGTGGAAAATGAAACCAGTGGGGGCACGCTAAGTGCACCAACTGGGTGTAGTCCCCGAGACCACGGTCGACTGCGGGCAGTCGGCGGTGATCTGTGAACCAATGATGTTTTTTTACTCCTTCCACTCGAGCGGGGCTGACCATGCTAAGTGGGACGGGGCACGCTAAGTGCACCCACTGGATGTAATCCCCGAGCCTGTTGTTGGATGTTTGATTCGGAAGCAGTCTCAGAACTTGTTTTGTTGTGTACTTGATTCTTGTATCTTTCCACTGGGAGGTAAATAAAAAACATATAGTATATTTTCAAAATATTTTAGTATGCTTTCTTATGTCTAGAAAATATTGTTCCATTAATTATTCGGATATGTGGACACACTTAAAAAATTGCGCAAGAGAAATCAAATGTCCCGGTGGACAAGTAACATATCCTATGAAACCGTACACCAAAATATTTGTGGACACACTGTGTAAGTATTGGCTAGCTACTCCATGATGTATGTACTAACTACTACTCCCTCTGCCCCACAATGTAAGTCTCTTTTCTATTTTGTACTAAATTTTGTCCTTTGATTTAATTAGCAAACACAAGTTATATGCCATAAAAATTATATTTTTAGATTTATATTTAAAAGAAACTTCCAGTGACATATAAATTATCAGTTTTGCTAAGCCTCAGTCGACTGAGACTTCATTATGTCTTAGTCAATGTTACATTTCTTTGATCTTGTGTGAAGATTCGTATAATTTTTCCTTTTCAGTTTTTCTTTAAGTCTCAGTCGTATCAAGGTGCATCCGGGATGGCTCATGCATCCCTGCGTCCCTCGACTCGTTGGTCGGCCGATCAAGATCTCACATATCCGCAGCCGCTCTTGCCATTTGGCTAATAACCCCTCAAACAAAACAGAAATTAGCTAAATTATCAATTCTTCAAACGGCTCAAACGGCTTCATGGCCCGGTGATCCTTCCGACTGCCGCGGCGAGAACCACAACGTTTGGCCTACCTCCGCACCTGCCTGACTTCTTACCGGTGCCCGCCGCCGAGTCCGCCGCCGGCCGCAACCTGCACACCATCTACTGCACCCTCGCATCCGGTGGTTGTTTTCTTGACATGCATGCCTGCTACATCAAACTTGTGTAGGCAGCGAGGACAACCCAGCAACCCGTTTGTAGCAACAAGGACCACGTATCTCCTTGCTTTTGTTTCAGTTTAATGTATGTAGTACATGCAGATTGTAGCTTGTGAGTTTATCCATTGAAATTGTTCTTATAAAATGTACATTGTATATCGTTGGTGAGTATTGATCAGAATTCGGAATGTGAATGTATCTAGTACATGGAGATTGTAATCCTGTGAGTTCAGACAAGTGAATGTATCTTGTTATGAATGAAAATTTCAGAAATAATTTTATTATTATTATTGTCTAGTTCCTGGTGGTATTAGGTGTTATGTACTCCAGGATATAAGGCCAACTCCGGCGCGACACCCCATCCTATCCGGTCCCTTTCGTTTGGGGTAAAATGGACAAATCAAATGGCCCAGAGCACGGACGCAAATGGACTTTTGTCCGTTTTCTGTCCGCTTTCGACCCATCCCCGGCCCAAGTTTGGTTCGCTTTTGGGGTAAAACGGACAGCGCGCGGACGGGCGGGCCGTGTATGCGTGTCCTCCTCTGGCCCGCCCGTCAGTGGCACTGGGACCCCTTTTTCTATCCGCCCCTCCCCCCTCCAGCCGCACCACCTCCACTCTTCTCCACTCTGCCCCTCGCCTCCGCCGCCACCGCCATTGCAGCTGTGCAGCTCGGACGCGTGCTCGCTCAGCCCCCTTCCCCTTGACGCCCCGGAGCTACCCAACCACGGCCATCTTACTAGAGCACCCCACGGCCGGTTTTGGAATAGATCCAGTCGTTCTTGAGCTCGCCCGACTATGGGAGGCCGCGCCGCGCCATGGACTGGCCGGGCACCGTCGGTAGTGGCTCCTCTAGCCGCTCGGAACTACACCGTCGGTGGTCCTCCGGCAGATACACGAATGGAGGTCGTCCGGGCTCGGTGCTAGCTCAAAAGCTCGTCGGTGCACCGTTGCCGCTCATTATGTGCGACGACTGCCCAAAGAAGGTCGTGCGCCGCGTGTTTACAACGCTGGAACATCCCGGATGGGTGTTCATCAAGTGCTTAAACGACGGGGTATGTGCTATTTTAGCTTCGGTTGTGCTCTTGGATTTGATTAGTTGTGCTAACTTAACATTTTATTGTTTGGAATGGATGCAGGTTTTGGTATTGGGAAGAAGAGTACATCGATATATTGATAGAGAGCAATTTAGTAGATGTTCGTGCACTTTTAGCTAGCATAGATTCTAGAGATGAGACTAGTGCACTTGTTTCTAGAATAGAGGCTAGACACGAGACTAGATGCGAGGAAGCAACATCGACTTCTTTACAATCGAAGAAAGAAGCACGCAAGATCGAGCCCTCGCAGATCAACAATGAGTGCATCGAGATGACACTAATCCAACTTACAGGAGCAGTTATAGAAGTTGGATATCTTCTAAAATATACTATTGTGGTTCTTGTTTTCTTTCTTCTTACTTTTCTAGTCAAAATTTGATGATGTATTACCATGTATCAAAATCAATGATGAAAAAAGTAATGGGTCCAAAGAAAATGTACGCGGACAGGATGCGGCCGGGATGCATCCGCTCGTTGGGCGCACGGCCACCATATCTGAGAAATGGCCGGGACACGACCCCATTGCCTACCCAAACGGACAGAATCCGGTCAAAACAGCCGTCCGTTTGGGGTCGTGCGCTGGAGTTGGCCTAATACAGCTGAACCAGGGCATAATATCTTCTGCTGGTTCTGCATTCCTTGTGGCTCTGCACTCCTACTTTTCTTTCACATATTCACAAACAAGAACAGATGGGTTGGGAGTTGCATTCCATTGTTGCCGTCGCAGCGCTCCTCCGAACAGATGTGTTCCATTAATTCGGTCGATCGTCCAAGCAGATGGATTATGTCCGTGCATTACCGCCGCAATTGTAATCGACGAAAGGATTCTCTACTAGGAAATATTAAAAAAGACTACCGACGGCTGAGGGTTTTTTTTTGAAAAAGAAAAACCAGACTAGAATGGGATGTAGGCGGGTAAATTAAGAGATGTGTTACATCAGGCGTATCATTTTAGTTGGATGGCCAGCGTTGACGGGGTGCAGGGACGCAAACAGTTAGCCGGATTCATTAGGTATGGCCCTCTTTTGTACTTTGTAATAAATTTTGTACTTAGATTTTTTTCTGGAAAAACTTGGGATCTATTGATCTTCAAGCATGGTAGCACAATGAACACTAAAAAATAATAAAAATTAAATCCAGATCTGTAGACTACCTAGCAACGACTACAAACACTGAAGTTGTAATCGTCCCTCCCTTACCGGAGCCGGAAAAAACTTTTTGTATTAAACAGTCAAAAATTCGTCGTGCTTAGCCCCAAAAGGACCAACGCAACAGAATAACAAAGCCACCGATGAAGAGTAGCATGGATTAAAAATATTTAACTTGAAGACACACGAACATAGATGAACGACCAGATCCGAGTAAATCCACTAGAGCAGAAAATCCATAGACATTAAGATATAAAAAGGCTGAGACAGTTGGCGAGTTATTGAAAATGAAGTCGTTATTCGATATGATGTACTTTCATGCTATAGCGAGAAAATGGACTAGTTCCCTAACCATGGGATGATCGGAACGAGAAAATGGCTAAAGGGTTTGCAATGTCAACTAGCATGGCAGGGGTGTGGGTGTTGAGAAAATTGAAATAAGCCAATTCATACGTTAATTTTGGTGCATGTTTAGTTGATCAATGAAAAAAATTGGTAAAGGTATTGCTGAGATCAAATAATTTTATGTATGGCACCGCGTCCACATCACCGTTATATGGTTACTGTGATTTTTTGTACGAAAAGGCCTCTGGTGTTGAGATTTTGCTTGGTGTATGACAATTTACAAGCGACGGTCAGTATGGTTTGTAATGGCATGGCATACATATTAGGAGTCGTGCGGATCATGCTTTAGAATGCTTAATTACGGCGTGCTAATTTTCTTGTTTTTCATAAAGAAAAATATAGAAGATAAAGCAGAAAAGGTGAAAACAATATTGCCGGTGATTTGATGTTTGTCTTTATATAGGTCCGCTTTAAAGCTCATAGCGGCATCTTTGTCTTGGCGTAGCATCTACAATGAAAGCCATGCATAGCGGTATTTAGAATACTGAAGTAGATTGTGCCAATGTTTTAATATAGTTCTTGTGATATTAAGAAAGTGTTTTTCTGTTAAGCAATTTAAATATAAAATAAAGGATAATTTGTTTTGAAAATGTGATATGTAGGTAGTTTGAGGCCTGTTCTTTTTATTGTTGCATCCATTGTGCTGGAGCGGATGCTGTTGGGAGGGAGGTGGTCGGGAGAGGGAGGTTTGTAGGTGTTCTGCGGGAGATGATATTTTCGGATAAATGGATTGTGTGTCAATTTTAGAACATTTCTTATATCGTCCACATACAATTTTGGTAGTCCTGTGCACATTTGATCCATGTCATTTTCCAAACGATTTTTACATAATCGTTGTACAAGCAAAACATCAGCATGGGGCTCTTAGTGCATCTCCAGCTGTTCGGCCCCCCAGGGCACCGAGAAACTGCGGCCCGGGGGTGAGCCAGCGCTAGTTCGGCCCCTGGGGGCGTCCTAGCTCCCAGCCACGCCCCCAGGCGCCGCCCCCCAGCCACGGCAAATTCAAACATAGTCATTCCCGCGCCCAAAATAGACGCCACAATCCGGCGATCAAGCGACCAGTAGATCGGCCATCGGATGAAAAGTTCGGCGTACAAAAAGCAGAAAGGGAGGATGGCAAACCATCAGGCGGCGAGGTCGGCCTCCGGCGTCGGTTGAGTCGGCGTGCGCGGGCTTGACGGGGTCTCTGTGCTTGGCGGCGTGGCTTCTGTGCTGCGGGCAGTCACGGTGGCATCATCGGTCGGGCTTGTCGGCGGCGTCGGCGTGTGCGTGGGCGTGGGCGGCGTCGTCGTGGGCGTGGGCGGCGTCGACGAGGGAAGCTGGTCCAGGATGAGGCCAACATGCGCCCTGTACCACGCCTTGACCGCTTCGTCGGTGCTCTGGAGCATGTCCGCCCTGCCCAGCAGGAACGCCAGGTCGGTGTTCCTCTTCTTCATGGCGACGTTGGTCCGGAGTAGGTCGAGCTTGACGGCGCTGGTCGACATCAACGCCGACCACCACGCCTCGGTCTTCCCTTCACGAAGGGCGGCTCGGACCTGTGCATCCGCGAGGCAGTGCTGGATGGACTCCTGCACGCGAGCGGTGGCCGCGTCGGCGTGTTTCCTCTTCTTGGCACCTTTGTTGCCGTCCGGCCGCCCATCTGACGCACCCGGAGTCGGCTCGTCCCGGCTTGTAGGTCTCCTTAGCCTTCTCGAGGGTGCGCCTAACTTCCGCCCACTTATTGCACTTGTCAATGTGCTTGTAAACGTGGAGGTACTTGAACACGGCGTCGCTGTTGCTCTGCCGGTACAGGCTGAACATGCGCAGCAACTGCACGGGGACAAACAAATAGTTGGCGGGCGCACACGGCGAAGAGAGGCGGGAGACGTGGCATACCTGATCCTCAATGCTGGCGCCTCTTTCTGGGCGAGCGGCGACCTCCTCGACGACCCCATGCCATTGGACGCACGCCCCCTGGATACGCTCCCAATGGTTCGGCATTGCCTTCGACCCGCGCTGCATGTAGATGCCTTTGAAGTAGGGGTCGACGAGCTTGCGCTCGTCGAACTCGGCCTTGATGCGCGCCTAGTACGTCTCGATGCTCTGATTCGCGCCGGTGGTCGGGTCGAGGCAGACGACTTTCCATGCTTCGGTGAGGCATTCCTCCTCCTTGGATGCCCACTTGATGCGCGGCTCGCCTGACCTGGCCGTCCGCTTCTTCTTCTTGCGCCTCCCTGCTGGCTCCTCCTCCTCCTCCTCCTCCTCCTCCTCGTCCTCCTCCTCCTGCTCCTCCTGCTCCTCGTCGCCGTAGACGTAGCCGAGCTCGCCGTCCATGCCGCCACTGAGATCCACCGTCTTATTCGCGGTGAAGCTGGGAGACGCGGCGGCCGCGGCCGAACCTTCCGCGATGATGTTGTCCATGTTGGCCTCGTCTGCGTCGCCGAGGTGCGAGAAAGGCAGTGCGCAAAGGCGGAGAGGAGGTGTCGGGGAGGACGTGTACGCGGGCGGTGAGTAGTTGTATGGAGGGTACGCCGATGAAGGCGGGCGAGGGTGTGCGCTGGGCCGGGTGTCCATGGGGGAAAGTGACATTTGGGTTGAACCCACCGTGCGCGTCCCCGTCGGCGTAGCCCGGTGATCCCCATGGCTGCAGCGACGGAGACCCGACGCCTTGCTGGCCCCAGGGCGCGTACTGCGCGTGGTTGCCAGGGGGATTCATCATCCCCGCGCGAGTCGCCTCGGCCTTGGCCTTGTCCGCCAAAGCGGCAGCGGCAGCGGCAGCCGCGGCCGCGCATGCCGCTTTGTCGCGAGCCTTCTTGGCGAGGGCCCTGTTCCGCCGGTCAGCGATGACGGCCTCCCGTCGCTGCACTTCTACCCTCCAATCGGCGTTTGTCATGCCCGGCGGCTTGGACGCCATCGCCCTCGGCTTCCTCTGCTTCGTCTGGGCGACGGAGGCGGTCGCGGTTGCCGCGGCGCGGGGGACGACGTACTTCTTCGGTGCCATGGCGGCCGGCTGGGAGGCGAGCGGGAGGGAGATTGGCGGGAGGAAAGGAGGAAATGGGATGGAAGTAGGGAAAAGCGGGAAGAAACGGCGGGAAGAGGCGCTCGACACGCCGACAGGGCCGACCCACGTGCCCTTTTCGCTTGTGCCAGCGCCCCAGGCGCCCCCCAGGGCGTCGGGTTCTGCCTGGGTCCGCCGGCACCAGTTTCAGCACGAGCCGACGAAAACCGGGCTTCTGGGGAGAGGGGGCGACTGGGCCGTTTTTTCGACGCCGGCGCGGCAAAAACGCCTGGGAAGGGCCTGTTGGGGGCGCGGCTAGAGATGCTCTTATCCCTTATGTACAATGGGAAAAGGCACCAAGGGTACACGGTAGAGACAAGCTCCAGTTTGCAAATATTAAATTTGACTCAAAAAATAATGTATGCGTAATTATGGCGCCGAGATGTTGTGAGTGGGATGGCAGTTGTCTTGGTTGGATTGATCTCCTAATTAAATGAGTTACCTGTCTGTGGACTTTAATGGACGGGTCTAGCTGGTGGCCGTTGGCCCGCTAGCCCTCCGTGGTGTCCGGCTGAAAAATGAAAGTATTTTCCTTCCTAACTCATATTAGAAAAAGTAAACAAATGTGGACATATGTGAAGAGGATAAATAATTGCAAAGTATCAACATGAATAGATGTGAACGCATGTATTTCCTATTTTTAATTTTTTTAAAACCATAACTTTCAAACTGCGCATCGAAATTAAAATACGTTTTCACTGTTGTATCCCTCTCGGCATGCTCTTTGAAAGTATATCCCGCATGGGTACGTTTCGGAGAATTTTTTTCGGTGCAATTTTGTCTCTATTTTGTGCAACTGCCTAGCCGTCGATGTGCAACTACCTGTCAGGGATGTGCAATTTTTCTTCTACACCGTAGACGTCCAGTTTTCAACTATTGTACTACCTCCATCCCCAAACTACCTCCTTCTAGTGAGATGTGCAAATTTGTCTGTTGCCCAGGCCAACTGCGTAGTAGTTAATGTGCAATATTCCCCCGCCCGTGGATGTGCTTCACTGTTTGCTACATCGGCCAACAGCCTAACAGTGGATGTGCAATTTTGGATACTGCCACGGCCAACTGTCTAATATGGATGTGCAACTATTTATCTCTCTGTTTATATGCAACTTTTCAGTACCCTCATGAATGCCAATTTTTCACCATTCAACTTTCTCTCCCTGTAAGATGTGCAACTTTATATGTTGCCCTCGCCAACTACCTAGTAGACTATGTGCAACTCTTTTTGTCGCTCCCACCAACTGAAAATACATGTCCACAAATAGGGATGGTAAATGGGTTGCACATTGACTAATAGGTAGTTGGCTTGAACAATAGACTAAGTTGCACATATAACTTGCAAGGGAGGTGGCGGTATGGTGTGCCAACAATGAAAAACTGCACATCGACTAATAGGTACTTGGTCGGGACAGTAGACTAGTTGCCACCCAAAGATATGATGGTTGCTAGACTGCAATCTCATAGAGGAAGTTGAATCATGCAGATCCAAAAATTTGTTTTGGAAAAAGTTGTACGATGTAGTACTAAAGCTACACAATAAAGTACTAAAGTTACACCATATAGCACCAAAGTTGGCATCGAAAAAATTTCGTCGAAACATACCCACGCGGGATCTAGTTCAAAGATCTCGTCGCAAGAGTTTCAAAAGTGAAAACGGATCTGAATTCTGACGCGCGGTTTGAAAGATATGATTTTTTTAATTTAAAACTCTGAAATGAATGTGCGTGGATCTATTCTGTTCGGAAAAAAGTAATCAGTGTAAACACATTTAATGCTAACAGCCGCATGCACTAGAAACAAAAAATTAACAGCCACATGCATGCGAGACCGGCCGCTCCATTCAACCAAATAGTGGGTATGCATTTTTTAGATTTTAGGGACTTTAATTGGGTGTGTACTCTTAGTGGTAGAGGGGACTGCCTTTATCACAAGTTTTAGGACGTCTGACATGGGATAGCACTTTTGCTGAAGGGAGAATACGATGGCTAGTAAATTGCTGGAGGATGAAATACGCGACAATAATACAGGGCTGCATCTGATGCAGCCACAAAGATTGACACGCAGGATAAAGAGCACCATGGAGCTAGGCCACCAAATAGCAAAGGGTCGCTTGTATGGAGATTCGTAACATTTTTCCTTTTCAATTTTTTACTAAGTCCCAGTCAATATCAAGATCACACGCACCCGCAACCGCTCTTGCTATTTTGCTAATGACCCCTAAGACAAAGAAGAAATTTGCTAAAATATCAATTTCTCAAACCTGGATCCTCCTCAATCGCTCCATCCCCACCCCCACCCTCCTCCCGCGAATCCTTCGACGGCGGACGTGCTTGGCCGACCTCCGCGTTCGACTACCTCAAACAGCTACATGGCCCGGTGATCTCTTCGAAGGAGGTCGCGCTTGGCCGGCCTACACGGCCGTCCGCCTTAAATGGCTCCGGGGCCCGGTGATCCTTCCGACGGCCGCGGCGAGACCCACCATGTTTGGCCTACCTCCACACCTGCTTGCCTTCTTACTAGTGCCAGCCGCCGACCGCAACCTGCACACTATCTGTTGCTCCCTCGCATCCAGCGGTTGTTTCTTGACATGTGTGCCTGTTACAACAAACAATTTTTCTTCAAAAAGGACCACATGCCTAGTGAAATTGTTAAAAAAGACCACCTGCTAATGAAAATGTCAAAAAAGACCACCTTCACCGTGGCAGCAGGTGCGCGAGCCGACACATGGCACCTGTGCCACAGGTCTGGGGCAGCACTTGCTACCACTGGCTTGGGCGGCAGCCTTAGCTGCACCGAATTTTGGCCGATGGCGCACACGAAAACGGAATGGGATGGAGATGTGGCACCTGCCGCCACGATCCCTGGCCGCAACCTGTGCTCCTTTCGTGCAAAATGACATGTTCGTTGGTTCGTAAGGGTGGCGGACGCATTGCTGGCGAGATTGAAGGAAATATGCCCTAGACGCAATAATAAAGTTGTTATTTTATATTTCTTATTCATGATAAATGTTTATTATTCATGCTAGAATTGTATTAACTGGAAACTTGATAGATGTGTGAATACATAGACAAAACTACATGTCCCTAGTATGTCTCTACTAGACTAGCTCGCTAATCAAAGATGGTTAAGTTTCCTAGCCATGGACATGTGTTGTCATTTGATAAACGGTCACATCATTAGGAGAATGATGTGATGGACAAGACCCATCTGTTAGCTTAGCATAATGATCATTCAGTTTTATTGCTACTACTTTCTTCATGTCAAATATATATTCCTCCGACTGAAAAATCTGGGCGAAATATTCACCCCAATCGGAGTTACGGATCTCCGGATATAAAAGAAACGATGAAGGGGAAGGTTCTGAGAACGCAGAAACAGAGAGAGACAGAGAGATAGGTCCAATCTCGGAGGGGCTCTCGCCCTTCTCATGCCGTGGGAGCCAAGGACCAGAGGGGAAACCCTTCTCCCATCAAGGGAGGAGGTCGAGGAAGAAGAAGAAGAAGGGGGGCCCTCTCCCCTTACTTCCGGTGGCGCCGGAGCGCTGCGGGGGCCATCATCATCACAGCGATCTTCACCAACACCTCCGCCATCTTCACCAACATCTCCATCACCTTCCCCCATCTATATCCAGCGGGCCACTCTCCCGCAACCCGCTGTACCCTCTACTTGAACATGGTGCTTTATGCTTCATATTATTATCCAATGATGTGTTGCCATCCTATGATGTCTAAGTAGATTTTCATTATCCTATCGGTGATTGATGAATTTCTATGATTGGTTTGAGTTGCATGTTTTATTATTGGTGCTGTCCTATTGTGCCCTCTGCGTCGCGCAAGCGTGAGGGATTCCCGCTGTTGGGTTTGCAATATGTTTATGATTTGTTTATGGTGTGGTGGCGTGAGTGACAGAAGCACAGACCAGAGTAAGTAGGTTGTTTGCGTATGGGATAAAGGGGACTTGATACTTTAATGCTATGGTTGGGTTTTACCTTAATGATCTTTAGTAGTTGCGGATGCTTGCTTGAGTTCCAATCATAAGTGCATATGATCCAAGAAGAGAAAGTATGTTAGCTTATGCCTCTCCCTCAAATAAAATTGCAATAGTGATTACCGGTCTAGTAACATAGTCAATTGCTTAGGGACAATTCCACAACTCCTACCACCACTTCTCCACACTTGCTATATTTACTTTATTGCTTCTTTACCTAAACAGCCCTAGCTTTTATTTACGTGTTCTTTATTATCTTGCAAACCTATCAAACAACACCTACAAAGTACTTCTAGTTTCATACTTGTTCTAGGTAAAGCGAACGTTAAGCGTGCGTAGAGTCGTATTAGTGGCCGATAGTACTTGAGAGAGTATTTGTTCTACCTTTAGCTCCTCGTTGGGTTCGACACTCTTACTTATTGAAAGAGGCTACAACTATCCCGTATACTTGCCGGTTATCAAGACCTTTTTCTGGCGCCGTTGCCGGGGAGTCATAGCGTGGGTGAATATTTTTGTGTGTGCTTGTTTTCTTTATCACTAAGTAATTTTCATTTGTTGTCCTTAATTGTTCTCTATCTTTAGCTATGGATATGGAACACGAAATACCCAAAAAATTAGGTGTAGATGCTACTCATGGAGATGGGGAACCTCCTAAAACCCTCGATGCTCGTTATGTGAAAGAAATTATGTACTACTTTAATAATCCTGAGAAAACCCCATTCAATTATGTTATGGTAGTAACGTTCGATCAACGTGAATACTTTAGGGATTATCGCTTGACACAAAAATGGAAACTATTATGGGATCAAATCCAAATGTTGAAGTGGTATGCTAGGCAACTATGCTTGATGCATGATTATACTTGCTGCTCTAGGATGAAGGCTCTGCACCTTCCCTTTTCATGCAAATGTAATGATAATGAATCCTTAGCTTCTTATGCTAATGGTGTCTATGATTACTATGATGTGGAACAAATAGAAGAATTTGTTGCTTTTATGGGTGCTTGTGAGATTGAATCTATGTTTAAAGAGTTTGACGATTTTGATGATTCAGTTTATAGACCAGAAAATTTTGCTATACTTAGATATTGCTATGAAAATTATGAATACAATTACAATATTAATGCATTTATTGAGAAAGTCTCCGATTTCCAAGAAGAGACTAATGTTTTGCAGGAAGCTATGGAAGAAGAAATTGATGAAACTGTGAGCTCATTGGATGAAAAAGATGATGAGGAGAGCGAAGAACAAAAGGAGGAATAGCAGATTGATCACCCGTGCCCACCTTCTAATGAGAGTAACTCTTCAACTTATACATTGTTTAATTCCCCTTCGTGCTTACTGAAGGATGATTGCTATGATCCCGTCGATTCTCTTGAAATATCCCTTTTTGATGATGCTTGCTATGCTTGTGGCCAAGATGCCAATACGAATTATGCTTATGGTGATGAACTTGCTATAGTTCCTTATGTTAAACATGAAATTGTTGCTATTGCACCCACGCATGATAGTCCTATTATCTTTTTGAATTCTCCCGACTACACTATATCGGAGTAGTTTGCGCTTAGTAAGGATTATATTGATGGGTTTCCTTTTACCATTGCACATGATGATTTTGATAGATATAATATGCATGTGCTTGCTGCTCCTACTTGCAATTATTATGAGAGAGGAACTATATCTCCACCTCTCTATGTTTCCAACATGATAGAATTGCAAGAAACTGCTTATACTACGCATTGGCCTTTACTTGGTGTGCATGAATTGTTCTTTTATGACATGCTGATGCATAGGAAGAGAGTTAGACTTCGTTGTTGCATGATATATGTTACTTTATGCTCACTACTAAATTACAAATCATTGTTAATTAAAATTGGCTTTGATATACCTTGGGATCCGGGTGGATCCATTACTTGAGCACTATATGCCTAGCTTAATGTCTTTTAAAGAAAGCGCTGCCAGGGAGGCAACCCGGAAGTTTTAGAGATTCATTTATTTCTGTTGAGTGCTTTTATCTAGTTTAAAAACAAAAAAATAAAAAATAAAGAGGGGAACCTAAAAACTTCTCAAAGAGGAAGTGAAAGTGAGAAAGACAAGCATTGTTGAAGTGGGAGCTAGCCTTGAACTTTGTTCATGCTCACGGAAACTTTGTGAATCTTAATTACATAAACTTTTCAAGAAAAATAATTATCTCCTTGTACAATTCCATTGTATTATAAAAATAATGTGCCAAGGTTTGCCTTTAGGATGTTTACAATGCTTGTTGGTTTGTACGGTGCATGACAGAAACTTTGGCTCTAGTGCGCATTTTACATTTTTAACTGGGACGTCAAACGGTTCTTATCCCTTTTGCACTGTCTTGCTGTACAACCTGTTTATTTTTCCTAATTTTAGTGCAATTTTTGGGGTCCCAGAAGTATGGTGAATGTTCAAATTGCTACAGACTGTTCTGTTTTTGACAAATTCTGTTTTTGATGCATAGTTTGCTTGTTTTGATGAATATATCAATTTATATTAGTGGATTATGCCATGAAAAAGCTATATTACAGTAGACACAATGCAAAAACAAAATATGAATTGGTTTTCTACAGTACTTAGAGTAGTGATTTGCTTTATTATACTAACGGATCTTACCGAGTTTTCTGTTGAAGTTTTGTGTGGATGAAGTGTCTAATCGAGGAGGTCTCGATACGAGGAAAAGGAAGAGAGGCAAGAGCTCAAGATTGGGGATGCCCGAGGCACCCCAAGTAAATATTCAAGGAGACTCAAGCGTCTAAGCTTGGGGATGCCCTGGAAGGTATCCCCTCTTTCTTCAACAAGTATCGGTATGTTTTCAGATTCGTTTCGTTCATGCGATATGTGCAAGTCTCGGAGCGTCTTTTGCATTTAGTTTTTATTTATTTTTCTTTTTTTATGCACCATGCTGGTATGAGATAGTCCTTTGTTGATTTATAGAATGCTCATTGCACTTCACTTAAATCTTTTGAGTGTGGCTTTATAGAATGCTTCATGTGCTTCACTTATATCATTTGAAGTTTGGATTGTCTGTTTCTCTTCACATAGAAAACCGCCATTTGTAGGATGCTCATTTGCTTCACTTATATTTGTTAGAGCGTGGGCACATCTTTTGTATAAAGAATTAAACTCTCTTGCTTCACTTATATCTATTTAGAGAGATGACAGGAATTGGTCATTCACATGGTTAGTCATAAAATCCTACATAAACTTGTAGATCGCTGAATATGATATGTTTGATTCCTTGCAATAGTTTTGCAATATAAATATTGTGATATTAGAGTCATGCTAGTGGGTGGTTGTGGATTGTAGAGACACTTGTGTTGAGGTTTGCAAGTCCCGTAGCATGCACGTATGGTAACCGTTGTGTGACATATTTGAAGCATGGGGTGTTTCTTTGATTGTCTTCCTTATGAGTGGCGGTCGGGGACGAGCGATGGTCTTTTCCTACCAATCTATCCCCCTAGGGGCATGCATAGTAGTACTTTGCTTCGAGGGCTAATAAACTTTTGCAATAAGTATATGAGTTCTTTATGATTAATGTGAGTCCATGGATTATACGCACTTTTACCTTTCCATCATTGCTAGCCTCTTCGATACCCTGCATTGCCCTTTCTCACCTCGAGAGTTGGTGCAAACTTCTCCGGTGCATCCAAACCTCGTGATACGATACGCTGTATCACACATAAGCCTCCTTATATCTTCCTCAAAACAGCCACCGTACCTACCTATCATGGCATTTCCATAGCCATTCCGAGATATATTGCCATGCAACTTCCATCATCATCATATACATGACTTGAGCATTTATTGTCATATTGCTTTGCATGATCGTAAGATAGCTAGCATGATGTTTTCATGGCTTGTCCGTTTTTTGATGTCATTGCTACGCTAGATCATTGCACATCCCAGTACACCGCCGGAGGCATTCATATAGAGTTATATCTTTGTTCTAGTATCGAGTTGTAAGTAAATAAAAGTGTGATCATCATAATTATAGAGCATTACCCCATTAAAAAAGAAAAAAAGAAAAAAAAGGAAAGGCCAAAGAAGCCTAAATAAAAAAGGAGGCCAAAGAACCCACCCAAAAAAAGAAAAAAAAGAAAAAGAAAAGGGGCAATGTTACTATCCTTTTACCACACTTGTGCTTCAGAGTAGCACCATGTTCTTCATATAGAGAGTCTCATATGTTGTCACTTTCATTTACTAGTGGGAATTTTCATTATAGAACTTGGCTTGTATATTACAACGATGGGCTTCCTCAAATGCCCTAGGTCTTCATGAGCAAGCAAGTTGGATGCACACCCACTTAGTTTTTAGTTTGAGCATTCATACACTTATAGCCCTTAGTGCATCCGTTGCATGGAAATCCCTACTCCTCGCATTGACATCAATTGATGGGCGTCTCCATAGCCTGTTGATTAGCCGCGTCGATGTGAGACTTTCTCCCTTTTTGTCTTCTCCATATAAACCTCCACCATTATATTCTATTCCACCTATAGTGCTATATCCATGACTTGCGCTCATGTATTGCGTGAGCGTTGAAAAAGCTGAAGCGCGTTAAAAAGTATGAACCAATTGCTCGGCTTGTCATCAGGGTTGTGCATGGTGGGAGCATTTTTGTGTGACGAAGATAAAGCATGGCCAAACTATATGATTTTGTAGGTATAAGCTTGCTTTGGCCTTGTTGTTTTGAAAAGACGTGATTGCTTTATTAGTACGCTCGAAGTATTATCATTTTTAATGTCAAATGATAGACTATTGATTTGAATCACTTGTGTCTTAATATTCATGCCATGATTAGACATATGATCAAGATTATGCTAGGTAGCATTCCACATCAAAAATTATCTTTTTTATCATTAACCTACTCGAGGACGAGCAGGAATTAAGCTTGGGGATACTGATACGTCTCCGTCGTATCCATGCCAATATTCTTCAACTTTCATATACTTTTGGCAACTTTTAATACTATTTTTGGGACTAACATATTGCTCCAGTGCCCAGTGCCAGTTCCTGTTTGTTGCATGTTTTATGTTTCGCAGAAACCCAATATCAAACAGAATCCAAACAGGATATAACCGGACGGAGAATTATTTTGGAATATTTGGGATTTTCCGGAGGAAGAATCAACGCGAAACGGTGCCCGAGGTGGCCAGGAGATAGGGGGCGTGCCCACCCCCCGGGCATGCTTGGCACTCTCCTGGGCCACCCGTAAGGTGGTTAACGCTCTTCTTTTGCCGCAAGAAAGCTAATTTTATGAGAAAAATATGGGCGAAAGATTCACCCCAACCGGAGTTACAGATCTCCGGATATAAAAGAAACGGTGAAGGGGAAGGATCTGAGAACACAGAAACAGAGATAGACAGAGAGATAGATCCAATCTCGAAGGGGCTCTCGCCCCTCCCACGCCATGGGAGCCATGGACCAGAGGGGAAACCCTTCTCCCATCTAGGGAGGAGGTCAAGGAAGAAGAACAAGAAGGGGGCCCCTCTCCCCCTTGCTTCCAGTGGCGCCGGAGCGCTGCCGGGGGCCATCATCATCACCGTGATCTTCACCAACACCTCAGCCATCTTCACCCACATCTCCATCACCTTCCCCCCTCTATATCCAGCGGTCCACTCTCCTGCAACCCGCTGTACCCTCTACTTGAACATGGTGCTTTATGCTTCATATTATTATCCAATGATGTGTTGCCATCCTATGATGTCTGAGTATATTTTCATTGTCCTATCGGTGATTGATGAATTGCTATGATTGGTTTGAGTTGCATGTTTTATTATTGGTGCTGTCCTATTGTGCCCTCCGTGTTGCGAAAGCATGAGGGATTACCGTTGTAGGGTTTGCAATATGTTTATGATTTGCTTATGGTGTGGTGGCGTGAGTGACAGAAGCACAGACCCGAGTAAGTAGGTTGTTTGCGTATGGGATAAAGGGGACTTGATACTTTAATGCTATGGTTGGGTTTTACCTTAATGATCTTTAGTAGTTGCGGATGCTTGCTTGAGTTCCAATCATAAGTGCATATGATCCAAGAAGAGAAAGTATGTTAGCTTATGCCTCTCCCTCAAATAAAATTGCAATAGTGATTACCGGTCTAGTAACATAGTCAATTGCTTAGGGACAATTCCACAACTCCTACCACCACTTTTCCACACTCGCTATATTTACTTTATTGCTTCTTTACCTAAACAGCTCCTAGCTTTTATTTACGTGTTCTTTATTATCTTGCAAAGCTATCAAACAACACCTACAAAGTACTTCTAGTTTCATACTTGTTCTAGGTAAAGTGAACGTCAAGCGTCCGTAGAGTTGTATTAGTGGCCGATAGGACTTGAGAGATTATTTGTTCTATCTTTAGCTCCTCATTGGGTTCGATACTCTTACTTATCGAAAGAGGCTACAACTATCCCGTGTACTTGCGGGTTATCATAGTCTCCAACGTATCTATAATTTATGAAGTATTCGTGCCATGTTTACAATAATTTTATATGGTTTTGGTATGATTCGCATGGAGCTAACCCGGACTGACGTTGTTTTCAGCAAAACTACCGTGGTGTTGTTTTTTGTGCAGAAATGAAAGTTCTCCAAACGCAAAACTTTTTGTGGATTTTTTATGGACCAGAAGAGAACAATTGGGCCAGAGCAGCACCTGGGGGTGCCCCGACGGGGGAACAACCCACCAGGGTGCGCATGGGCCCCCAGGCATGCCCTGGTGGGTTGTGCCCACCACGGTGGCCTCCTGTACCCGTTCTTCGCCCTATAAATTCCCAAATATTCCGAAAACCCTCAGGGAGACCCTAGATCGGAAATTCCGCTATCGCAAGTTTCTGTAGCCACCGAAAACCAATTGGGACCTCGTTCCGGCACCCTGCCGGAGGGGGGAATCATCTCCGGTGGCCATCATCATCATCCCGGTGGCCACCACGATGAGGATGGAGTAGTCCACCCTCCGGGCTAAGGGTTTGTACCAGTAACTATGTGCTTAATCTCTCTCGCCTGCGATCTTGAGATGTCACGATCTTGATGTATAATGGGATTTGTTAACATAGATGGATCATATGATGTTTCTCCCCTCTCTACACTTGTGATGAATTGAGTCTTTACCCTTTGAAGTTTTGTCTTGTCGGATTGAATGTTCAGATCTTTGAACACATGATATATGTCTTGCATATGAATACATGTGGTGACAATGGGGTATTATTTTGATTCACTTGATATATGTTATGACACTCAAATTGCGGATTCCTAAGGTGGATTCGGGGTAATCTATGCATAGGGGTTGATGCACGTTTTTATTATCTTTTCTCCGATAGAAACTTTGGGGTCTCCTTGTAGTTCTTTGTGTGGATTGAGTATTATGAATCCGAAATTGTTTGATACATATCGTATAATTAACTCATGGTTACTCACGGTGACATTGGGGTATCTAGATGATATTAGAGTTGGTTGATATGCATCACATGGTGTTATTTTAGTATGAACTCTTGATTAGATCGATCGGAAAGAATAGCTTGCTATTATTTTAGTACGAACTCTAGGATAGTTTGATCGGAAAGAATAACTTTGAGGTGGTTTTGTACCCTACAAACAATTTCTATCTTTTGTTCTCCGCTAATAGGAACTCGAGAGTGATTCTTTATTGCACTTTGAGGGATAATCTTATGATCCAACTATGTTAGCATTGTTGAGAGATTGCACTAGCGAAGTATGGACCCTAGGCCTTGTTTTCAAGCATTGCAATACTATTTGTGCTCACTTCTATCGTTTGCTACCTTGCTGTTTTTATTTATTCAGATTATAAAAATATATTTCTACCATCCATGTTACACTTTATCACCATCTCTTTGCCATTGTATTGGGTGCGCTGGGGACACAAGAGATTTTTTGTATTGGTTGTAGGGTTGTTTGAGAGAGACCATCTTCATCCTACGCCTCCCATGGATTGATAAACCTTAGGTCATCCACTTGAGAGAAAATTGTTATTGTCCTACAAAACTCTGCGCTTGGAGGCCCAACACAAGTCTACAAGAATAAAGTTTCATAGTAGACATCATGCAACAAGAAGGTTTTGTCGATCCTAAAGGTGCTAACAAAGTGTGCAAGCTCCAGCGTTTCATTTGTGGACTGGTGCAAGCTTCTCGGAGCTGGAATATACGCTTTTATGAGGTGACCAAAGCATATGGTTTTATCCAGACTTTTGTAAAAGCTTGTATTTACAAGAAACTGAGTGGGAGCTCTATAGCATTTCTAATATTATATGTGGATGACATATTGTTGATTGTAAATGATGTAGAATTTCTGAATAGCATAAAAGGATACTTGAATAAGAGTTTTTCAATGAAAGACCTCGATGAAGCTGCTTATATATTGGGCATAAAGATCTATAAAGATGCATCAAGACGCTTGATAGGACTTTCACAAACCACATACCTTGATAAAGTTTTTGAGAAGTTCAAAATGGATAAGTAAAAAAAAGGGTTCTTGCCTGTGTTACAAGGTGTGAAGTTGAGTCAGACTCAATTTCCAACCACTGCAGAAGATAGGGAGAAAATGAAAGTTATTCCCTATGCTTCTGCCATAGGTTCTATCATGTATGCTATGATGTGTACCAGACCTGATGTGTGCCTTGCTATAAGTTTAGCAGGGAGGTACCAAAGTAATCCAGGAGTGGATCACTGGAAGCGGTCAAGAACATCCCGGAGTACCTGAAAAGGACTAAGGATATGTTTCTCATTTATGGAGGTGAAAAAGAGCATGTCGTAAGTGGTTACGCCGACGCTAGCTTTCACACTGATCCGGATGATTCTAAATCACAATCCAGATACATATTTTTATTAAATGGTGGAGCTGTCAGTTGGTGCAGTTCCAAGCAAAGCATCGTGGTAGGATCTATGTGTGAAGCAGAGTACATAGCTACTTCATAAGCAGCTAATGAAAGAGTCTGGATGAAGGAGTTCATATATGATATAGGTGTAATTAATACCTAGTGCATCGGGTCCAATGAAAACCTTTTATGACAATACTGGAGCAATTGCCTTGGCGAAGGAATCCAGATTTCACAAAAATACCAAACACATCAAGAGACGCTTTAACTCCATCGGAGATTTGGTCAAGGAGGGAGACATAGAGATTTGCAAAATACATACGGATCTGAATGTTGCAGACCGGTTGACTAGGCCTCTTCCACGAGCAAAACAAGATAAGCACCCAGACTCCATGGGTGTTAGATTCATAACAATGTAATCTAGATTATTAACTCTAGTGCAAGTGGGAGACTCAAGGAAATATGCCCTTGAGGCAATAATAAAGTTGTTATTTTATATTTCCTTATTCATGATAAATGTTTATTATTCATGCTAGAATTGTATTAACTGGAAACTTGATACATATGTGAATACATAGACAAAACTACGTGTCCCTAGTATGCCTCTACTAAACTAGCTCGTTGATCAAAGATGGTTAAGTTTCCTAGCCATGGACATGTGTTGTCATTTGATAAACGGGATCACATCATTAGGAGAATTATGTGGGAGACAAGACCCATCTGTTAGCTTAGCATAATGATCGTTCAGTTTTATTGCTACCGCTTTCTTCATGTCAAATATATATTCCTCCGAGTATGAAATTATGCAACTCCCGTACATCCGAGGAATGCCTTATGTGCTATCAAACGGTACAACATAACTGGGTGATTATAAAGATGATCTACATGTATCTCTGAAGGTGTTTGTTGGGTTGGCATAGATCGAGATTAGGATTTGTCACTCCGAGTATCGGAGAGGTATCTCTGGGCCCTCTCGGTAATGCACATCATATGAAGCCTTGCAAGCAATGTCACTAATGAGTTAGTTACGTGATGATGCACTACGGAATGAGTAAAGAGACTTGCCGTAACAAGATTGAACTAGGTATGAAGGTACCGACGATCGAAGCTCGGGCAAGTAACATGCCGATGACAAAGGGAATAACATATGTTGACATTGCGGTTCGACCGATAAAGATCTTCATAGAATATGTGGGAACCAATACGAGAATCGAGGTTCCGCTATTGGTTATTGACCGGAGAGGTGTCTCAGTCATGTCTACATAGTTCTCTAACCCATATAGGGTCCGCATGCTTAACGTTAAATGACGATATGTATACTATGAGTTATGTGTTTTGGTGACCGAAGGTTGTTCGGAGTCCTAGATGAAATCACGAACATGACGAGGAGTCTCGAAATTGTTGAGAGGTAAAGATTGATATATTGAAAGGTTATATACGGACACCGGAATGATACCGGAAAGATTCGGTAATTTTTTGGAGTACCGGGAGGTTACCGGCCCCCCC
>LR880968.1:30995484-31020264 GCA_904067115.1 Aegilops sharonensis | reverse complement strand
AACAGAAAATACTTTGATAATTTTGGTTGCATAAATTTTATATAATTTTGTTTTCAATAATATTAGAGGTTTATAAAAGTTTTTTAGTTGTTTCCTTTTGCTATTGGAGTTTCATTTAGTTGATTCTTTTTGCTATTGAAGGATATTATAGTTTTGTTTTAGTTGATCATAACAGAATATTTTAATTTATTATTTTTTAATTCATTCTTTTTTCTGTTAGTTCATTCTTTTTGCTATTAGTTCATTCTTTCAGCTAAATGACCCTTAAATTGAAAAGCACTACAAATGAACTCTGAGAAGGTTGAAAGTTGTCATGATATCATCATTTCACCCACATAGCATGTGCTAAAAAGTTGAGAAGGTTATGACAATAACTGGATGCACTTCGTGTACAAAACAGACAATCTCTTTGGAAGTATCAGGGTTTCAGACGAAAACTCATCTTTTACAAAGGGATTTCATTTGTTCACATGTAACTGCAGTGATATTCTAGATCAAAGGCATCATCATAATAGTTGTGGATAGAAATTCTTCACTTTTACTTTGCTTATGTCCTTTGCTTATTCCGCCGTAACCATGGATAATCTTCATCGTTTAACAGGGTGCTTGGGTCAGCCTTGACTTTGAAGGGAGGAATTTTATGAAACTTCTCATAATATTCAGACATGTCTATCTTGCCATCCAATCCCGTGATGTCTATTTTCCTGAAAGAACTATGTGGCGCTTTGGCTCGTCGTATGATGTATCCGCTTCCTTATCTTTTCTTTTTTCTCAGTTTGGTGGACATGACCTTCACATAGAAAACATGTGCCACATAATTCGCTAGGACGAATGGCAAATCTGTGTACCCCAGATTGTTTAGATCCACTATTGTCATTCCGTACTGTGGGTCTACCAGTACCCCGCCTCCTGACAGATTGACCCATTTGCACTTAAACAAAGGGACCTTAAAATCATGTCCATAGTCAAGTTCCCATATGTCTACTATGTAACCATAATATGTGTCCTTTCCCCTCTTGGTTGCTGCATCAAAGTGGACACCACTATTTTGGTTTGTGATCATTTGATCTTGGACGATCGTGTAAAATTTATTCCCATTTATCTGGTACCCTTTGTAAGTCATTATAGTCGAAGATGGTTCCCTCGCCCAACGAGTATAGCTCATCAGAAATAGTGTTGTCACCCCTGAGGCGTGTTTGCAACCAACTGCCGAAAGCCCTGATTTGTTCACATGTAATCCAATCGTCACACTGGTCCGGGTGTTTGGGGCGCAGAATGATCTTGTGTTCATCGACATACGGGGTCACCAAGGTAGAGTTCTGTAGAACTGTGTAGTGTGCTTGAGACCAAGAATGCTCGTCCCTACATATTATTGAGTCCCCTCCTAGCGTGCCATTTCCACTTAGTCTCCCCTCATACCGCGATTGAGGGAGACCTATCTTCTTAAGGTAAGGAATGAAGTCAACATAAAACCCAATGACATCCTCTGTTTTATGGCCCATGGAGACGCTTCATTCTGGCCTAGCACAGTTACGGACATATTTCTTTAGGACTCCCATGAACCTCTCCAAGGGGAACATATTGTGTAGAAATATAGGGCCCAGAATTTCAATCTCGTCGACTAGATGAACTAGGACGTGCGTCATGATATTGAAGAAGGATGGTGGGAGCACCAACTCGAAACTAACAAGACATTGCGCCACATCACTCCTTAACCTTGGTAGGATTTCTGGATCGATCACCTTCTGAGAGATTGCATTGAGGAAGAAAATAGCTTCACAATGGCTAATCAAAGTTTTTTCGGTAGAAGACCCCTCAATGCAACCGGAAGCAGTTGGGTCATAATCACGTGGCAGTCATGAGACTTTAGTTCTAGAATTTTTTCTCTGCCATAATTATGATTCCCTTTATATTCGACAAGTAGCCAGACGGGACCTTCATACTGAGCAGGCATTCAAAGGAGATTTCCTTCTCTTCTTTGGTAAGAGCATAGCTGGCATGACCTTCATATTGGTTTGGAGGCATGCCGTCTTTTTCGTGCAAATGTTGCAGGTCCTCCCGTGCCTCTGGTGTATCTTTTGTCTTTCCATACACGCCCAAGAAGCCTAGCTGGTTCACGCAAACGTTCTTCATCACGTGCATCACGTTGATTGAAGAGCGGACCTCTAGGTCTTTCCTATAGGGTAGGTCCCAAAATATAGATTTCTTCTTCCACATGGGTGCGCGTCCCTCTACGTCATTCGGAACAGATAGTCCGCCAGGACCCTTTCCGGAGATTACTTTTAAATCATTGACCATAGAAAGTACGTGATCACAGGTACGCATGGTGGGCTTCTTCCGGTGATCTGTCTCACTTTTGAAATGCTGGCCTTTCTTTCGACATTGATGGTTGGCCGGAAGAAATCGATGATGCCCCAGGTACACATTCTTCCAACATTTGTCCTCGTATATATTTCCGGTGTCATGCAAACAATGCGTGCATGCATGGTATCCCTTATTTGTCTGTCCTGAAAGGTTACTGAGAGCAGGCCAATCATTGATGGTTACAAACAGCAACGCATGCAGGTCAAATTCCTCCTGTTTGTGCTCATCCCACACACGTACATCGTTTCCAATCCACAACTATAAAAGTTCTTCAACTAATGGCCTTAGGTACACATCAATGTCGTTGTTTGGTTGCTTAGGGCCTTGGATGAGAACTGGCATCATAATGAACTTCCGCTTCATGCACAACCAAGGAGGAAGGTTATAGATAAATAGAGTCATGGGCCAGGTGCTGTGATTGCTGCTCTGCTCCCCAAAAGGATCAATGTCATCTGCGCTTAAACCAAACCATACGTTCCTTGCGTCACCTGCAAACTCCCCCCAGTACTTTCTCTCAATTTTTCCCCACTGTGACTCGTCAGCGGGTGCTCTCAACTTCCCTTCTTTCTCACAGTCCTCTCTGTGCCATCGCATCAACTTGGCATGCTCTTTGTTTTTGAACAGGCATTTCAGTCGTGGTATTATAGGAGCATACCGCATGACCTTGGCAGGAACCCTCTCACTAGTAGAAAAACACCTAATAGTCCCGGTTCGTGAGGGCCTTTAGTCCCGGTTCATGAACCGGGACTAATGAGCCGTTACTAATACCTCCACCCATTAGTCCCGGTTCACACTAGAACCAGGACTAATGTGCCTCCACGTGGTTCTGTGCGCCGAGCCCAGTCAGGGGGCCTTTGGTACCGGTTGGTGGCTCCAACCGGGACCAAAAGTCCATGTTTTTTTTGGAAATTGACTTCTTTAGGGGTTTTGGGGGTTATTTTTAGCTTGTTATATTAGCTAGCTAATAGAGAGAAGTGCCCTCTCTTATATCTTCGTCCTTGGTTTACCAACGCTGCTGCTATATATGTTCATTTTACCCGCTGATATAATAACTCATGCATGCTCGCATACATCAGCATATATAATAACAAGTACTCGTCCTACTAATCATGCATCATCATACAACTTCTACTCGTTATTAATAATAAGTCATACGATCATCATCCTCATAGTCATCGAACCCAACCCTACATAATTGCTCTTAACACATGATCATCAGTATCAGGTAGGACCTAAACACCCTTAAGGTAAAATAGCATAAAACAATATAGACCCTGACTCTCCATTATGAAGAATGGCGATCATCCTGTCTCCAATTTTTGCCCTTCGCTGAATGTTGCTTCCAAGAAGCTCCTTACGACTGTCCATACATTTTTTCCATTCTTTGATTCTCAGGTCTCCACTTATTTTAGAAACCCGGTATGGACAGTTGAGATTCATAGGACGACCTGGTTGTATGTTCAAAACATGAAGGCTAGCGTGTGTATACATCAGATGAGGCACACAATCATTCGGGATTATCTGTTGAAAAACATAGTAATAACTTCGTAGTTAGCAATGATATGATGTACCAGTTTTAGAAGTGTGCAAAAAGATGCACGGATGTTGTAATAGTACAAAAATCTTACCAGGGTATCTCCATGGTAGTTACCGTAGTTCAACACGTGCACTAGTGGCACGTATTTACCATAATGTTGAGGAGTTCGATTGAAGGCATTGTAATTCTCAAGATCAGTACAAAATGCGACCAGATGATTTTTCTCCTGATAAGTTAGTTTGGAGCCTTCGGTGTAGTAGGTTATGTCTACCATCTTCCGCACATTCGTTGAAGAATGAAAATAAACTGTCAATGGAGAATAAGTTGTCAACTATTTTGAAATAAACAATATAAATTACTTAATAACTATGTTAAGCTCACATGGGGGAAGAATTGGAGGTGTATCCACAAGGACGAAAATCGTAGGTCTCTCTTGCTCGATTGTAGGATCACCAAGATCCATGGTAACAAGCATACCCTCATCAAAACCATACATCTTGCAAAGTGCTTCCCAATTTTTGCAACCAAAATGGGTTACACTCTGAGCATTGTACAGCTTTACTTGAAAATCCACACCATGATGGGTACTTAGGATAATTTTTTTGGTTTCGAAACTTTCATGGTCTTCAAAACCCATCCTCTCCAAGACATAGCGTCTTGCAAAGCATGGGATAAGCTAGTCGAATTGGAAAAGATGAAAAATATTGTCATGATTAAAATAGTTGAAGTCATGAGTAATTACGAAAAAAAACTTTTATCGTCGGTTGCGTACCGTATGAACATCGAAGGTCTCCTCGAGCTTAATGCTGAAGCGACAATCTTCGTCCAGCACAATGAACCTGTCGCAGATACCTCGGTCGTCGTGGCACCAGTCGCACTCCCCCGGGCGGTTTTCGTCGTCCGATGAGTACGACATTTCCGGCCTACGTTCATAATTCAAATATTAAACTAGATCATTATTATTAATCACGGGTTGACTATCGATGATCGATGTATGTAGCTCCTCCTTCCATTCCTGAATGCATTATTTATCATATTGTCTAGCACACGGGAATGAAGGAGAACTTATCCAATATGAGCATTCAATAAGCAAAACCAAATCATAAAATAAGCAAAACCAAATCATAAAATAAAGTATAGTATTCAAATTAGCATGCATTCAATAATTATAAGCAAAAGTACATCATCTCTTGGTGTCCGTACATCGTCAAACATTATCACTAATACCCTAGAACCGTAGCGCCCGACGGGTGTCGACGCGAGCGGCGGACACCCAAAGATAAGGAACCATCACAGGATCATAGCTCAAGTGAGATCCCTGAAGAACCTGCCAGGTATTGTCGAATCTGCCCTCCAATGCAACCATGTAGCGACGGACGTGCTCGTCCTCCTCGCTGACACGGTGACGTACCACCTCCGCGGTGTCCGGATGCCTCACCACCATCACTGGCCCACGCGACCACCACCAAACAAGGATCGGGTCAACAACGGGCTGCCTCCTCACCAATCTACGTCCCCCGAAAGGTAGCACCTCCCAATACCAGCCCGGCGGAGCCCAGTCCCGAACATGGCCCTGATCAAGCAGGCCTCCACCGCCTGGTCGACGATGACGAGGATGCGGGATAGGCATCGCCGACGTCGATGCGGCAACTACTTCTATATATAGTTAAATAAAAGTAGTTTTATTAATTAAATCAACTATCTAGTTCAACTACTAAGCACTTACTAAAAACAAACTACTTCTATATATAGTAAAATAAATTAGTTTATTAAATCAACTAGCTAGTTCAACTATATATAAACTACTTATTACTACACATCTAATCTAACAAAAAAATCATTAATTTCTACACATCTAATCTAACAAAAAAAATCTATGAACTACATATCTAAATTACTACACACATCTAATCTAACAAAAAAAATGTAATTAATCTAACAAAAAATCTAACATAATATAAACAAATTAATTGCTACACATCTAACCTAACAAAAAAAATCTAATCTAACAACAAAATCTATGAACTACATATATCTAAATTACTACACATCTAACCTAACAAAAAAAAATCTAATTAAATCTAACAAAAAAAATCGAAGGCGACGGCGAGGTGCTCACGTACGGTGACGGCAACGGCGACGACGAGGGGGCGGCGCGGGCCGGGGCGGCGGGGCGGCGCGGGCTGGGCGGGGCCGCGCGGGCCAGGGCGGCGGGGCGCGACGCGGGCGGGCTGGGCGGGGCACGCGGGCGACGACGGCGCGGGGCAGCGACGGCGTCGGGGCATGGTTGGGCGGGGCGGCGACGGCGAGGTGGCGGCAGGGAGACGCGCGGCGACGGGAGTGGAGCAGGAGAGATCGAAAACTGCCAAGTCCTGTATATATAGGAAGAGCATCGGTCCCGGTTCATGGCACCAACCGGGACCAATGGCCCCTTTAGTCCCGGTTGGAGCCACCAACCAGGACCAAAGGCCTCTTTTCAGCAGCCCAAAGGGCGGGAAACGAAGACCTGTGGTCTCGGTTGGTGGCTCCAACCGGGACTAAAGGGGGGGCATTAGTACCGGTTGGTGCCACGAACCGGTACCAATGCAACCCTTTAGTTTCGGTTGGTGCCACCAACCGGGACTAAAGGCCATGTGCTGCCCGCGTCGCGGCACGAAAGTTTAGTCCCACCTCGCTAGCTGAGGGAGCTCGAGAGTGGTTTATAAGCACCAGTCCCGCTGCCCTCTTGAGCTCCTCTCAAATGCAGGCTTACGGGCCTAAACGCACTATATGTGCCTGTGGGCCTATTGGGCCTATTGCGGGCCTGAATCCTGGCCCATTGTTGGGTTTCTAGTCGTATTCAGGCCGTGGTAGCCCTTTAGGTGGCACTTTTTTTATTTTATTTATTTTATTTTGATTCTTCCTGGAGCTGTTTTTTTAGTCCCACCTCGCCAAGCGAGAGGCACTCGCAGCTGTTTATAAGCCCTGCGTGCAGAGACGATGACGAAGAGGCTCAATGCTCCTGCACGTTGGTTAGCTTCAAGCCTTGAGGAATACGGTAGACTGCACAGAGCTATGTGCAGTGCAGTTGACACTATTCCGAAAGGCTTGAAGCAAATTAACAAGCATTGCACCTCTTTTTTATTTTTAATGACTTATTACAACTGAGAAATAAAAAGAAAAAGATAACTGAAAAGAAAAAAAACTATATAGAAAACTACTCATAAATGAATTGAACCAAAAAAAAGTTGTGATTAACTGTACTAAAAAAGGAGCATAGATGCTTATTTTTAATGACTTAGTACAACTCAGAAATAAAAATAAAAAAAATAAATATAGCAGAAAAGAAAAAAACTATATAAAAAGATACTCAGAAATGAATTGAAGCAAAAAATAGTTGTGATTAACTGTACTAAAAAAGGAGCATAGATGCTCATTTGTAATGACTTATTACAACTCAGAAATAAAAAGAAAAGAAAGTAGTTGTGATTAACTTTACTAAAATATGAGCGTAAATGCTTATTTTTAATGACTTATTACAATTCAAAAATAAATAGAGGAAAAAATAGTTATGATTAACTTTACTAAAAAATGAGCATAAATGCTTATTTTTAATGACTTATTACAATTCAAAAATAAATAGAGGAAAAAATAGTTATGATTAACTTTACTAAAAAATGAGCATAAATGCTTATTTTTAATGACTTATTACAATTCAAAAATAAATAGAGGAAAAAATAGTTATGATTAACTTTACTAAAAAATGAGCATAAATGCTTATTTTTAATGACTTATTACAATTCAAAAATAAATAGAGGAAAAAATAGTTATGATTAACTTTACTAAAAAATGAGCATAAATGCTTATTTTTAATGACTTATTACAATTCAAAAATAAATAGAGGAAAAAATAGTTATGATTAACTTTACTAAAAAATGAGCATAAATGCTTATTTTTAATGACTTATTACAATTCAAAAATAAATAGAGGAAAAAATAGTTATGATTAACTTTACTAAAAAATGAGCATAAATGCTTATTTTTAATGACTTATTACAATTCAAAAATAAATAGAGGAAAAAATAGTTATGATTAACTTTACTAAAAAATGAGCATAAATGCTTATTTTTAATGACTTATTACAACTCAGAAATAAAAAGAAAAGAAAGTAGTTGTGATTAACTTTACTAAAATATGAGCATAGATGCTTATTTTTAATGACTTATTACAATTCAAAAATAAATAGAAGAAAAAATAGTTATGATTAACTTTACTAAAAAATGAGCATAGATGCTTATTTTTAATGACTTATTACAACTCAGAAATAAAAAGAAAAAAATAAATATAGCAGAAAAGAAAAAAAACTATATAAAAAGCTACTCAGAAATGAGCATAGATGCGCTTATAGAGGAAATTCAAATTAAATTCATAACAAATTTCAAGAGAAATTCGTATGAATTTAGCCTAAATTCCCTATATAAGGGCATCCATTTTCATTTTCAAAGGAGCTCAATAAGGCAGAGAGGGAGGGGCTTATAAACCGGTCTGATTCCCCTCCGGTTGGCGAGGTGGGACTAAACTTTGGCCGCAACGAGGACCAACCCTTTAGTCCCGGTTGGCGGAATGGACCGGGACTAATGGTCGTCCTTTGGTCCCGGTTCGGGCCACCAACCGGGACCAATGGTGGTGGGCCAGGAGCGAGGGCCATTGGTCCCAGTTCGTGCCACCAACCGGGACAAATAGGTCCAGCCGAACCGGGACCAATAGCCCACGTGGCCCGGCCGGCCCCTGGGGCTCACGAACCGGGTCCAATGCCACCATTAGTCCCGGTTCTGGATTGAACCGGGACTAATGGGCTGGACTGGCCTGGACCATTGGCCCCTTTTCTACTAGTGTCTTCTTGGGGCACTCGTCGTCAACATCACCATGGTCATTTCATCTGATCTTATACCGCAATGCACTACTTACCGAGCATGCGTTCAAATCCTCATACGCACCACGGTAGAGGAAGCAGTCATTAGGGCATGCATGTATCTTCTACACGTCCAATCCTAGAGGGCAAACAACATTCTTTGCTACATACGTAGTTTCGGGCAATTCGTTATCCTTTGGAAGCTTCTTCTTCAACATTTTCAGTAGCTTATCAAATCCTTTGTCAGGCACACCATTCTCTGCCTTCCACTGTAGCAATTCCAGTACGGTACCGAGTTTTGTGTTGCCATCTTCGCAATTGGGGTACAACACTTTTTTGTGATCCTCTAACATGCGATTGAACTTCACTTCTCCTTTTCACTTTCGCACTGTCTCTTTGCATCAACAATAACCCAGCGAAGATCATCATCGGGCACATCTTCTGGTTCCTCGTGATCTTCGGCTTCCCCCGATGCAGCATCACCGTATTCAGGGGGCACATAGTTGTCATCATCTTCTTCTTCTTTGTTGTCTTCCATCATAACCCCTCTTTCTCCGTGCTTGGTCCAAACATTATAGTGTGGCAAGAAACCCTTATAAATAAGGTGGGTGTGGAGGGTTTTCGAGTCAGAGTAAGACCTCGTATTCCCACATATAGGGCATGGACAACACATAAAACCATTCTGCTTGTTTGCCTCAACCACTTCGAGAAAATTATTAACGCCCTTAATGTACTCGGAGGTGCGTCTGTTACTGTACATCCATTATCGGTTCATCTCTGCGTACATCATCATGAGTAGGTAAGTGACCAAATTAATAGAAGTTCATCATCACATTAAACCCAATGTACATACATAGTTCTCATTGAACAACATATATCTCTCCAGAGCATCTAATGAAACCATACAATGAAACTATCTAAAACATTTCAATGCAACAACAAATGCGATCATAACCGCAACCAAGCTAACAATTGATCCAACGGCATAATGATACCAAGCCTTAGTATGAATGGCATATTTTATAATCTTTCTAATCTTCAAGCGCAGTGCATCCATCTTGATCTTGTGATAATCGACGACATCCGCAACATGCAACTCCAATATCATCTTCTCCTCCTCAATTTTTTTTCAATTTTTCCTTCAAAGAATTGTTTTATTCTTCAACTAAATTTAAACTCTCGGCAATAGGGTCGGTTGGAATTTCGGGTTGACATACCTCCTAGATAGAAAATCTATGTCATGTTGGTCAGCATAATTGTCATAAACACTAAATGAAACTAATTGTTGTAAAAGAATATATATATTATTCGGTGGTACAAAACGAAATACGACTCCTATTCTTGCCCGATGTAGGTTTATATATACGACATCTGAATCATAGACAGGACGAGGGCCGACGGAGGTGGATACCAAAACCATTGCATTATATAAAAACAAACAATAGTAAGTATGAAAACTACACAAGTATCTATCTAAATCATACAAGTAAGAAGTTTTTTATTTTATAAATAATATAAGATCAATACACTCACCATGGTGGTGCAGGCGACGAGATCGGCGCGGGTGATCAACGGCGGTGAGGAAGGACCGCCAAACCTAGACAAATCTCGAGGAAAATTGAGCTTGGACAAGGAGCTTCTAGAGAAGAAAGCTTAAGTGTGCCTCGGGCATTTCATCGAACACCTCATGTGCATAGGAGGTGAGCTAGCACAACACACCCCTCACACACCTCTCCCAAAAAACAGAGCACTCCATCGCTTTGCTCGCAGGCAAGGGTATATATAGGAATATCATTGGTCCCTGTTCGTGGTTGGAACCGGGACTAAAGGACACCCTTTGGTCCCGGTTCAAGCCACCAACCGGGACCAATTGTGATGGGCCAGGAGCAAGGCACATTGGTCCCGGTTCGACCCTCGAACCCTGACCAAAGGTGCCAGATGAACCGGGACCAATGCCCCATAATGGCCCGGCCGGCCCACTGGCCTCACAAACCGGGACCTATGCCCCCATGGGTCCCTGTTCTGGGCTGAACTGGGACTAATGGGTCGGCCCGGCCTGAACCAAAACCCTATTTTCTACTAGTGTTTTTTCCCAAAGATTTGATTAGCAAACACAAATCATATGCCATAAAAATTATATTGTTAGATTCGTATTTAAAAGAAACTTATAATTACATATAAATTATCAGTTTTGCCAGTGTCTCAATCGACTGAGACTTCGTCATGTCTGAGTCGATTGTATATTCCTTTGATCTTGTATGGAGATTCATAAAAAAATCATTTTCAATTTTTCCTTTCACTTGACTGAGACTTGATTAAGTCTAAGTCGACTTAGATTTAGCCACACCCCATAAATTATACTACCTCTGTTCACTAATGTAAGACGTTTTGGCATTTCAAATTGAACTGAGTTAAATATATGATCAAATTTTGACCCAAAATGTGTGGAGGGCTAATTAATCCAGATGGAGGATTTCTACAGGTTTTCCCCTTCAAAGGCACCGCGTGGTGGCTGAAATGACTTCGCATCTCTACAATTACTAACCTCCCACGAAATGGAGCCCTCTTGTTGATCATGAACTTTGGTCAAATGGTGGATCCCGCCAAAGCTGGTTTTCCAGCCAATGATTACTACGCGGCAACGTATTAGTACAAGCGAAAGTAAAACTAATTTTCTTGACTTGATTGTCCGCTTTTTTGTTTGGGTCGACTGCGTCGTCCAACGATGCCCGACACATATTTTCTCATCCATTTAAAAAACAATTTTGAAAACACGTGTTCGAATTAAACATTAAATGGCCGGTCAACCACCGGCAAAAATCCACTTAAACATTAATCAAACATAAAAAACAAAGTAAACGCGCCTCCCAACCACCCAGCACGTTGCCCTCGCTGTCACCATCGTTGCCGCTGTCGCCGGTGAGGTCTACGAAGGCAGGCGGCAGCCCTACGAAGGCAGGCGGCAGCCCAGCCCATGGGAATGCAGTCTCCCACACCACCCGCGCCGACTCCTACAGCCTATGCCCCACCGAGCACATTGTTGTGCGGCGCGCGCTCCTCCTGCTCCTGCTCCTAGCGCTCTTCCTCCACCTCGCGTGCCCAGCAGGCGTGGCACTCCTCCTCCTCTCGCTCGGCTTGCATCCGGCGCTCGTGTCGGCGTTGTGGGAACGGGGGTACCCAGACTTGCCTGCATGCGGCCTATAACGTGGCTCAAGGAGCGGCCCAGTACGGCCCATCTTCATCAACACAAGCTCAAGACTCTCGCGAGGGGCCAAGCCTCGTGGGGCGGACGACAGACAACTTCCTCAGGCGCAGACTCGTCAGGAAGGCTCGCGAGGAGGCGGAGAGATCAAGGCGGGGGTACCTCGTGAGGTACCCGTGACACAAGCCATGACAATCGAAGCCAGGCGGGCGCCAGGCAGGCGCCGGCCTGCGCAGTGTCCTTGTTTCCCCTTTGGTGCAAAGGGAGCAAGCACAGGCCAAGGCATCAGGCAAAGGCTACCATTTCGGTGCAACAAGACCAAGACCAGCAGAACGGCAGGATGGAGGTCACCCTGGAGCCCAAGACGGTGTCATCGCCAGAGTCTTTGGCAGGGGGGGCCAACTTTAGTCAGGATAAGTGTACTAGATGTTTCCCTTCAAAATGGCCAATTATTGGTGCCCTTCCCGCTGAAATATTTGGGAAGAGGACCAGGGCCTCGCTCTATAAATAGGGCTAGCCATCACAGTAGGAGGATCATCTCATCTTGAGCCAAGGGATCCGGATCCAATCCTTCCCAAGAGGCATCACCTCTGCCAAGAACATTCCTCGCGAGGTTGTTCTTCCCCTTGTATCGTTCATCATCAGCCCAGAGGCAATCCACCGCACACACACTGGAGTAGGGTATTACACCACCATGGTTGCCTGAACCAGTATAAACCTCGCGTCTCTTGTGCTGTTCTTCTTCGCTAGCTTAGATCATTTGCGAGGCGACGAGGCGTCAGTTGGTAGAGGAGAGATCTTCACGCGCACCACAGGGTTCAAACCTTAAGGGTCTGTCGGAACCCGTAATCTGACAGCTCGCCATCGGCGCGCTCCTCAGACAGGTGGTGCTCTCCCCAGTGCTCCAGGTAGGCCTCCTCTTGCTCCGACGTGGCGCCCAACACGATGGGCGGCATGCTCACCCACTCGCGGAAGATGTCAGCCCACACGTACATTTCTGACTCCGGCTCCGTGGGCGGCATGGGCATGAGCGTGACGCCTGTGCGTCCTTCTCGTGAGGGCCTTAGGCTCGGGCAGCAGCGGAGCGTAGGCGCGGTCCCCCGCCGTTGACAGCGTGTGTCCTCGCGCCAGCTCCCCTCCAGGACGCGCTGGAGCGCCACCTCCAATGTGGCATGGGGGGACGCCTCCTCCTCCTCCTCCGACGCCACCTTCGGGGCAGCGACACGAACCCAAGCTTGAGCAGCATGCTGCCGCGGCAGGCCACTCGTGCTCCATGGTGAACCAGGCTTCCCGATTGGGGTTGTCTTGTGCGTAGCCAGGGTCACGTCGATGCTCTGGCATCAGGAGGGCGCAGCGCTTGCGCACCTCCTCCGTGTGCGCTTGCGCCGACCGCGCCACCGCCGTCATTGGGATGGGATGCGGGTTAAGGTGCTAGCCGTGGGAGAGGTCAACATCTGGCCACGACAGCCGTTGGCGATAATGGCAGTGCCAACACGCTTGGTGCACCTTGATGTGTAGCCGGTCCCGTGGCCGGTGACCACTAGCCCCACGGGGATTCATCATGTAGGCTGACGGGGGCAGCGGCGGTGGAGGCTGCATGCAGGACGAGCTAGCGCCAGCGTCGGGTTTGCCCTTGCCCTTGCTCTTGCTGAAGATAACCATGGCTAGCACTTGCACTATCAGCGTCGAGGGGAGCGAGCGTGACCAAATGTGGATGGGAAGGAGAAGTGGATGACCTCCCCCAACCCCCACCCCCACCCCCCACACACCCCACACTTGCATTAAGAAGGACGAGCACGCCGGATGCTTCTAGACATTGCCATGTGGGCTCAGGTTAGGTGGTGGATGAAATGACTATGATTGCATGGAGTAGTTGTGTTGTCGATGCGCGAGCCTGAGGCAGACATCGAAAGGACACTTGGTGCATCCGTCTCGTACTCTAGTGTCAGCGTGGACACAAATCAGACGCAAATTTGGGCCGCAAATGCGTCCACACGGGCAGCGAGCGGACAACTTTTGGGTTTGGTTCACTTCATAGGGCCGGTATTTTCATCCGTTTGGACGCAAACTAACAAGCAAACAATTTAGGTCTGCACGGTTGGAGTTCCTCTAATCTATGTCAACATCTTCTTGTTGCAAGGGAATAATTGACGTCAAGAGCTCATTTGTTGATGTCTACTTCAAATTGATGGCCTGATTTGGTTGGAGCAAATGGGTTTAACCACAATTTTGAAATGGTTTTTGTTGGTTTCGGTTGGAGAGTTTGGTTTGTATAAGTTTGGATTGTGTTGGTAAGTTTCATTAATTTGCATGGTGTAGGTCTTAAACATTTTCCTAGCCGGCTTGCCTGTTTGTTAATGAGCAGTGCTGGTCCAATTTCTTTATTTGTTTAGAAGTTTTGCGGAATGTTGAATGGCGGATCTGAACATTATATGTTTTTTCAAATACTGTTGCTTAATTTGTTTACTTCCCCTTGCCATATCTTATAATTTAATGTTCTAAATTCCCTAGGAATGTTGGCCCCTGGTACATTAGGGCTTTGGGGAACTGATGGGCCCACCTGTAAGAGAGTGGATCGCCCATGCGTTATTTGCTTGGATCCAATCCCAGGCGAATGTGACACTCATATATTAATTGTTGTGTTATACATAATAATACCACAACCACCCACAAAACAATTTAGTTCACCTCACAGATAGATATTGTCTCTGTCGAACAAGAGCAGAGCCAAAAAAAGAAAAATCATCAGTGCAATTATAAGTCATCTTAACTCAAATACACAACAAAGCCATCAACCATAATATCATGTCAAATAAAAAGGAAGGCTTAACTCATGTCTAACGACGGCGCAACAAAGCGCGCGTGAACCTCTAGTCTGGTTTATACCCTGTAGAAATCCTCCATCTTGACTGAACCATTGCCCACTGCGCTATAGGGCTGAGAAATGCCGCCGCTCTTAGGAATTAAAATTTTAATGTTGTTGTAATTGGTGTTTCTTCAAAAGTTTGGTCAGACTGACATGCTTGATGTAAACATGGTGACAATGGATGGATGGCAACACCTGATCTTCTGCTTTGTTGGACCAACTGCTAACTACTAGTACATGCGGCCTAAGCCTTAACTAGAGTCTAGATAAGAAACTAATAATAAACACCTAAATAAGAAAAACATGTCTATTTCACATCATGAACACCGGGAGAATATCATCTGGTGTTATCACCCATCACATGCACCGATGGTATCACATTTAAAAACTTCAATTCAGATCTTTGAGAAAAAACTGAAATTGTATGTGTATGTGTATGTGTATACTGTATAACATCTATATAAATATTACATAAATACACAGAAAAAATAAATAAATACTGACAAAGTAGTACTGGCGCGGGGCTGGAGGCTAGCAGCAGCTCTTCTTGCACACAGAGTCAGTAGTAGCGCTGGGGTTGTGCCCGCGCTATTGCTAGAAAGTTTGGTGTAGCGCGCTAGCAGTAATGCACACACCCGCACTACTGATAACCTCTTACCCTATGCTAGTACTAGGCTTTTCATGTAGTAGAGGTGCAGTGCATGAGGCTGAAGACGGGGCATCACAACGAGGACGAGCTGGCTATGGCCCGATAGGGACAATGTCGGTGGAGGGGAGTTGGAGGTTAGAGGAAGGTTGTGGCGGCAAGGATGTATGTGGAGGTCTGCGGTGATTTTGGATCATGTTGGGATTTAGAGAGAGGTCGGGGTGGTGGGGGTAGGTGGAGGTCCTCGGTGATTGGATAGTGCTGGCATTTAGAGGGAGGTTTGGGTAGCAGCTCGGGTAGAGCGGAGCGGCAAGGCAGGTGCAGTGGCGCCACTGGCCGAAGGTGGCAGGGATAGGGGGTTGGGCCGGTGACATATGTGGAGGGAGGAAGAACTATTTGTGGGAGAGGAAGAGGAAGAAGATGAACTGTTTGGGGAACAAACGATTGGAGGAAGGAGGAGGTAGAAGATCCAGGCGTTCATGTCATATCCAAGGGCTCTCCAAAATTCAAGGTCTGGACAGAGGCTCCCCAAATCCATATCATATATGAGGGAGAAATATAATTGTCCGGAGTATTCTCCATGTTTTCTGTAACACGCAGACCCAACAACAAACACCCCATTCCAAGACACACCATTCCTTTTTTTTCTATCGAACCCTCCCTTTCTTACTTGATTTTTCGTCATACTGGGACATTTCTCACTTGGGCCCTCACCTTAAGAGCCAGATGATGTACACCTGACCTTCGTCGTGCGTCGTGACATGGACGAAACTTTTTATATTTACAATATAATAGAGCGGCTAGAGCTAACACATACTATTAACACAAAACAACAAATAACTATAGAGATAATTCTTAAAGGTTCATTCAACTTTGCAAATGCACACTGACTTGTAAGGCGAGTGGCAACCTGAAAAATATTCCTTATCTCTAATAAGCTCCACCTCTAGCTTACACACCATTCATTGCTAGAAGTACTTTTCGTTCTTTTCTTCCTTGTCCTTTCCTACATCTTTTATTCCTAGCCTATTCGTCCACCTTCACTGGTGCCAACCAGCACCACGTCAACCGCAGTGCGTTCGCCAATAACGTCTCATCTTCTTTTTCCTCCTTTCATGCTAGTTTTAATTCTCGTTGCTACTTATTTTATAGAATAATATTCCTTTCTTTCTTTCGCTTTATTTTTTGGAACATTCTTTTCTTCTCCAACACCATGGATCATTTGGCCGCTTTAATTTTTTTTTCTTCTTATTCTTGGAACACTCTTTCTTTCTATTACAGAATCAACCACAAAACTTAATGGAACTTCATGAGATGGGTTAGTATGACAAAGAGAAAATCATTCCATGTGGTACTGCCAAGAAAAGATTCATAATTGTTCTCACATAATCCCTACTGTACTCTATCATTTCCACAATTTGTATTGACCAATATAAGCCATAAAAACTATAAAACAAGCAAACTATGTATTGAAAATAGAATCTGTCAAAAACAGAACAGTCTGTAATGATCTGAATAATCACCATGCTTTTGCAACTCTAAAAATTCTGAAAATTTAGGAAAACAAAGGAAATTTGTATATCATTAATGTCTAAAAATTTGAGATCAAAATAACATTCCAGTGTTTTTTATATTTTTCTAGACTCAGCACAAAAGTTTCTGTTTTTGCACAGAATCAAGTCAACTATAATCCACACTATCCCAAAGATTTTACTAGGCACTTTATTGAAACAAAAGCTATCAAACATGATTGCTACAATATCGTAATCATGTGAACACACAAAAATAGTAGGTATAAATATTGGGTTGTCTCCCAACAAGAACTTTTCTTTCATGTCTTTTTAGCTAGGCATGACGATTTCGATGATGCTCACATAAGAGTAAATAATTGAAACATAACACGAGCATCATGAAAAGCACATTTAAGCCTAACCCACTTCCTATGCATAGGGATTTAGTGAGCAAACAATTCATGGGAATAAGAATCAACTAGCATAGGAAGGCAAAACAAGCACAAGTTCAAGATTTTCACCACATAGAGAGGAAACTTGATATTATTGAAATATATATAAGCATATCTTCCCTTCTCATAATAATTTTCAGCATCATCATGAATGAATTAAAAAATATAACTATCACATAAAGCATTGTTTTCAAGATCCACAAGCATATAAATTTTATTACTCTCCACATTAGCAAATTTATTCCTACGAATAAGAGCAGGAGAAAACTCAACAAAATAACTATCATGTGATACTTGATTGGCATAATCCAATTGAAAATTAAAATCATGATGACAAGTTTCATGGTTATCATTATTCTTTATAGCATACATGTCATCACAATAATCATCATAGATAGCAACATTGTTGGCATAATCAATTGAAACCTCTTCCGAGATAGTGGAATCATCATTACATAAAGTCATGACCTCTCCAAATCCACTCTCATAATTATTTTAATAAGACTCAACACCCGCAAAAATAGTGGGATCATTACCTAGAGTTGACACTCTTCCAAACCCACTTTCATCAATACAATCATCATAAATAGGAGGCATGCTATCATTATAATAAAATTGCTCATCAAAACTTGGGGGACTAAAAATATCATCTTCATCAAATATAGCATACCCAAATCTTATGGATTTGCATATCATTAGCATCACGGATATTCAAAGAATTCATACTAGCAACATTTTATTGAATTCTTCTTCAAACAATTGAGCACAATTTTCCGATCCATCATTTTCAAGAAAGACATAATAAACATGAATAATATGAGGCAACCTCAAGTCCATCTTTTTTTAGTTTTCTTTTATAAATCAAACTAGTGATAAAACAAAAAACTGAAAGATTCAATTGCAAGATTTAAAGATATACCTTCAAGCACTCACCTCCCCGGCAAGTGTGCAAGAAAAGAGCTTGATGTCTACTACACAACTTATTCTTGTAGACTCGTGTTGGGCCTCCAATCGCAGAGTTTTGTAGGACAGTAGCAATTTTCCCTCAAGTGGGTTTCCTAAGGTTTATCAATCCGTTGGGAGGCGTAGGATGAAGATGATCTCTCTCAAAAAAAAACTGCAATCAAATACAAGAAACCTCTTGTGTCCCCAACACACCAAATATAATAGACAACACACCAAATATAATAGTAAATTGTATAGGTGCACTAGTTCGGCGAAGAGATGGTGATACAAGTATAGTATGGATAATAGATATATGTTTTTGTAATCTGAAAACATAAAAAACAATAAGGTAGCAAGTGATAAAACAGAGCACAAACGATATTGCAATGCTTGAAAACAATGCATGGGGTTCATACTTTCACTAGTGCAATCTCTCAACAGTGCTAACATAATTGAATCATATAACAATCCCTCAACATGCAACAAAGAATCACTCCAAAGTTCTTATCTAGCGGAGAATAAGATGAAATTGTTGTAGGGTACGAAACCACCTCAAGGTTATATATCCCGATCAATCTATTGAGCCATCCCTGTAAGTGTCACAAACAGCCCTAGAGTACGTACTAAAATAACACCATATGATATGCATCAACCAACTCTAATGTCACCTAGATAGTCCAATGTCACCACAAGTATCTGTGAGTTGATTATTTGCTATGCATCAAACAACTTCAGATTCATAATATTCAATCCCAACACAAAGAATTTGAAAGATTGCCCCAAGATTTTAACAGGAGAAAGTAGGACGAAAATGTGCATCAACCCCTATGCATAGATTACCACAATGTCACCTCGGGAATCCACGAGTTGAGTGCCAAAACATACATCAAGTGAATCAATATAATACCCCATTGTCACCAAGGGAATTCATATGCAAGACATATATCAAGTGTTCTCAAATCCAACTATATTACCAAATCTCGCGGTACATCAAGATCGTGCCAAATCAAGAACATGAGAGAGAGAGAGAGAGAGATCGAACACATAGCTACTAGTACATACACTACTAGGGAAAAGCCTAGCAGTAGCGCGCGTATTAGGTGTATCAATAGTGTGGGGCACTGCGCACTGATATGGCGCTACAGCTAACATGTATCAGTAGCGCGTGCTGACCCACGCTATTGCTATACATGGTTAGCAGCAACGAGCTTTAGCACAACATGCTACTGCTAATATCTGCAGCACTTTAATCTAGGGCGCGCTACTGGTAAGAGCACACTGCTGCTAACTCTACTCCCCTATTTACTATTAGTTCTATTAGTTTTTTATGCATATTTGTTTTGTATTTGAACAGGCTTTATACAATAATCTTTAGCATATCATACACATACAAATGTAATTATAGCATCAAATCATGTCATCATCATAATCATCATCCAACAAAAAGTGGTCTCTCGTCATCATCTCGAATGTAGTGATACAAGTTCTTGCAACTACATCGTCATCCATCTAAACAATGATATACGCGAGAAGAGCTATCACTATGAGTGAGAGCGGAACTATGCAGTACATGAGTTCGTATCCCTCTCTCGCACTAGCGTGAACCTAAACTAACTACTGGCTGTCGCTCGAAAACCAGAAACCGGTACACCAGGGCCTGACACTCCGGCCACTCATCGTATACTCCTTGCGTAGCACTTCTTTGCCATCGATGATCTATGCACTTGCATCGTCACATAAGTCGATGATATGCAACATATATAGTTGAGCAACAGAGAGAGATAGACTTGGCAAAAATAGAAGCAACATATCATAAGCATAAATAACAAAGTTCATCGTACCCAAAATGCCCTAACTAGAGTGATCTTCGCTAGTCGAGGAGGACGGTTTAATTACATCACAAATAAAGTTTCGTCGTGCATAACTCAAAGTTTCGTCATATAGAAAGTATGGACTAAACGGACACATTGTCATATATCGACAAACACTCAAACATGTCGTGACATCCATCCAAGTTAGGGAGATAGTCCCCGAGCTTAGTGAAAGGCTTCAGGTCGAGACGTTGAGCGGCTACGCGTGTTCGGACGTCTTCCCGTGAAATTTGCCCTTCCTCGTAGAACAACCTTGTTTTTTCGAGGACCTCCTTCATGATGATTTGGGCAAGTTCACGCTGGATGTGGTAGAACTCAGTTCGAAGCCGATGATCATTGATATCTCCTTTGTTCCTTGCCCATAGCAGAATATGGGCATCCCCGGATGTAGGTGACATGCGAAGGTTCTACTGATCCCGTCTGTACTCCAGCATGTGGTCTAGGACATAGAATCCATCACTAAGAGTATCACTTGGTTGCTGGATGCAGCAGAGGTCGGTCTTATGGCTGAAGGCAGGCCTGTCGTTCCTCTTCTTCTTGTCCTTGATCTCTCCACCCCGTACGCCGTAGAAAAAGATAGCACTGTCGAGAACAGACTTGATGTGGGTTTAATCATCTTTGTTCATGTTCTTGGACGAGTCCAAGTAAAGAGCGTGGGAGTATCGGGGTAAAGGATGATGAGGATGGTGCGCCCGTGGCTGCGCAAAATAAGTACACCTCAAATTAATTAGACTCCACCGTGCCAATGAATGATTGAAATTGAAGGAAGGATATCCACGCGGATGACTTACAGGGGATGATAAGGCACGAGAATCGTCTCCTTGTCCTTATTGGCGACCATGATGTAGTCCCTCTCATATTGACGGTGCTCTACCCAGACTGTCAAGAAGCCCTCGTGCATGAAGTACGGGTCAGCGATACAGATATAATGTATCTGCACAATTTCGATGATGTAGTTCATGTACGAGGCATAAAGGAGGACAAATGTAAAATCCAGCTTCTTCAAATGAAACATGTCGAAGATGTAATCGAATTGAAGGAAGAACTTCTCCGCGGGGAATGAGAAGATGTACAACCTTTTCCGCGGCACGTTAACCACGTAGAGTGGGTATCTTGGATTTTTCGAGGCGATTAGGCTTTTCTCTCTCTGCAGCACATTGCCATGAAGTCTCCTTAGATCACTGTGTATTGCATGTACCGATGCCTTAGGTAGGATTGGTTCACCGTGGCTATGGTATTTCGCCACACCGCGGACAGGTATACGGTCTTAAACCCGATGCTGCGGAGGCGGCTGGATCATAACATCAGCTTTATTGTTGCCTTTCCTCGCTCTCTTCCGATGCTTCTTTGGTGGAAGGTCGTCTATTGTACGTTCAGGCTCCGGAGGCGGCAATTCAGGGACCAACTCATGACGCTCAAACCTTGAGTACTCATACTGCTAAGCCATCAATCCTCCATCATCAATGGCGCTAGTATTGAGATACTGTTGAGTGTCATCCTCATCCTCATCTATGGCGACGTCATCAGCGACTAATGGAGCCTCTTCCTCACCCTGTCCGTTGTCGCCCAGCATGACAGGCGCCGCTAATTAGGTAGGTGGGGTGCTGATGTTCATACCTTGCGGAGGCTGCTTGGTTGTGGGTGTGCTCCCGGCCACCTCCATACAAAACAGACTCTTTGGCCACAACAGGACCCACGTCTTGCAATTGCCAAGCCGTCGCGGGGTCTCGTCATCATCTCCCCCTAGTACCGGAGGAGCCAAATTCTGGTGGTCCGGTTTGACACTTGCCACGGAAACCATGAAGACGTGAGGGGGGATCGGCCGGCTGTGGGACAATTGTTCCTTTGGCTTCATTATAGTCGCCTTCCCCACGTCTGATGCCTGCTAGAACTACGTCGGTATTTCCCCAAAGAGGAAGGGATGATGCAGTATAGCGACAGTAGGTATTTCCCTCAGAGATGAGACCAAGGTTATCGAACCAGTAGGAGAACCTCCTCACACCACGTAAACAGCACCTGCACACAAATAACAAATACTCGCAACCCGACGTGTTAAAGGGGTTGTCAATCCCTTTCGGGTATGGCGCCTCAAGATAGGTAATTAACGTGAGATAAAAGTTGTAGATTGGATAAATAGATCGTGGAACAAATAAATTGCAGCCAGGTATTTTTGTATTTTTGGTTTAATAATCTGAAAATAAATACAAGGGAAAATAGATCGCAAAGGCAAACATGATGAAAAGAGAGCCAGGGGGCGTAGGTTTCACTAGTGGCTTCTCTCGAGAAAAATAGCAAACGATGGAAAAACGATGGAAAAACTTCCTTCACCTATATATATGTACGTACCTCGAAAACATCTAGTAGCACCACTAAACCGTATTTCCACCGCCGTAACCTTCTATTCCTGGGAGATCCCATCTTGGAGCGTTTTTCGGCGCTCCGCCGGAGGGGGAATCGATCACGGAGAGCTTCTACATCAACGCCAAAGCCCTTCCGATGAGTTGTGAGTAGTTTACCACAGACCTTCGGGACCATAGTTATTAGCTAGATGGCTTCTTATCTCTCTTTGAATCTCAATACAAAGTTCTCCTCGATCTTCTTGGAGATGTATTTGATGTAAGTTTTTTTGCGGTGTGTTTATCGAGATCCGATGAATTGTGGGTTTATGATCAAGTTTATCTATGAGAAATATTTGAATCTCCTCTGAATTCTTTTATGTATTATTGGTTATCTTTGCAAGTCTCTTCAAACTATCAGTTCGGTTTGGCCTACTAGGTTGACCTTTCTTGCAATGGGAGAAGTGCTTAGCTTTGGGTTCAATCTTGCGGTGTCCTTTCCCAGTGACAGCAGGGGCAGCAAGGCACGTATTGTATTGTTGCCATCGAGGATAAAAAGATGGGGTTTATATCATATTGCTTGAGTTTATCCTTCTACATCATGTCATCTTGCTTAATGCGTTACTCTGTTCTTATGAACTTAATACTCTAGATGCATGCTGGATAGCGGTCGATGTGTGGAGTAATAGTAGTAGATGCAGGCAGGAATCGATCTACTTGTTACGAACGTGATACCTATATATATGATCATGCCTAGATATTATCATAACTATGCACTTATCTATCAATTGCTCGACAGTAATTTGTTCACCCACTGTAGTACTTATACTATCTAGGGAGAAGCCATTAGTGAAACCTATGGCCCCGGGGTCTATATTCCATCATATAAGTTTTCGATCTACTTTATTTTGCAATCTTTACTTTTCAATCTATATCATAAAAATATCAAAAATATTTATCTCATCTTATTATCTCTATCAGATCTCACATCAAAAATTTTGTTTTTATCATTTACCTACTCGAGGACGAGTAGGAATAAAGCTTGGGAATGCTTGATACTTCTCCAACGCATCTATACTTTTTTATTGTTCCATGCTATTATATTACCTGTTTTAGATGTTTATGGGCTTTACTAAACACTTTTATATCATTTTTGGGACTAACCTATTAACCGGAGGCCCAGCCCAAATTGTTTTTTTTTTGCCTATTTTAGTGTTTCGCAGAAAAGGAATATCAAATGGAGGCCAAACGGAATGAAACCTTCAGGAGCGATCTTTTTGGAACAAACGCAATCCAGGAGACTTGGAGTAGACGTCAAGAAGCACACGAGGAAGCCACGAGGCAGGAGGGCGCGCCCTAGGAATGTGGGCGCGCTCCCCACCCTCCTAGGCCCCTCATAGCTCCCCTGACCGACTTCCTATTTCCACCGCCATTACCTTCTGTTCCCGGGAGATCCCATATATATATATCTACGTACCTCGAAGACATCCAGGAGCACCACAAAACCCTATTTCCACCGTCGTAACCTTCTGTTCCCGGGAGATCCCATCTTGGAGCCTTTTCCGGCGCTCCGCCGGAGGGGGAATTGATCGCGGAGGGCTTCTACATCAACGCCAAAGCCTCTACGATGAGTTGTGAGTAGTTTACCACCGAGCTTCGGGTCCATAATTTTTAGCTAGATGGCTTCTTCTCTCTCTCTTAGAATCTCAATACAAAGTTCTCCTCGATCTTCTTGGAGATCTAGTCGAGGTAACTCTTTTTGCGGTGTGTTTGTTGAGATCAGATGAATTTTGGGTTTATGATCAAGTTTATTTATGAGAAATATTGAATCTCCTCTGAAATCTTTTATGTATGATTGGTTATCTTTGCAAGTCTCTTCGAATTATCAGTTTGGTTTGGCCTACTAGATTGATCTTTCTTGCAATGGGAGAAGTGCTTAGATTTGGGTTCAATCTTGCGGTGTCCTTTCCCAGTGACAGCAGGGGCAACAAGGCACGTATTCCATTGTTGCCATCGAGGACAAAAAGATGGGGTTTATATCATATTGCTTGAGTTTATCCTTCTACATCATGTCATCTTGCTTAATGCGTTACTCTGTTCTTATGAACTTAATACTCTAGATGCATGCTGGATAGCGGTCAATCTGTGGAGTAATAGTAG
>LR880968.1:30971835-30982538 GCA_904067115.1 Aegilops sharonensis | reverse complement strand
CATCAATTACCAAAATGGGGGAGATTGAAAGGACATGCGGTGCCCCCATGTGTGGTTTTGGTAATTGATGACATTCTCTATGGACTAATGGTTGCATTGAGTTATATTTGAAGGATTTGTCCATAGGCATTTCTTGAAGTCCATGTGTTGGTTTCAAGGAGTTTATGTGTTGACCAAGGTGCTATTAAGGAATTATCCAAAGATTGGTCATGTGAGTGTTGAGCTTATTGCAAGCATGTCTTGAAGAAGAAGATTGTGTGATCATTCATGTTTACCATCAAGACATCATCCAAACGAAGAGAGTTGGAAAGATTCAAGGTTGATCAAGACTAAGTCAATAGTGAATCAAGTTGATCAACTCACAAAGCGTAGAAGATGTACCGAGAGGGATCAAGTGATCCCATGGTATGGTAAGCATTATCCATTGCACTTTGTGTACTAACCCATGGTCTATGTGAGAGTCTATGTGGGGTTAGGTACGTGTCCATGGGGTTGCGTCAAGAGGAAGATATCATACAACCCATGGAAAGGATGACATCAAGTGGTGATCGTCATCAAGATTGCCGTGTGCAAGTTCAAGTAGAGCATCACGAAGAGATCAAGTGCTTGAAGCTTGCCATCCATTGTGGTGTCAATGGACTTGTGAAGATGTGCCGAAGAGTGGCTCACCCATAGTGGAGTATGGGGGAGCAATCATCTAGTCTCCATCGACCCAATGCAATCAAGAAAGGTGGTCCATCTTGAGGAGGACAAGATCGTCATCATCTAGCTGAAGTGGATCATGTGCAAGGCAAAGGTTTGCCCTTGATAGGTTTTCTATTTTACCGGTCTCATGGTGGTAGTTGGGAGACCGGGTTATAGGATCGATAGCCGTACTATCAATGGGGGCTCTCAAGTGAGTAGCTTGATCGTATCGTTCGTCGAGAGCTCAAACCATTGCATCCTTGCATCATGTTTCTTGGTTCTTGTTTGGTTCTCTTTGTGAGTCTTAGAGCTTATGGTCATCTTTATGACAAGCTTGAGTTCATCGAAAACGGAGTTTGCATGCGTCTTCTATGATGTTTTCGGTGTTGGAGGTTTTACCGGTCTTTTCCGAGGAAGGTTTCTCACCATTTTCTTTTGGGCCTTTTCTCATTTGCTTATTATTGGTATTTCTCTCAAGATTGTGTTAGCCCTTGTCTCTAGCTTTCCAACAAACTTGGTTTCGTCGAATTCGGAGTCCGAATGCAGAAGTTATGGTAGTTTTGGTGTTTTGAAAAGGCTGCAGCGGTACTACCGCGAATTGGAGCGGATGTAACTTTTTACTACCGCTCCAGAGCGGTACTACCGCGGCTCCTACAGTGGTAGTACCGCTCCGGACCAAAAAACTCGTCCCAAGTCCTGCGGAGGTGGGTACGGAAGTATTTTTTTTGTACCACAAGCAGTAGTACCGCGATCCCTAGCGGTAGTACCGTGAGGACGAGCGGTAGTACCGCTCTGTGCGGGTTGTGAGCATAACGGTTGGATTTTTCCCCACCTATAAAAGGGGGTCTTCTTCCCCATTGAACCTTATCCTTTGAGCTCGTGTTCTTCCCCCATTGTTGACCTTCTTCGAGCTTGCTAACTCTCAATCCCTCCATGGATTCTTGCTAATTTTTGAGGGAAAAGAGAGAGGAGATCTAGATCCACATTTCCATCAATCACTTTCACCTCTAAGTGAGGGGAACCCCTTGGATCTAGATCTTGGAGTTCTTTGTGTTCTTCTTTCGTTCTTCCTCTCATTTTCCTCCCAAGCATTAGCTGCTTTGGTGGAATTTGGGAGAGAAGGACTTGGGCACTCCGTGTTCTCTTGCCATTGCATTTGGTGCATCGGTTTGAGTTCTCCACGGTGATACGTGGAAGTGAAGTTTGAGAAGCTTATTACTCTTGGGTGTTTGGGCACCCCTAGAGCTTGTTCCTCTTGGGTGCCTTGGCGCCCTAGACGGTTGGTGGTGTTCGGAGCTCAATCATTGTGGTGTAAAGCTCCGGGCAAGCGTCGGGGTCTCCAATTAGGTTGTGGAGATCGCCCCGAGCAATTTGATGGGTACCGGTGACCGCCCCCAAGGGTTGCCAAAGTGTACGGGTTCGGTGACCGCCCCCAAGGGTTGCCATTTGTATGGGTTCGGTGACCGCCCTCAAGGGTCCCTTAGTGGAATCACGGCATCTTGCATTGTGCGAGGGCGTGAGGAGATTACGGTGGCCCTAGTGGCTTCTTGGGGAGCATTGTGCCTCCACACCGCTCCAAACGGAGATTAGCATCCGCAAGGGTGTGAACTTCGGGATACATCGTCGTCTCTGCGTGCCTCGGTTATCTCTTACCCGAGCCCTTTACTTATGCACTTTACTTTGTGATAGCCATATTGTTCTTTGTCATATATCTTGCTATCACATAGTTGATTATCTTGCTTAGCATAAGTTGTTGGTGTGCATAGGTGAGCCTAGTTATTTTAGGTTTTGTGCTTGACAAATTAACCGCTAGGTTTTTTCCGCATTTGTTCAAGCCTAAACCGTAATTATTTTAAAGCGCCTATTCACCCCCCCCCCCTCTAGGCGACATCCACGATCTTTCACCTTGCAACGGATGCACTAGAGCTATAAATGTATGAACGCTCAACAAAAGAAACTAAGTGGGTGTGCATCCAACTTGCTTGCTCATGAAGACCTTGGACATTTTGAGGAAGCCCATAGTTGGAATATACAAGCCAAATTCTATAATGAAAAATTCTCACTAGTATATGAAAGAGACAACAAATGAGACTCTATATATGAAGAACATGGTGCTACTTTGAAGCACAAGTGTGGAAAAAAAAGATAGTAACATTGTCCCCCCTTTTTTTGGGCCTTTCTTTTTTATTATTTTATTATTATTTTTGGCCTTTCTTTTTTTCCTTTTTTTTCTTTGGCCTTTATTTTTTTTCTTTTTTTCCTTTAGCCATTTTTTGGCCTTTCTCTTTTTTTATAAGGGACAATGCTCTAATAATGATGATCATCACACTTCTATTTATTTACAACTCATGAATTACAACTCGAAACTAGAACAAGATATGACTCTATATGAATGCCTCCGGCGGTGTACCGGGATGGGCAATGAATCAGGAGTGACATGTATGAAAAATTATGCATGGTGGCTTTGCCACAAATATGATGTCAACTACATGATCATGCAAGGCAATATGGCAAAGATAATGCGTGTCATGATGAACGGAACGGTGGAAAGTTGCATGGCAATATATCTCGGAATGGCTACGGAAATGCCATAATAGGTAGGTATGGTGGCTGTTTTGAGGAAGATATAAGGAGGCTTATGTGTGATAGAGCGTATCGTATCACGGGGTTTGGATGCAACGGCGAAGTTTGCACCAACTCTCGAGGTGAGAAAGGGCAATGCACAGTACCGAAGAGGCTAGCAATGATGGAAGATGAGAGTGCATATGATCCATGGACTCAACATTAGTCATAAAGAACTCATATAATTATTGCAAAAAACTATAGGTCATAAAAAACCAAGCACTACACACATGCTCCTAGGGGGGAGGTTGGTAGGAGTTAACCATCGCGCGCCCCCGACCTCCACACAAAGGAAGGCAATCAAAAGAGCACCCCATGCAATAAATTTGTTACACAACTTTTAATATACGTGCATGCTACGGGATTTGCCAACTTCAACACAAGTATTCTTTAAATTCAAAATTACATCAACTAGCATTAATCTAATATCACCACCTCCATATCTCAAAACAATTATCAAGTATCAAATTGATCAGAGCATCCAATTCACTTCTATGATAGTTTTTATTATACCCAACTTGGATGCCCATCATTCTAGGACCAATTTTATAACCATAGCAAATACCATGCTGTTATAAGAAACTCTCAAAATAATATAAGTGAAGCATGAGAGATTAACAATTTCTACAAAATTAATCCACTGTCGTGCTCTAAAATATAAAAGTGAAGCACTAGAGCAAAAATTATCTAGCTCAAAAGATATAAGTGAAGCACATAGAGTATTGTAATAAATTTCAAATCAAGTATTTTTCTCTCAATAGGTGTGTACAGCAAGGATGATTGTGGTAAACTAAGAAGCAAAGACTAATATCATACACGACGCTCCAAGCAAAACACATATCATGTGGCGAATAAAAATATAGCTCCAAGTAAAGTTACCGATACATGAGGACGAAAGAGGGGATGCCTTCCGGGGCATCCCCAAGCTTAGGCTTTTGGTTATCCTTGAATATCTTGGGGTGCCATGGGCATCCCAAAGCTTAGGATTTTGCCACTCCTTATTCCATAATCCATCAAATCTTTACCCAAAACTTGAAAACTTCACAATACAAAACTCAACAGGAAATCTCATAAGCTCCGTTAGTGCAAGAAAGAAAAATCACCACATAAGGTACTGTAATGAACACATTCTTTATTTATATTGGTGTTAAACCTACTGTATTCCAACTTCTCTATGGTTCATACCCCTACATACTAGCCATAGATGCATCAAAATAAGCAAACAACACACGAAAAGCAGAATCTGTCAAAACAGAACATTCTGTAGCAATCTGTAACTTTCAAAGACTTCTGGAACTCCAAAAATCCTACCAAAATAGGACATCCTAGGCAATTTTTCTGTTGATCTACAGAAAACAGATTCAACGCAAAAGCATGTTTCTGTGATTTATTGAATATTTTCTCGTGAGCGCAAAATTTCTGTTTTTCATCAGAATCAAATTAACTCATACCATAGGTTATCCTATAGGTTCTACTTGGCACAAACACTAATTAAAACAAGAAAACACATCTAAATAGAAAGTAGATGCAAAATTTATTACTAAACAGGAGCAAAAACAAAGAAACTAAAATAAAATTAGGTTGCCTCCCAACTAGCGCTATTGTTTAACGCCCCAAGCTAGGCATAAAAGCTAGGATAGATCTAAGTAGTGGCATCTTTGGCACTTGATTCATAAGCAGCTCACATGATAGATTCATATGGTAATTTGAATTTCTTTCTTGGAAAGTGCTCCATGCCTTTCCTTGATGGAAATTGGAATCTAATGTTCCCTTCCTTCATATAAATAATCGCACCAATCATTCTAGGAAAGGTCTACCAAGAAGAATAGGACATGAAAGATTGCAATTAATGTCAAGAACGATAAAATCTATGGGCACATAGTTCCTATTTGCAATAATAAGAACATCATTGATCCTTCCCATAGGCTTTTTAATGGTGGAATCCGCAAGGTGCAAATTTAAAGAGCAATCATCAAGATCATGGAAACCTAGAATATCACATACAGTTTTTGGAATTGTGGAAACACTAGCACCCAAATCACACAAAGCAAAACAATTAGAATCTTTAACTTTAGTCTTTATAGTAGGTTCCCACTCATCATTAATTTTTCTATGTATAGAAACTTCCAAATTAAGTTTTTCATCATAAGATTGCATCAAAGCATCAACAATATGTTTGGTAAAGGCTTTATTTTGACTATAAGCATGAGGAGAATTCAATATGGATTGCAACAAGGAAATACAATCAACTAAATTCCTTGAAATCCAATATAGTGGGTTCAATGCTATTTAAAGTCTTGACCTCTCCAATCCCACTTTTACCAAATTTAGCATCAAGATCTAAAAACTCTGAATCATTGGGACGGCTTTTAACTAAAGTTGACTCATCTCCAGTCCCATCATTATTAAGATTCATATTGCAAAACAAGAATTTAATAGTTGACACATCTATAACTTTTAGATCTTCATCATTATTTTCACGGAAACAAGAAGAACAAGCTTTAACAAAGCATTCATTCTTAGCACGCAATCTAGCGGTTCTTTCCTTGCACTAATCAATGGAAATTCTCATAGCTTTGAGAGACTCATCGATATCATGCTTAGGAGGAGGAGATATAAGTTTCAAAGATTCAACATCAAGCGAAAGTCTATCAATGTTCCTAGCCAAATCATCAACTTTAAGCAATTTTTCTTCAAGCAAGGCATTAAAATTATTTTGAGAGACCATAAATTCTTTCACATTATTTTCAAAATCAGAGGGCATCTTATTGAAATTACCATAAGAATTATTGTAGGAATTTCCATAATTATTAGAGGAATTACTAAGGAACGGTCTAGAATTAAAGTTTCCTCTATAAGCATTGTTACCAAAATTATTCCTACCAACAAAATTCACATCCATAGATTCATTATTATTCTCAATCAAAGTAGACAAAGGCATATCATTGGGATCAATAGGAGCACTCTTAGTATCAAATAATTTCATAAGTTCATCCATCTTTCCACTCAAAACATTAATTTCTTCTATAACATGCACTTTTTTACTAGTAGATCTTTCGGTGTGCCATTGAGAATAATTAGCCATAATATTATCAAGGAGTTTAGTAGCCTCCCCTAAGGTGATTTCCATAAACATGCCTCCCGCGGCCGAATCTAAAAGATTTCTAGAAGAAAAATTCAATCCTTCATAAAAAAATTGTATGATCATCCATAAATTCAAACCATGAGTAGGGCAATTGCGAATCATCAATTTAATTCTTTCCCAAGATTGGGCAACATGCTCATGATCAAGTTGTTTAAAATTCATAATATCGTTCCTAAGAGAGATGATCTTAGCGGGAGGAAAATATTTAGAGATAAAGGCATCTTTGCACTTAAGAACTTTAGGAAAAAAGAAGTAGTCCGAAAGGAGTGCGCGCCCCCTCTCTCGTGGGCACCTCGTGTGCCTCCCGGACTCCGTTTTCTTGTATGTTATGTATTTTGGTCGGTAAAAATTCATTATATATACTCCCGAAGGTTTTGGCCACCGTATCACGCAATTATCCTATGTTTTTGTTTCGAGTTGTTCCTGTTGCAGAATTAAGCAAGATGTCTTCTGAGGAATCATTCGGGGAGAGTCGAGTGTCTCACCCAATGCCAGGTCCAGGAGCAAACGACGATGCCTATCACTTTGGACCATCAACGGAGGATGATATGGAGGCTGATTTGAAAAGGATAGATGCCATGGAGGAAGATCAAGAAGTTACCTCTCGTCTCCAAGCAGATTTCACTATGGTTGAACTACCTAGCCTGGCTGTCCCTGCTTCGGTTATCCCTTCCAACTCCAGATTTCTTTCTTATGAAAATATGAAAAAGTGTTTCATGTGTTCTCCAGAAGCTATGCAACATCCTTGGGTAAAAGGAGCCTTGGCTGTTACGGGCAAGCTCCGTAAAGAAATTTTGGACCTCAAACGACAAATCAATAAGCTCGAGGAGGAGAACCGTATCCTGAAGGGCATCATCGCCAAGAAGATTACAACACCAACCGTGAAGAAGGAGAAATTATCACATGGGTATGGGCACCCCCCTTGGCAAGTGCCAAGCTTGGCGGAGGTGCACCGGTATCGTATCACCATCACACTCCTATCTTTACCGCTTTATTTAGTTTGATCCTTTTAGTAGTATCTTGTTCTATTAGTTTGAAGTTTTGATATCAAGTAGTTTTGAGTTTTCGTTGTGATCTCTTTTTGTAAGCGAGTCCGTGAGCTATCTATAATAAAGATTAGTGTTGAGCAAGGGCTTTTCTATGTTGCTATGATCTTGAGAAAGTAGAAAGAACAAAAGAGTTCATATTGATCTTATGGATAGTGATAACTTCACACATAGAAAGTATGAGGCATAAAAATTGTTGAGAGTTGATGAACATGGCCTTGGTCATCGTTGCAATTAATAGGAAGTGATAAGGAAAGAGAGGTTCACATATAGATATATTATCTTGGACATCTTTTATGATTGTGAAGCACTCATTAAGTATGACATGCTAAAAGAGTTGATGTTGGACAAGGAAGAAAACATAATGGTTTATGTTTTCCGACATCTCAGTTAAAGTATATTGTTAGTGACCTTCTGAACATGTTGATCTTGCCTTTGCCCCCTCATGCTAGCCAAAACTCCCTGCACCAAGTAGAGATACTACTTGTGCTTCCAAATATCCTTAAACCTAGTTTTGCCATGAGAGTCCACCATACCTACCTATGGATTGAGTAAGATCCTTCAAGTAAGTTGTCATCGGTGAAAGCAATAAAAATTGCTCTCTAAATATGCATGACTTATTAGTGCAGAGAAAATAAGCTTTGTACGAACTTGTTGTGGAAGTAATAAAAGCGACGGAGTGCATAATAAAGGTCCACATACAAGGGGCAATACAAAGTAACGTTCTCTTGCATTAAGATTTTGTGTATCCAACCGTAAAAGCGCATGACAACATCTGCTTCCCTCTGCGTAGGGCCTATCTTTTACTTTATGTTTTTACTTTATACTTGAGTCAAGGTGATCCTCACCATTCCACTTTTTCATTTTATACTTTGGCAAGCTCCTCATGTTTGAAAGGTCATGATACATATATCAAGCTGAATGTAAGTTGGCATAGGCTATTATTGTTGACATCACCTAAAGGTGAATATGTTGGGAGGCAACACAATAAGCCCCTATCTTTCTCAGTGTCTGGCTGAAACTCTATAACCACAAGTATTGCGTGAGTGTTAACAATTGTGGGGGACTACGAGATAGTTGAGTATGTGATCTTGCTAAAAAGCTCTATTATTGACTCTTTCTGATGTTACGATAAATTGCAATTGCTTCAATGACTGAGATTATAGTTTGTTAGTTCCCAATGAAGTTTATGAACCATAGTTGACATTGTGAATTGCTTATTACTTGACCATAGGAAATCATATGACAAAATCTATATATATGTTGCTGTTATTAGAATGATCATGATGCCTTCATGTCCATATTTTATTTTAATCGACACCTCTATCTCTAAACATGTGGACATATTTCTCGATCTCGGTTTCCGCTTGAGGACAAGCGAGGTCTAAGATTGGGGGAGTTGATATGTCCATTTTGCATCATGCTTTTATATCAATATTTATTGCATTATGGGCTGTTATTACACATTATATCTCATTACTTATGGCTATTCTCTCTTATTTTACAAGGTTTACCATGAAGAGGCGGAATGCCGGCAGCTGGAATTCTGGCTGTAAAAGGAGCAAACATTGGAAATCTATTCTGCACAACTCCAAAAGTCATGAACTCCACGAAACCACTTTTTGGATTTATTAAGAATTTATGAGCGAAAGAAATAGGCCAGGGGGCCCACACCCTATCCAGGAGACAGGGGGCGCCCCCCCCCCCCTATAGGGCGCGCCCCCTATCTCCTGGGCCCCATGGTGGGCTTCCGGCGACTATCTTCTGCTATATGAAGGGTTTTGTCCTGGAAAAATTTGTGGGCAAGCTTACGGGACGAAACTCCGCCGCCACGAGGCGGAACCTTGGCGGAATCAATCTCGGGCTCTGGCGGAGCTGTTCTGCCGAGGACACTTCCCTCCGGAAGGGGGAAATCATCACCAACGTCATCACCAACAATCCTCTCATCGGGAGGGGGTAAATCTCCATCAACATCTTCACCAGCACCATCTCCTCTCAAACCCTAGTCCATCTCTTGTATCCAATCTTTTATCCAAAACCACAAATTGGTACCTGTGGGTTGCTAGTAGTGTTGATTACTCCTTGTAGTTGATACTNAAGGAGCAAACATTGGAAATCTATTCTGCACAACTCCAAAAGTCATGAACTCCACGAAACCACTTTTTGGATTTATTAAGAATTTATGAGCGAAAGAAATAGGCCAGGGGGCCCACACCCTATCCAGGAGACAGGGGGCGCCCCCCCCCCCCTATAGGGCGCGCCCCCTATCTCCTGGGCCCCATGGTGGGCTTCCGGCGACTATCTTCTGCTATATGAAGGGTTTTGTCCTGGAAAAATTTGTGGGCAAGCTTACGGGACGAAACTCCGCCGCCACGAGGCGGAACCTTGGCGGAATCAATCTCGGGCTCTGGCGGAGCTGTTCTGCCGAGGACACTTCCCTCCGGAAGGGGGAAATCATCACCAACGTCATCACCAACAATCCTCTCATCGGGAGGGGGTAAATCTCCATCAACATCTTCACCAGCACCATCTCCTCTCAAACCCTAGTCCATCTCTTGTATCCAATCTTTTATCCAAAACCACAAATTGGTACCTGTGGGTTGCTAGTAGTGTTGATTACTCCTTGTAGTTGATACTTATTGGTTTACTTGGTGGAAGATCATATGTTCAGATCCTTAATGCATATTATTACACCTCTGATTATGAACATGATTATTCTTTGTGAGTAGTTACTTTAGTTCTTGAGGACATGGGTGAAGTCTTTCTATTAGTAGTCATGTGAATTTGGTATATGTTCGATATTTTGATGAGATGTATGTTGTATCTCCTCTAGTGGTGTTATGTGAACGTCGACTACATGACACTTCACCATTATTTGGGCCTAGAGGAAGGCATAGGGAAGTAATAAGTAGATGATGGGTTGCTACAGTGACATAAGCTTAAACCCTAGTTTATGCGTTGCTTCGTTAGGTTGATATGGACCCATATGTTTAATGTTGTGGTTAGGTTTACCTTAATACTCCTTTTTTGTAGTTGCGGACGTTTGCAATAGGGGTTAATCATAAGTGGGATGCTTGTCCAAGTTAGGGAAGTACCCAAGTGTCGGTCCACCCACATATCAAATTATCAAAGTACCGAACACGAATCTTATGAACGTGATGAAACTAGCTTGACGATAATTCCCAATGTGTCCTCGGGAGCTCCTT
>LR880968.1:30958740-30971495 GCA_904067115.1 Aegilops sharonensis | reverse complement strand
TCTCCTCTAGTGGTGTTATGTGAACGTCGACTACATGACACTTCACCATTATTTGGGCCTAGAGGAAGGCATAGGGAAGTAATAAGTAGATGATGGGTTGCTACAGTGACATAAGCTTAAACCCTAGTTTATGCGTTGCTTCGTTAGGTTGATATGGACCCATATGTTTAATGTTGTGGTTAGGTTTACCTTAATACTCCTTTTTTGTAGTTGCGGACGTTTGCAATAGGGGTTAATCATAAGTGGGATGCTTGTCCAAGTTAGGGAAGTACCCAAGTGTCGGTCCACCCACATATCAAATTATCAAAGTACCGAACACGAATCTTATGAACGTGATGAAACTAGCTTGACGATAATTCCCAATGTGTCCTCGGGAGCTCCTTCATTATTATTAGAATTTGTCCAGGATTATCCTTTGCTACATAAAGTATTGGGCCACCTTGCTGCACCTTATTTACTTTATTTACTTTTGCTCGTTACTATTTATCTTATCACAAAACTATCTATCACCTACTATTTCAGTGCTTGCAGAGAAAACCTTACTGAAAACCGCTTATCATTTCCTTCTGCTCCTCGTTGGGTTCGACACTCTTACTTATCGAAAGGACTATGATAAATCCCCTACACTTGTGGTCATCAATTTTTGATCTACTTTATTTTGCAATCTTTACTTTTCAATCTATATCATAAAAATGCCAAAAATATTTATCTTATCTTATTATCTCTATCAGATCTCACTTTCACAAGTGTCCATGAAGGGATTGACAACCCCTTTATCGCGTTGGTTGCGAGGTTCTTGTTTGTTTGTGTAGGTACGAGGAACTTGGAGTGTAGTCTCCTACTGGATTGATACCTTGGTTCTCAAAACTGAGGGAAATACTTACGCCAGTTTGCCGCATCACCCTTTCCTCTTCAAGGGAAAAATGAATGCATGCTCAAGAGGTAGCACTCACCGACGTGACTCACATATCATGTCATATCTGAAAACCATTACTAAGAATCAAGTTTATTTTGTCCAATGATCTTCATGAAATTTTTTATTATGTCCTCCTTGGATATCTATCACCTTGGGACTATTTTCATATGTTGCCTTTGATAAGCTCAAACAAATATAAGTGAAGATCATGAGCATAATTTTTTTCTTTCTCTCAAACTAATCTAAGTTAAGCAAGAGAGAATTCTTACAAATTTACTTACTCCCAATGAACCTAAGTGAAGCATGAGATCATTTCTTCAAAATTAACAAAGCACACCATACTCAAATCCACCGTCTCTTGGAGATCCATATGATGTAAGTATTTTGGCGTTGTGTTTGTTGGGATCTGATGAACTTCGAGTTTATGATCATTTATATCTTTTTATATCCATGAAAGTTATTTGAGTTCTTTGATCTCTTATGTGTCTGATCTCTTATAGCATCGTATTTCTTCTCTGATATTTGGGTTTTGTTTAGCCAACTTGATATATCTATCTTGCAATGGAACGAGGTACCCGGTAGTGGGTTCGATCTTATGGTGCTTGATCCCAGTGACAGAAAGGGAACCGACACGTATGTATCGTTGCTACTAAGGATAAGAAGACGGGATCCATATCTGCTGCAATACATAAACGGATCTTGTCTACATCATGTCATTGTTCTTATTGCATTACTCTGTTTTTCCATTAACTTAATACACTAGATGCATGCTGGATAGCGGTCGATGTGTGGAGTAATAGTAGTAGATGCTGGCAGGGGTCGGTATAATAATCTTGGACATGATGCCAATGTAATGATCATTACCTGGATATCATCATGATTATTTGAAGTTCTATCAATTGCCCAACAGTAATTTGTTCACACATCGTTTGCTATTTTTTTCGAGAGAATCCACTAGTGAAACCTACGGCTCCCGGGTCTCTTTTAATTATATTTGCCTTTGCGATCTACTTTTTCCTTGCGTTTATTTTCATATCTAATAAACCAAAAATACAAAAATATCTTGCTGCAATTTATTCTTATTTATTTTATTTTGCGTTCGATCTATCAATCTACTACAAATTTATATCCCGTCCACGTGCCTTCTGGCGCCGTTACCCAAAAGGGATTGACAACCCCTTTAACACGTCGGGTTGCGAGGTGTTGTTATTTGTGTGCAGGGGCCTGTTTATATTGTGTTGCTTTGTTCTCTTACTGGTTCGATAACCTTGGTTTCATATCTGAGGGAAATACCTACCACCACTGTGCTGCATCATCCCTTCCTCTTTGGGGAAAAAACGATGTAGCTTCAAGCGACATCAAAAGGAATTTCTAGCGCCGTTGCCGGGGATGATCTTTAACATAACCAGGTTCCTAATCACAAATCATCTGGATCCTAACAAACACTAAGTTCATCAGATCCCAACAAACACACCGCCAAAAGACTTACATCATATGGATCTCCAAGAGACCATTGTATTGATAATCAAGAGATAGAGAGAGGAAGCAATCTAGATACTAACTACAGACACAGGTCTACAAAGAACTATCCACGCATCATAGGAGAGGCACCAATGGAAGTGGTGAACCCCTCCATGATGGTGTCTAGATTGGATTGGGTGGTTCTGGACTCTGCGGTGGATGGATCAGTATTTCATCGACTCGCTAGTGTTTTTGGAATATTGGGGTATTTCACTACAAAAAAAGTACACTTCCGTGATGATACGTGTTTGTCACAGTAGGTCGCGTTTTCTGTCATGCATGTACCCATGATGATTTTAGGATAGAATCAAGATAGTCATACCTGTGCTGTCGTAGAAGTGTTCCATGGCATTACCAAAATTATCATCACGGAAGTGTCCACTTCCATGACGATAAATCACGTGTCACAGAAGTGCTTTCGTCAAGGGTGACCGACACATGGCATCCACCGTAACGGAACGCCGTTAAGCTATTGGGTCCGGTTTTGGATCCGATAACCCGTTAACAGCCCGGACCAATCGGGATTTTCCACGTGTAAAATCATCATTGACTGGAGGAAACACGTGTCTGCTCCGCATAGGCACAGGTGTCACTCATCCAATGGGCGAGATGCGCCTATCATACGTTGACACGTGTACCGGCCCAAAAGTGGCCCATAAAGTTTAAATGGGCCAGCCCAACTAAAGGCCCACATGATTTTTGCATTCCATAATGGGCCGGCCCAGCCAAAGGCCCATGAGATTTTGCGGACCATAATGGGCTAGCCCAGCTAAAGGCCCATAAGATTTAGCGGGCCATAATTGGCGGCCTAGGTAAAGGCCCACGAGATTTTGCGGACCATAATGGGCTGGCCCAGCTAAAGGCCCACAAGATTTAGCGGGCCATAATGGGCCGGCCCTGGTAAAGTCCTACGAGATTTTGCGTTCCATAATGGGCGGGCCCAACTAAAGGCCCACAAGATTTAGCGGGCCATAACGGACCGGCCCACGTAAAGGCCCACAAGATTTTTGCGGGCCATAATGTGCCGGCCCAGGTAAAGGCCCATAAGATTTTTGCGGACCATAATGGGCTGGCCCATCTAATGGCCCATGAGTTTTTGCCGACATTAATGGGCCGGCCCAGTTGTAGGCCCACAAGATTTTGAGGACCCTAGTAGGCCGGCCCATTAACTAGCTGCCATGTTTTGGGCCAAATGCCGGCCCATATTTGATCCGGTCCATTAATGGCCTACCACATTCCGGGCCTAATAATGGCCCATATGAGATCCGGCCCGTTAAAAGCCTACCATCTTCTGGGCCAAATTACGGCCCAGATCAGGTCCGGCCCTTTAAGAGGCTTTGGGCTAAATTATGGCCCATATGAGATTTGTCCTATCAACTGGACGCTATGCTTTTGGGCCCACTTGCTATAGGCCCATTTAGTAATTCGTCCTGATATTAGTTTCGTCTTGTTAAGGGTCCGTTTATCATTTCGGCGCTATATTAATTTCGGCCTGTTAAAAGCCCGTCATATCGGTTTGCATCCAGCCTGCTCGCAGCCGATAATCTGATTGGGCCAAACAAGGACCGAGACAATTTTGGCATGTTAAAAGCCTTTGATTTGATTGGCACAATCATGGGTCGGGGTCCATTTCGGCTGCTGCCAGCTCGTGAGCTGTTCGGCACTTTTCAGGCCCAACCTACTTCTCAGCCTCATAAAAGCCCATTGAGTTTTCTTGGGAAAAGAGGGTCGGCAGTTTACTCGGCCTATTAAAGGCTTGAATCTACTAGTGGGCCAGTTTGTATTTAGGCCTTTTAACGGACCAAGATGACGGGGCCCATGATGCGGATCATACATCGTGATTGCATGACGGCCCGATTATGTACCGTAATTTTATGGTTTGGCCAGTTTACTGTGAAGACAGGATATATATGCAGTAAAATAAATGCAGCATCGTGAATAAGAAAAAACCTAGACAATACAATAAAGAAATTACGGCATATTACATCCACTGGGCATCAAACTTCGCCACTATGATAATAAAGCACAAGCAGACAGCAGATTACATACACTGGGCATCGAAGATTGCCACAAGTGCAAATAAACACGCCGATAAAATAATATACAAAACCGACAACACTTCAATAGAGTTCAAGAAAGGTTAGCCCTACTGGGGAGCTGCAGCGCAAGTAGCTGAGCAAGCTGATGAGACTACGGTTGTTTAACACTTATATCCTCCTCACTCTGAAAGATAAACAAGCAGAGAGATGGCAGGTTTTGCAGATAAAAGTATCAGTGCTGACAATTCATCACATTTCTTAATGATGAATAAAGTGACACAGTTTAAAATTGCAATAACACAATATGGTATCGTTCAGGTCAAGACATGGCAGGAAATAACATTGTGAAGGAGTTTGCAGCTTCACGACACCATTGGATTACAGATCAAGAACTTATAAGTATCAATGGTTAGTGTGTTGTCAATTTATCCCATTTCAGATTGACAAATAAAGAGACGGTTTAAATAATAGTATAATGATATGACATTGTTCATAGTTAAGACATTGCAGAATATGACATTGTGCTGTAGTGGGTAAGTTCACCACACCACTGGATTACAGATCAAGAACAGCAGCATACATGTAGTGCAAAAGAAGATTACTTGCTCTGTATAGTTTAATTTACATGGTATGAAGAAGGAACTTGGTTGTACAACTGAAAACTTAAATTGAGAAGAACAAACTTTTGTTTATGAACTACATAATAAACTTTAAACATGCAATTTGATGCAAACACCGAAAATAAAGAGTTGTTGCAGTCATGCCTAACCAAATATACACAACAAAGTTTGAAGGCTTGAGAAGGACAAACTTATATTATTGGTGAAGACAGGCTGTATAAAGCCTTTGTCCATGCTGATGGGGGGGGGGGGGCAATTCAAGAAGTTTACCACGGAATATTCTTCATAAGCATTGCCTTTATTCTACATTTTGTTAAGAGTAAGTATAGATGTGATAATATAAGAAAAAATGGAGAATATTTAAGATAAGATGAAGAGTGTAGCTACATAACCAAGTAGTTATAAATGTAAGTACAGCCATACAGGCAAAAGGTACAACCAAGAGTATTGCACAGCTAAACTTCTTCAGTACCATCGGTGTTATCCAACCTTATGGTAAGAGTAAATATAGATCTTATGTGTAGAAAATGGAGGGCAAAGGAAAATAAGCTGCAAAGTGATAGTACATGAACAACTACCTGTTAATATAAGTACATTGATAAAGGACAACACGTACTTACAAGAAAAATGCAGACCTAAAAAAATTCATTGGCATTGGATATATTCTACACTAATGTAACCATTCATACAGATCAGATAATTTGGAGCGAACAATTGATAAGCAAGCTATCATGCATACTGTTGTCACATAATGAACCAGGTATGTATGCAAGTATAGTGATACAGGACAATAGGTACTAACAAGAGCAAAGCAGTGGGCAGCATATTTGCGATATCCTATCATTCTTTTGAAACTGGAATTCTTCTTCGAGCAGATTTCCTGCAAAAAAGATCCGTAAGGCACATGCGGAAAAGTAGAAGTTCAGATTGTCATGTGATTTCATAGATAGTACCTCATCCCTGGAACGAGACCAGTGCATAACAAGGTTTTTCCATTCAATGTCTTCTAAATTTAGCACAGGAGACTTCACCGGAAATTCGTTTATAGACTTGCCATCAAAGTGTGATTTCCTCAGGTAACACCGATACTGCTGCAATGCTTCCTTGAAAAGCACAAGCAAGCTTTGCTCGTCATGACTATCCAGATTGACCCTCGCCTACTTACAACAATGTAATGTAAATCATTGATGTGTTCAATCAGCAGAAAATAGGAAAATAACAACCATGAATAATAGCACTTACACGTAAGTTGGACAGGAAGATGTGAAAATGGTGTTTGTCTTCACTATAATCTTCCCATGATGGGAATATATGCACGTAGTCCCTAAAAACATTGAAAGCATTGTCTTTTAAACTGGGAATAACTGGAATGGGGTTCCAATCTGCAGGAATTGGTCGTCTCTGCAGTTGGGATAGGTCTTCGGCCGGTGGACTTGCTATACTTTTTGCTGGAGTGGGATTTTTCTGTGGTATGGTTGGTGCTATGGCAACTGAAATCGGTATACCTTTTGCTGGAGTGCGGGTCCTGTGTGGTGGGGCGAGTGCTATAGCCAGTGAAGTATGGGTACAATCTGCTGGAGTGGGTCCTACGTTTTGTGTCACTGGTTGTACAACCAATGTAAGTGGGGTGTTGTCTGATTTCTGCGGCACTACCATGTTTTTCAAGGACATTGCTGGTGCTCCTTCAGGTTCGGCAATCACCCTCCTCCTTTTTAATGTCTGATGCACAAGAACAGCATTTGAGTGAAAAAATATGCTATGATGACAGATGGAATATGTATTGACAATGGATGGGCATGGCATCTCAACATATATGATGAGTAAACTAAGCAGATGGCGGTGCAACAAAGTAGAAGAAATGCAAGACAACATATGTAAGATACGCACAATCAATAAAACCTTGCCAAAGTAGAACAGACACCTTGATGGGTGAACAGGACAGGCCATCTGCCTTTGACTCCTCGAGGTTAAAATAGTCATTAGGATCAACAGGTGGGGAGCGTATAAGTTTCATTGCATCCAGAATGGCACTCAATGCCTTGGTGCCAAATTTTTAAGTCATTGCAGTGTTTAGCTTCAAGAGTGGACTGCTGCTAGTGTGACACAAAGCAGCTACACAGATCATAGTGTACATATAACAGGAAAACTGGAAGCGTCAGAGTAAAATCAGCAAAGTGGAACTTGCTGGAATATATGTGCTAGTATTGCCGGTACGTCTTGAAAGGCTTGAGATACCAGCTCTCTTCAACTGAAGGTGCGGTACTGTTAATATCAGTTTAACTCTCAAAGGCGACACAGCTCCTCGCATTTCCTTGCTATTCTTATAGGATTGAAGTGGGCAGGCCACTACAAATCCTATTCCTATGTTTACAAAATCCTACGAATCCAAGAGGGCCGAATCGTTCAAAGTGTCCATCACAACCGACCGTATAGACCTCTACACTGCAAATGTCCCTGCTCATCTTCACTACAAGGAACATACTATACTACTATCGTACTCCCTCCGTTCCAAAATATAAGTCTTTGTAGAGATTTCCACTATGGATCACATACAGATGTATCAAGATACATTTTTGAGTGTAGATTCACTTATTTTGCTCCATATGTAGTCCATGGTGGAATCTATACAAAGACTTGTATTTAGGAACGGGGAGAGTACTTATTAAAGAAGAACGGAAGAGGAACATGCTAAAGAAGAGCAAGCATATTTTGGATAATAAAATGTTCGTTGCACAGTGCCCACACATGATGAACCAGAGCGCATTAAGAAAGCAACTCCCTGTTGTCTCTCTATATGTGGTGCACCTGCTTTTCGAAAGTAAAGTAGGAACATTAGCTGACCAATTAAATGTTATCTGTTTTAGTAATATCAGCATCATATCAGATTCGTACTCGAGCAACAAGTTTGGAATTATCAGTGGCACGTTGTTTACCTTGATGGACACTAGTAGAAAACAGGGCTACAGTTCGGGCCTAGCCAGCCCATTAGTCCCGGTTCTTCAAGAACCGGGACCCATGAGGGGTATTAGACCCGGTTCGTGAGCCCATGGGGCCGGCCGGGGCCTCGTGGGCATTGGTCCCAGTTCGTGTGGAACCATTTGTCCCGGTTCAAGCCACGAACCGGGACCAATGGTCCTCGCTCCTGGCCCACAACCATTGGTCCCGTTTCGTGGCTTGAACCGGGACAGAAGGGGGTACTTTAGTTCAGGTTCATGCCATGAACCGGGACAAATAACTTGCCTATATACACCCACCGCCGCGGCAAAGCACTCCAGTGCTTTGTTTTTTCAATCCGGCTAGGACAGGGCATTTGGGTGCTCTAGTTCACCTCCTATGCACATGAGGTTTCCGATGAAATGCCCGAGCCACACTAGTTAAGCTTTCTCCTCTCGAAGCTCGACCTCAGAGCTCCATTTTTTCCGAGATTTGTCTAGATTTAGCGGTCCGTCACGCCCCGTCCCCGTTTTCACCACTATTGATCGCCCGCGCGGATCTCGTCGTCGGCACCACCGTGGTGAGCCTCTTGTTCTTATCTTCTTTCTGATACTTGTCTGATTTTCTTACTTTACGTAGATATTTGTCTGATTTTCTTACTTTTGACACACATAATTATATATAATGCACGGAGATGAACCGGCAATGGATGTATGGTGACAGACACACCTTCGAGTACATTAAGGGCGTGCATAATTTTCTCGAAGTGGCTGAGGCAAACAAGCAGAATGGTTTTATGTGTTGCCCATGCACTAAATGTGGGAATACGAAGTCTTACTCTGACCGGAAAATCCTTCACACCTACCTGCTTTACAAGGGTTTCATGCCACACTGTAATGTTTGGACGAGGCACGGAGAAATAGGGGTTATGATGGAAGATGGCGAAGAAGAAGAGGACGATGACAACTATGTGCCCCCTGAATACGGTGATGCTGCAACGGGGGGAGCTGCTGAAGATCAAGAGGAACCAAACGATGTGCCCGATGATGCTATAATGGGGGAAGCTGCTGAAGATCAAGAGGAACCAGACGATGTGCCCGATGATGATCTCCGTCGGGTCATTGTCGATGCAAGGACGCAATGCGAAAGTTAAAAGGAGAAGCTAAAGTTTGATTGCATGTTAGAGGATCACAAAAAAGGGTTGTACCCCAATTGCGAAGATGGCAACACAAAGCTGGGTACCGTACTGGAATTGCTGCAGTGGAAGGCAGAGAATGATGTGACTAACAAAGGATTTGAGAAGCTACTGAAAATATTGAAGAAGAAGCTTCCAAAGGATAATGAATTGCCCGACGGTACGTACGCAACAAAGAAGGTCGTATGCCCTCTAGGATTGGAGGTGCAGAGGATACATGCATGCCCTAATGACTGCATCCTCTACCACGGTGCGTACGAGGATTTGAACGCATGCCCGGTATGCGGTGCATTGTGGTATAAGATCAGACGAGATGACCCTGGTGATGTTGACGGCGAGCCCCGCAGGAAGAGAGTTCCTGCGAAGGTGATGTGGTATGCTCCTATAATACCACGGTTGAAACGACTGTTCAGAAACAAAGAGCATGCCAAGTTGATGCGATGGCACAGTGAGGACCGTAAGAAAGACGGGAAGTTGAGAGCACCCGCTGACGGGTTGCAGTGGAGAAAAATCTAGAGAGAGTACTGGGCTGAGTTTGCACATGACCCAAGGAAATATGGTTTGGTTTAAGCGCGGATGGCCTTAATCCTTTCGGGGAGCAGAGCAGCAATCACAGCACCTGGCCCGTGACTCTATGTATGTATAACCTTCCTCCTTGGATGTGCATGAAGCGGAAGTTCATTATGATGCCAGTTCTCATCCAAGGCCCTAAGAAACCCGGCAACGACATTGATGTGTACCTAAGGCCATTAGTTGAATAACTTTTACAGCTTTGGAATGGAAATGGTGTACGTGTGTGGGATGAGCACAGACAAGAGGAATTTAACCTGCACGCGTTGCTGTTCGTAACCATCAATGATTGGCCCGCTCTCAGTAACCTTTCAGGACAGACAAACAAGGGATACCACGCATGCACGCACTGTTTAGCTGACACCAAAAGTATATACCTGGGAAGCTGCAGGAAGAATGTGTACCTGGGCCTTCGTCGATTTCTTCCGACCAACCATCAATGTCGAAAGAAAGGCAAGCATTTCAAAGGTGAGGCAGATCACCGGAAGAAGCCCGCCATGCGTACCGGTGATTACGTACTTGCTATGGTCAATGATTTACACGTAATCTTTAGAAAGGGTCCCGGCGGACTAGCTGTTCCAAGTGACGCTGAGGGACACGCACCCATGTGGAAGAAGAAATCTATATTTTGGAACCTACCCTACTGGAAAGACCTAGAGGTCCGCTCTTCGATCAACGTGATGCACGTGACGAAGACCTTTGCGTGAACCTGCTAGGCTTCTTGGGCGTGTATGGGAAGAGAAAAGATACAACTGAGGCACGGGAGGACCTGCAGCGTTTGCACGAAAAAGACGACATGCCTCCAAAGCAGTATGAAGGTCCTGCCGGCTACACTCTTACCAAAGAAGAGAAGGAAATCTTCTTTGAATGCCTGCTTAGTTTGAAGGTCCCGACTGGCTTCTCGTCGAATATAAAGGGAATACTAAATATGGCAGAGAAAAAGTTTCAGAACTTAAAGTCTCATGACTGCCACGTGATTATGATGCAACTACTTCCGGTTGCATTGAGGGGGCTTCTACCGGAAAACGTCCGACTAGCCATTGTGAATCTATGTGCATTGCTCAATGCAATCTCTCAGAAGGTGATCGATCCATAAATCATACCAAGGCTAAGGAGTGATGTGGTGCAATGTGTTGTCAGTTTCGAGCTGGTGCTCCCACCATCCTTCTTCAATATCATGACGCACGTCCTAGTTTGTCTAGTTGACGAGATTGTCATTCTGGGCCCCGCATTTCTACACAATATGTACCCCTTTGAGAGGTTCATGGGAGTCCTAAAGAAATATGTTCGTAACCGTGCTAGGCCAGAAGGAGCATCTCCATGGGCCATCAAACAGAGGATGTCATTGGGTTTTGTGTTGACTTCATTCCTCGCCTTAAGAAGATAGGTCTCCCTAAATCGCGGTATGAGGGGAGACTGACTGGAAAAGGCACGCTTGGAGGGGAGACAATAATATGCAGGGACGGATATTCTTTGTCTCAAGCACACTACACGGTTCTACAGAACTCTATCTTGGTGACCCCTTATGTCGATGAACACAAGAATAGTCTGCGCTCCAAACACCCGGAGCAGTGCGATGACTGGATTACATGCGAACACATCAAGACTTTCAACAGTTGGTTGGAAACAAGTCTCAGAGATGACAACACAGTTTGTGAGGAGCTGTGCTCGTTGTCCAGGGGACCATCTTCGACTGTAATGATTTGGAAAGGATACAAGATAAATGGGAATACATTTTACACGATCGCCCAAGATCAAAAGACCACCAACCAAAACAACGGTGTCCGCTTTGATGCAGCCATCGAGAGAGGAAAGGACACATATTATGGTTACATAGTGGACATATGGGAACTTGACTACGGAGTAGATTTTAAGGTCCCTTTGATTAAATGCAACTGGGTCAATCTATCAGGAGGCGGGGTACAGGTAGACCCACAGTACGGAATGACAACAGTGGTTCTAAACAATCTTGGGTACAATGACGGACCATTCGTCCTAGCCAATGATGTGGCACAGGTTACCTATGTGAAGGACATGTCTACCAAACCGAGAAAAAGAAAGAATAAGGAAGCGAATACATCATACGATGGGCCAAAGCACCGCATAGTTCTTTCAGGAAAAAGGGACATCGTCGAAGTGGAGGGCAAGACATACATGTCCAAAGATTATGAAAAGTTTCATGAAATTCCTCCCTTCAAAGTCTAGGCTGACCAAAGCATCCTGATAAATGATGAAGATTATCCATGGTTACGGCGCAATAAGGAAAGGACACAAGCAAAGAAAAAGTGAAGACTTTCTCCACAACTATTATGATGATACCATGCCAACTTTCAACCTTTTTGTAGTTCATTTGAAATGCCTGTTGTAACAGACAAGTTTCCGTATCAAATCCTGATACTTCGAAAGAGATTGTCCGTTTTGTACATGAAGTGCATCCAGTTTTTGCGGTAACCCTCTCAACTTTCTTGCACATGCTATGTGGATGAAATGATGATACCATGCCAACTTCCAACCTTTTCAGAGTTTATTTGAAATGGTTTTCAATTCAAAGGTCTTATAGCTAAAAAAACAGTAAATGCTTTTATAAAACTCTAATAGCAAAAGGAATCAACAAAAAAGCTTTTATAAACCTCTAGTATTTTTTGAACTAAAATTATATAAAATTTATGCAGCTAAAATTATCAAAGTATTTTCTGTTCAAAACATGAAAAGCAGAAGTAATTATCATAAAGAATTTTTTGTTAGAAACTTTAGTAGCAAAAAGAATTGTCATAAAGAATTTTTTTGATAGAAACTAAAATAAAAAAATCTGTTTTTCAATATAATGATAAAATGCAGTAATATTAAATAGCAGGAAAAAGAATCACTGCAAATATGGTTTTAGTTGCATAAATATTATAATTATTCAAATTTGGAAACTAATGGAGTAACAGAAAGATTATAATTATTCTGAGCTAAAA
>LR880968.1:30923153-30937455 GCA_904067115.1 Aegilops sharonensis | reverse complement strand
TGAGCTTTGTTCATCCTTTTGCCAACACGTGAGACATCTAGCATCAAGGTGCACGTGTCATGCAAGGATCGTTTCCATCTATATGAAGAACACGTGGGACTGGAACTATGAGACGGACATGTACCCAGGAGTGGACGTACGAACCTGAGTAATGTAGCACAGTGAGTGAAGTAGAAAGGCATAAATGGTATGAACATACGTGGCATATAGGGTGTGTTTGGTAGCGTTCCCTCTCAGCATAGTTGTTCCCTCTACATGCATGCTCAACTCAATACCCCTCTTCATGCATGCTCTCTTCATGCATGATATCTTCATGCATGCTTCTAGTGTATTTGTGCTAAACTAGTGTGGACTCATGCACCCTCCATACACTCTACCAAACAACCAAAAGTGGATCGAGAAGGGAACTCTTGGGCGGCATTTGTCTCTTACTACGTATACCACTAAATGTTGTACGTGCAATGCACGGTGATGTTATGGAGTACGTTCCTAAGAACTCTACTACTACTATGTTAGTTGGAGGCACATATTAGCTTTTATATTTGTTTACGTGTAAGCCCCGAGACCTTCCAACTAGACGTGTCTTTCTCTCCAGGTCACACTTTGTATCATTCATACCACTAGTGCTACTATGTGTGGTCTCCGACCCAGAAGTGGAAGAAGTGGAGACGCTCTACCACACTGTTTTTTTTGCGTTGGGCTCTACCACGCTGTTCATGTCCCACTCCTTTCGCTGACGTGTGGGACATCCAGCACGTGCCGTGTTTGACACTCTTATTCGTAAGAGTTGAAACACTAGCATTCATCAGAAATAAAAAATAAATATAAATCAGCAATGATACTATTTTTTTAGAACCAATCAGCAGTGATACTATACCACGCGGTTTCCTTGCTCCTCGATATCGGAAAGAATAGTTCCGTTCGCCAACATGTGTGACGTCGACTATCCTGGTCCACTTGCCATGCACACACAACTCCAAGGGAGAGTCACCCCGGTCGTCGCACCACAGTAATAATGACTAATGAGCCGTCAAATCACAGGCCCAACCTTTCCCACTTTGAAGTTGCTCGCACGAAGGAACCATCATCACTTCGTTGAATTTCACTTCTAGAAGAAAACTATTGTACCAGCAGTACTGCTAGCTAAAGTATTTACTCCAACAGAGGCCTCCTTTCGTTCATATGATAGGAATTTCATAGGAATATGAAAATCATAGGAAGTGAGATGACATGCATCTCAATTCCTATAGAGAAAGAGATGCCATTTGATGCATAGGATAGGAATTTTTTCCATTGAGTCTAGGCTAATGTACTAGTAATTTGCTCTAAAAACTACAGTAGTAACTAGTAGTACTAGTACATGCTCGTACTCAGACACAGACACACACACTAACTACTAGTACTACTACTTCTCACATGCTGGCCAGACGCTGTCGTTCTCCTTCCCGACTTTGTCAGCGACACCCCACAGTGCTTGGATCTCCGCCGGCCTCTCCGCAGCAGCGCGTGCGTCCTATTCTTTCTTGCCGCGGCGAGCCTCTCTTTTCTTGAGTGCTTGCTGACTTTTCCGCTCCCTCTGTGTGGCTTTCGCCTCCTCTTGCTCTACCGCCCATTCGGCCTTGGCAGCTTCAAATTCCTCCCACATAGGTGTGAGGTCGCGAGCGGCAATGAACACGGCACTGCGGGATGCCATCGCTTCCCTACCATTTTGTGTGTGGTGGTGGGCGTCGAGGAACTCGGCACGGAGGGATGCCATCGCTTACTTACCGGTTAGTGTGCGGCGCGGTGGCATGAACGACGCTTGGTGAGAGCTCTAGGGTGGAGTGGCCGGACAACCGTATAGTGCATTGGTTTGTCAAGAGCTCAAGGACAAAAGACGAAGGAAATTTGGATGCCCCTTCAATCCTGGTCATTTGTTACCGAGTAAAATGCATTGGCGGTCATCGAACTTGTCTTGATAGCTCACTTTGATCATTGTATACGAGTATGGTGATTATACGGTCACTAGCTCAGCGTATAGCTCCGTATTTGTCTAGTTGACCAGTCAAACAGTCTGCATGCGCCTCATCAACTCGTGTTCTTTATCTATCTACACGGTCCTACCTGTCAGTGGAGAAATAAATAAAAACGAAACTTATGCATATGTGGGGAATCAAACCATGGACTCGTCGCTGCAACGCACACTCATCAGCCAAATGAAAATGAAATACTTTGCGTAAGACACTCACGCTCACGCTGTCAAAGCATGCTAATGCATGCACGTCGCCCTCTCAATTAAAGTCCTACTCATGGCGCAACGCAAACGTCAAGCCCATCACTTGCGCGCCCCGGCGGTGCCTGACATTACTGTTTAGACGTTCGATGGAGGCCTACACGAACGCCGAGCATGTGTTCGCGTGGCTCAACACCAACGGTCATACTCGGAGCGCCTTGCTCATGTATATATCCATCACAACGACAATCTATAAAACAGCCTAGCTAGATAGGGTACTATGGTACGGAGTATGTACTATCGTGAGCGACCGATCTTAGTGCCACTGCACACGAGTGTGTGTCTGATCGATTCGTCCATTATTCATAAGTTATGCATGGTTGTGTGCTGTCTAATGGTGGTCGTCGAAGGCTAGCTGGCGACAAGAGCGGTTGCTTGGACGCCTGGTTGTCAATATGTGTCGCATATGCCTCAAAGGCTCATCATCCATGAGTTCACACTTTACCACCACGCCAACGTCTGACCGCCCTGGCCTACCGAAACCCCTTCCATCGCTAGCGCGCGCTTCCCGCCTGAAACGGTCACCGTCTCTCCAAAACGTCAATGCCGCATTCACCGGACTTAACTGCAGGTGCAGTTGGTGTGTCACTGACATGCGGGCCAGTGCCCGTTGGGCCCACATGTCAGCAACCCAACATACCTGCAGTTAAGTCAATGAAGAAGCGTCCGCATTCACGCCCGACGAACCTACTCCGGCGCCAGCCGTCCATCTGTCTGTCACGGCTCATTGCCATTCGCCCGCTATATTAACTTGATCCCCAGCTTCCAGCCATAGCCAAAGACCCACACTCATTCTCCTCCGCTCCCTTACTTCTGTCGGCGCCACTTCAACCATGGCCTCCTGGCGCTCCGAAGCTCTCTCGGACATACTGTCGCAGGAGCAGACGAGGGACATCGGCGGCTCGGCTCCGAGCGCGCTCCAAAGCTCTCTTCGACGTACTGTCGTAGGAGGAGACGAAGGAGATCGCCGGCACCGCCCCGTCCGCCCTCTGCCGCCACGACCATGAAGCCGGCACGCATGCGTGGGCGCTGCTGGCAGCGAGGAAGAGTACAACACGATTGGTCGTCGCCGCTCTGGTCCACTGGTACACCACTCAGTCGACGTCAAGCTTGGTGGGGTAAACATCGGCGACCGATTAGCTGCTTGACGACGACGTGGAGGCGGAAATCTTCAGAACCTTGTGCTCCGGAGGAGGAGGTTATCGAGGCGGATGAGGAGGAGGCAAAGTCAATGGCCGGCTTTCTCGGGTTCATGAACGGACATGGTGGTCGGGCACCGGCAATCATTTAGATTAGGTTTACAGTAGATTTTAGTTCGGTTTGTACGAAATATGTAATGAATTTCATCCAGTTTGTAGGAAAAGTTTTCAAAATGTAATGAATTTCATCCGGTTAATTTGAAATTTGCTTTCTTTGCATGAATTTTGTCCGGTTAGTAGTTGTCGAAAGGTATGCGGGCACATCAGATGGCATCCATAAGTGTCCTCCGACAGATGCTGGTGTAAATTTGTGGGCCAGCGCTGGAGATTCCCTAAGGCCTTCCACTATGTAGGCCAAAAGAGGTGCAAAATCTACTTTTACGTTATTTGGCACCGGTGCACTCCATAGCTCATGCGGTGCCATAAAAAGTTTTCTGGGAACCGGAGCAAGTTCGTGCTCCGATGCCCCATTCGAGCATTGCAATAGAATATACTACCATTTGTACATGCTGCTCTGATGCCCCATTTTTCTGAAGGTGGACTAGAGGAACTCACGTGAAGGATTGACTAGTGGTTGGCTTGCTTTGATTTTTCTATGTACATGTGGGTCCCATCATTCTAGGGGCTCCATCCACTGATAACCCGCAAGTATAGGGGATATTGTAGCCTCTTTCGATAAGTAAGAGTGTTGAACCCAAGGAGGAGCTAAAGGTATAACAAATACTCTCTCAAGTACTATCGGCCACTGATACGACTCTACGCACGCTTGACGTTCGCTTTACCTAGAACAAGTATGAAACTAGAAGTACTTTGTAGGTGTGATAGGATAGGTTTGCAAGAAATGAAGAACACGTAAATAAAAAGTAAGGGCTGTTTAAATAAAGATGCAAAAAAGTAAATAAAGCGAGTATGGAAAAGTGGTGGTAGGAGTTATGAAAGTGTCCCTAAGCAATTGACTATGTTACTAGACCAATAGCAAGTTTTATGTGGGAGAGGCATAAGCTAACATACTTTCTCTACTTGGATCATATGCACTTATGATTAGAACTCTAGCAAGCGTCCGCAACTACTAAAGATTCATTAAGGTAAAACCCAACCATAGCATTAAAGCATCAAGTCCCCTTTTATCCCATACACAACAATCCCCTTACTCGGGTTTATGCTTCTGTCACTCAAGCAACCCACCATAAAAGAATCATGAACGTATAGCAACACCCTACATCGGGAATCCCTCACGCTTGCGCGACACGGAGGGCACAATAGGCAGCAACATAACCACAGGCAAATTAAACCAATCATAGCAATTCATCAACCACCAATAGGACAACGAAAATCTACTCAGACATCATAGGATGGCAACACATCATTGGATAATAATATGAAGCATAAAGCACCATGTTCAAGTAGAGGGTACAGCGGGTTGCGGGAGAGTGGACCGCTGTAGATAGAAGGGGAAGGTGGTGGAGATGTTGGTGAAGACGGCAGAGGTGTTGGTGTAGATCGCGGTGATGATGATGGCCCCCGGCAGCGTTCCGGCGCCACCGGAAGCAAGGGGGAGAGATCCCCCCCTTCTTATTCTTCTTCCTTAACCTCCTCCCTAGATGGGAGAAGGGTTTCCCCTTTGGTCCTTGGCTCCCATGGCGTGGGAGGGGCGAGAGCCCCTCCGAAATTGGATTTATCTCTGTGTTTCCGCGTTCTCTAATTCTGCCCTGACACCGTTTCCTTTATATCTGGAGATCCGTAACTCCGATTGGACTGAAACCTTCGCCCAGATCGTTTTCCAAAAATTAGCTTTCTTGTGGCCAAAGAAGGGCATCAACCGCCTTACAGGTGGCCCACGAGATAGGGGGGCGCGCCCCCTGGAGGGGTGGCGTGGGCCACTCCTGTGGCCACCTCGGGCACCGTTTCGTGTTGATTCTTCCTCCCAAAAATCACAAATATTCCAAAATAATTCTGCGTCCGTTTTTATCCCGTTTGGACTCCGTTTGATATTGGGTTTCTGTGAAACATAAAACATGCAACAAACAGGAACTGGCACTAGGCACTGGATCAATATGTTAGTCCCAAAAAATAATATAAGAAGTTGCCAAAAGTATATGGAAGTTGAATAATATTGGCACGGAACAATCAAAAATTATAGATACGACGGAGACGTATCACCCGCACAGTGTGAGGTTGGTGCCAAAGAAATTTACCAGGGCATCGATGCCCACTCTACTAGTATATTTTAACATGTCGTGCACCGGCTACGTAGTGGAAGGCCAACTATCATCCTATTATCGCTAACAGTGCTCCATTATTTGGCAGGGAACAATTATCCCTCGATCAAAACCAGATTCGCGGTGTTTTGCACTCCTCCCACGTAATAGTGTAAACTCTTGCTTACATAAAAGGGAGAAAGTGGACAGCACTGTAACACGTCATATCACTCAAACTAGCCCGCCTAACGAGTGGGAAAGCACCTCCCTCGTCATTTTGTTCTGGATTTCTATTGATCGATCACGCGAAAATGTTACGCTTTGCAAGTTCTAAAGGAAAAGGCCGCACACATACGACTTGTACGCGTCGCAACCCCGGCAGTCCGGCGCGCACGCCGCTCACCAGAGGGGACAGGCGTTGTCTTGGAATTTCACTAACATGTGGGACTGCAATTGAATAAACCGTTGATAGCCAAAATCTAATCGCTCGGCGGGCGTCGGCTGAGAAGAGAGAGACGGGGGAGGGTGAAGAGATCGCCTGCGCGCCGCGCACGGACTCCAAGAAATGTATGGTGATAATGTGAGGTGGGCCATGCGGGAGTCTGGACCGCTTCCAAGCCCGCTTCTAACCGCGCTGGCCCACCAACCCCCCCCCCCCCACACACACACACACCTCCCCCGCGCGCTCCCCCCTCAGACGACAGCTGCCCGCCGCATGCATGCATAGCAAGTAGTACCCGCTTATATGGAGGAGACAGAGGCATTGACAAAGTCCAGGAGTGGGCTCTACAAGAGCCCGTCTCTACACGTGCTCCTAGGCATGAAAAAACAATTGTGTCTAAAAAAAGAATGGTAAAAACATTTGAGAGGAAATAGATAGATAGAAAGTGAGAAAAGTTGTAACTTTATAGCCAACATTATAGTCAACAGTATGGTAGTATTACATGAGGAAGGAGGGAGTGGTGCACATGCCAAGTTCACTGGGCTCCCGTGTTTCACACTCCTCCATCTTAACAGTGGAGACAATAGCTTTCATCAAAAATTAACAATGAATACTCATTGCTCGTCCTCTATATCGGAAAGAGTACTTTCATTCGCCGACATGTGGGACGTCGACAATCCTGCCATTCAAAAAAATACCCTGGTCTACCCCGGTCGTATCGCAGGCCCAACCTTTCCCACTGTAAGTTGGTCGGACTAAGGAACCATCATGACTTCATTGAATTCGGCTTCTTCAAGAAAACTTACTGTACCCGCAATACTGCTACCAGACGCGAAGACTGGACGACAATGTACCACGTCATATCAATGAAACCCACTAGGCCATCCTCAAAAAAAAATACCACTAGGCCAAACTAGCCCACCTATAGGTCATCTATATATTTTGGAATGGAGGGAGTACGTCTCTGTACTGCTATGATTTTATGTTGTACGTCTCTGTACTTTTGCTACGATTTTCCTACCCTATGAACCAAATGAGGCCTGAATGTACCCGTGTCGACTAAGCCTACAAGTATAAGCGTACCACGAGCTCATCAGCCCTAAAGTTTCTCTTCGGTGAGTGTTTTGCAAGTACTATAGCTCGCACAGTAGGTAGCCTACTAACACCAAGAATCATCAAACAAGCCCTGCTGATATGATAAACAATTCAAACTTACATCTAAGCATGCCATATATTACATCAAAAGTTGGTGAGGATACATCTGTTTCCATAACTTGGAGAGGGTTCACATGATTCACTATCAAACAAAAGTAGCAACTACCGCCAACACAAGACAGCGCTATAGCGCTAAGATGGTTTGATAACACGCATCGTTCTGGTAATTAAACATGCGACCAACTATTTCTTGTCATCGATCTCTCGGGAAATGACCACAGCACGGACAACGCCATGGGAATCAATCTCTAGGGCGATGTCCACAGGACTGACCGCGACATCAGAATCGATCTCTAGGGCGATGTCCACAGGATGGACAGTGGCATTGGAATCGATCTCCGGGGTGATGCCAATAGGACGGACCGCGACATCAAAAACGATCTCTGGGGCATTGTCCACAGGAAGGGACTCGACATCGGAATCATCAAGGACGTCCACCGGCACATGCAGAACCCTAACATATTAGCAAGCACATTGGAAATAATCAAAAACCACAACTATGGTAATAAGCCATTATATTTTTCCTTGTGAAGCTGACCGGAGGATCCCATCCCTCCGGGGGCCATCTCCTCATCCTCGATGGGGGCCATCACCTTGCCAGGGGAATACTGCTTCTCAACGGCGACTATCTCCTCAAACTCAGCCTTGAGCCTCGCATAGGTGGCCATCAGAGTTTCTGTGTAGGCACGATGGGGCCCATGCTGTTCTTCCAACTTTCTTTGAGGAGTTCGTCCGCCAACGTTGTCGACTCTTTGGCCAGTGCTTGTTTCTTGGAGTTCTTCGTCTCCATGGGTTGGCCCGCCAACATGGTCAACTCGTTGGTCGGTGCTCGCTTCCTGGAGATCGATGTCTCCAGTGGATTGCCTGCCGGCAACTCTTTTCCTAGAGCTCCAGGATCCATCAATGAACTGACAAACAAAAAGCAATCGAATGGAAACCACAATCGCAATGAAAACGGGAAAATAATAGGCTGTGAGAATTGGTCGGTGCTTCGCAAAAAGAAAATTCTTGGAATGAAAATATAGCAGCATCACTGATTTGCCCACCTTTCCTTTGTCAGTACAGAAGAAAAATGGCAGAAGTGAGGTTTTCTTCAAGAAAGGGGAGAAAGGGCTTCAAAGAGCGTTCCTGTGAAATGATGGTTGCTTCGTCCAGTCCAACTTCGAGGCCACTCTAGCACCGCTGGTAAAGGTGTGGGTTTTGTGATATGACGGGTCATGACGGCCACACTGGGGTGACCGGTGAATCTCGACTGTAGCACTTTGCTGGGATTTGGTGGATGGCCCGGATGTCCCGCATGTAGATAGAGCGGCTAGTCATATAGCAGTGCTCAATATTGTGCACCGCGACCAACGCGGAGAGGAAAATGAGAGAACTACGTAATTAATGCATGAGTTTAATTAGGGTAGTTTGTAAAGTACGAGATACATTCCTCCAATCACAAAATGCCTTGGTTGATGAGATTTGAGATTTGAGCCCTATAAATCGGAAGGAGGGAGTACTTCATGCGGTGTAGTCTAGTCACTTGTTGAAATCTCTAGAAAGGCAAATACGTACTCCTTTCCGGTTTACAGGGCTATACTAGCAAGTACTAGTACTACAATAGTGGGCTCAGATGGAAATTTTGTCTCATGCAAGAGCCTGGCTATATGCGTGCTCCAAGGCACCGCACCACGCCCCACCCCTACACAAAGACTGCCACGCGAGCGTTTGCAACTGCCACCTTCGGGTTACGCTTGGCTCTTCCCCTCTTCGAGAAGACGAACAATGATGTTACTCCTACTTCTACAGTATCGAATCTACTAATGCATGTCCGTCCACCTCGTGTGGGAGGGATAGCGTGTAGCGAAAGCTTCTACTAGTACTTCCAGCCACCACGCTCATCCGCGAGGGAGGGACGTAGCTTCATTGACTTACTGCTCCTGCCTTTGCATCAATGATAGGTGAGCCCAACAGGTGATTGGCCCACCTTTCATGCACCAGAGCTCAGTCCGCGAGGGAGAGGGCGTTGTAGTAATCAAACTTCTCGGTCCTGTACGAGTTGACGCGACACATCGAAGCACTCCACTTGATATAAGTCTTTTTACACATTTCAAATGGACTACAACATACGGATGTATGTAGACATATTTTGCTTCGTATGTAGTCACTTGTTGCAATCTCTAAAAAGACTTATATTTGGAAACGGAGGGAGTACAACGCATGCATGCATGCCATGACTTTCCTTTTGATACTTGCATGTGTTGATTTGATGCACCTTGCCAAATTTTGACTATAAATTTAACTAACCAAATTTTCATGCATGTCACAAAAATTTACGGGGCTGTTTGGATTGTGACTATGTTTTTGTTATGTTGCCACATTATTTTTCCCACAGTTGCCACACTTGCCTAACTTGAGTTGCTCAAATTGTTAGACACACTTTGGCTGGCCTAAGGGAATCTTGCCACAGTTTTGTTGTCTATGACATGTGGGGTTCACTGCTAATAAAAAAAATTCTTGTCTTAGGCGTGGCTAATAAAAAAGAATTATATTTAGGAACGGACGGAGTAGAAAATATAAATAATAATGCATGTTGGAGAAACCAACGTTTCCGATAATTTTAGCCGTGGGCTTGTTCACAAATTTTACGAGGGGGTGGTTGTTCATTTAATGGAGGGACTTCTACCAGACTTGAATGATACAAAGTGCGATCAGGCACACCGTAACACCACTTGGAACAAGCGGGTAGCTATCTCAAAAAATAATCAACAACTAAAAAAACGGCGACACCTTGCACGTAGTACACAATTTAAAATGATTGTTTTGATGGAGTGAAAAAGGAAAACTACCCCACTACGTATATATAGGACGGAGCCTCCGCACTTGCTTGCTAGGGTTGCTCTATTCACACACTCTCATCCTCTCTAGATCTAAATTCAAAAAACATTGTCTTTTTATCCTCACCGCAAGTTACAGATCCGGACGTATCCCCCTCCGCCGATGATGGGGAAGTAGGGCAATATTTAGGCCGTCATCGACAGCGAGGGAGGAGACCCACTGCCGGTCGCACCGTTATCTCTGGCCGAGCACCGGCGCGGGAGGTCCTTCGATCCCTTCGTCGCTGCCCTAGTGTGGGCGGATCCGGCCTCCCGCCGCCCACCTATCCACATCCCGATGACCTTCAGGTATATCTTCCTTCGAAACCTCCTTAGCTCTACTTCTCCAGCTCGCTACGTTGCTGCATGTGCATCATGTTCTACGTCGCTCTTCTTAATCTAATGCCCCTGGTAAAATGAAGCCATGCCACTGTTATAAGCCATGACAAGTTTAGCAAAATGTTTTTGCCTGTAATTTTTTGAGACTCTGATTGTTTCCTCTGTAGCTTTTTGTGCAAACAGGGATATCTATTTCACCTGGTTGCTGGTGTGACCTTTTGGTGCACTGCACAAAACTCTTCTTAAAAGAAGTGACTTTTTTGCTATTTAACTGGAATGTCAGAATGGAATAGTTGGTTCATTTCGGTGGAACTGCACAAAGGGAGATCTGTGTTCCAATCCTCATCATCCATATTTGCTCCATAACCTTCCTTTAGGTAAGAATGATATTTAATGCATGTGTTCATCTCTATTTTGTGACCGCCATGAGAAAATAATGCTATTTTTACTAGTATACTTGTACTCCCTCACTGACAAAACCAATTCTGAACTAGAAGGCCAATCATGTACTTGGTTTCACCAACTGGTGAGGAGGAAGAGAAACAGAGCATGAAGAGGAAGAAGAAGAAGAATAAACAGTGCCAAGGCGATCTTGCTGAAGCCAGAGGCCTCAGTCGAGGCCATTCAAGGGCTCCGGCAACGACTACCTTACATGTGAGACGATCCTCCAGGGAGCCCTTCCACTTTTGTTGTCTCACTTAATTAAATAGGATTACTTTAGTACCGCTAATTTATTGCTGCCTAATTTTCCTGTCGGAGTTAAACAAATCTTTAGTAGCACCCTATGCTAAATCATGTACATGTGTATGTTTGTCTATGGAGGTGAATCATGTGGTGGAGCAGGGAGGAAATATTATTAGTGTCATGACATAATAGTGCTATTGTTTTGCATGTCAATTTATTGCCATTGGTTCAATGAGGCAATGTTTTGCGTATTGTCCATCATGAATTTGATGCTACTTTTAGAGTAATAGGCTAATGTCTTTCTATCCTTTCTCACTAAGCTAATGAAGGTTTCACCTTGTTCGTACTTGTGCAAACAGGGATCATGTTGTGCCAATCATACATTTTAGTGGAACTACACAAGACAATACAATGAACTGTATCCCAGCCAATGCTTTAACTCTGCTAGAAGTTCTTGATAATCTTTCAATATAATCTCAGCACTGGTAAACAAGAGTGATTTCAACCATACATTTGAAGTGCACAAAAATATATACTATTGAGTGATTCCAGTGAGTGCTTTATCATCTCTTATGAGACTACATGAATAAGCTTTTTTCCTCAGGTTGGTACGGGCCTAAGGCCTTCATCCATATTAGTTTGCTGTCATCTCTATTTGTATCGTGCTACTGTCATGAGAAACTCATTTATCTTTGCACGTTAAATTTTTGTAACCTATGATACATGGCAATTCTTTGAGTGTTGAGCTAATTGGCACTGATTAAATAAACTAATACCTCTCTTTAAGCAAGACTACTATGTTGCTAACTTTACCCATTAAGATAATGAGGGTGCTTCTATTTGTTAGTGTATGTTTCATCAACTAGTCCCACTATTACAGTAATCTCACTCTCTCAATATATGTGCCAACAGGGATGCTCGATTTTGGTGGAACTGCACAAAAACTTTGGGTGCTTCATTGCCTCGACAGCTTCTGTCATTTCATGTCAGTCGCTAATCTAGGCCTGTTTTCTTCCTTTGCTGTCAGTCGCTTCGCTTATCTCGGCTTCCAGTCAAAGGAAATAGTAATTGATATGCTACCTCACACAGGTTGGTAATGGTCTTTATCCTGATTATTGTGCTTGTCATGTATTAGTAATTTGGTATTGTGCTACTGTTTGCCGATTTTATAAAGGAGTAACTTGGAGCCTGAACTCGTAGGCAAATCATTGCATTGGGTGATTTTAGTAGAACTGCACAAAAAGATCAGATGGACAGATACTTATGCTGCTGCTATGTACTCCAAAGTTCACTCAGATAAGCATCGATGTTGACAAGAAGTGCCTATATTCATTCGAGTATCAACCGGCGTCAACCAGTTGTCAAACTCCAAGTATTAGGAGAGTGAACGCCAAAAATATTGCTTGGCGACTAGCCCAGAAAAACACAGTCCAGTCTTTGGTCCCAACTTGTGCCTTTTGGTTATCGACAGATATGGTAGCGAACTGTATGGCATGGAGTCTAAAGATTCCAGACTAGTTGGTTGACGCGTATATTCATTTGGCACTTAATGAGTCTGCACGCCAGGGATGCTCCATTTCAGTTGAACTTCACAAAAAAATTGGGTGGTTCATTTTCTCAACCGCCTCCTTTCTCGTCTGCAATGTCGAATTTTGGCGAGCTACTGGACCAAGATGAGCCCGTAAACTAGTTGGATGAAGGTAGTGGCCAAGTTTCTCAAACCTCCCTCAGCACGAGGCCACTATTTGAGGATAAACCTACAACCAAAGTTCAGGTTGTCTATGTTTCCTCTTATATACTCGAAAGTTTACTCGTACAAGCATTAATTTTAGGAAGAAGTACCTCCGACTGAACACCATTTACCAGTCTGTACCCTAGGTAATTAAAGTTCGTCCATGGATCATATTGGCTCTGATCTCAGTCATTTGGATGCATAAACATACTGAACATATGTATATCTGAATCTTTTTGTGAATTGTCTATGAATATTGTCGTGTGATCTATCAATCATTTGGATGCATAGACATGCTGAACTTGTGTATATATGTATCTTTTGAGTTGTTGATAGTGAATGTTGGCTATGAATATGAACGTGTCCTGTGAACCTGAGTTTGATACGAATGTTTACCTTCTCTGTTGTACTTGTGTGTGAACTTGTTAGTATTCCTATTGTGGGGTATGTGACGTGTGGGTGTCAACGACACACCTTCTTCCCGAGAAGAATTCCTCCTGCTTTGTTAGGGTAGCAACAACACATCAGCTCTTTTTAGTCTTTTTTCTCTGTCTCCCCCCCCCCCCTCCCCCACTCAACCCCTGCCATAATGTTTTCGGCCTCAAAACAAACATAGTATTGCGTTGTTTTTGGGGCTTGATGAAAAATCGAGTGCTGGTTTCTGTAGGTTGGCCCGCCTAGCAAATGGGTTACTAGTCCACCACGGACTGGGAGGCTAAAAATATAAGTTGTATGGTGCAGAGGCAAGTAAAAAAATGCCATTAAGAGCCATCCACTGAAGAAAAATAATTCGCTCCTGATGTGCTTCTTCAGTCGTGCCGCTGGCCCCCTCTTTAATACAGTTCGCTTGGGGATCTGGTATCATTTTTTTCCAGAGGGCGAACAAGTATCAGCTAGGCCTAGGTTTTGTATTTTAACATGCGTAGCCCACGACATACCAGCCTATGGTTTCAACTTACTTTTTGACGTCCATATCTGCCTATGGGCTTTTTCTTAAAGATCGGCAGCCCATGTATTTTTTTAATAAAACTCAGGTCTCTATTCTATTTATCTATATATAAGAATAATAATGTTGTGTCCAATTTATGTTTTCCCTTCTAACCACATTATATATATATATATTTATATTATTACTATTATCGTATATTATATAGAGACTTATATATACATTATAAAAACATCCTATGTGTGTTTAACTTATAAAGGTAAATTTTTAACAGAAGTTGGCAAGGAAAATCCTGGTTGTTTTTGACTCACTGGCAAGGAAAATCCTGGTGATTGCGTACAAAAGCTTGCGAAGATTTTAAGGACCAATGTACTAATAACGCACTCATTTTTGTTTTGAGCAATAACTCGCTAATTT
>LR880968.1:30903563-30922799 GCA_904067115.1 Aegilops sharonensis | reverse complement strand
TCTATAATGTGCCTCTCTGGTTTATATTTTGATATTAATTGCTCCTTCTAACATAACAATATATATATAATGAGCCCATCTAATTCATGTATTTCAAGGAAGTGCAAATGGGCTGGGATTTCTTAGAAAATATAAATGCGCCGCATTGACGGGAAATTATTTGTTCATCCAGCCGAACAAATGGAATGTGCATTCTAGAAAACATGGGCCGGCATGCACCTTCAATCTCTCATCTTCTTCCTCCAGCGTCGCCAGGACCGCCTGGTCCGGCCTCCGGCGGCTAACGGCTCTGCTTAGCACGCATCGCTGTGAAGCGCTATCCCACCGCCGGCCAGGCTATCCCTCCACCCCTACACTCCTCCAGTTATTCTCCACCGACTGCAGCCCTACACCGCACCAGAACCAGTTATAACCCTTATCCTCCTCTCAATCTGCGACTCCACTATCGCGTCTTCCCATTTCTGAGTTGTTCCCGTCCGGGGCCTCGCCGTCGTCCACCGCCTCGCTGCGCTCGGTGTGGCATGGTTAACAAACAAGAGTCATCGGAAGAGGACTGTACGTGGAGAGCCTGACGGCTGGGACCCACGAGGTCCATGGTCGCATGCAAGGAAAGTTTCTCCTTATTAAGCTGAAAAGAAATGTTTCCTCCCCTTGACAGTTGGGACCCACCGGCTATATCTTCGCACGAAAGGAAGTGCCTCCTTGTTATGCGAAAAAAATTATTCCTCCCGTTGACAGCTGGGACCCGTCAGATTTGGTGGCTGACTTGTGGGCCTACTAAGCGGACATGTACGCAGGGCTTTTGTCAACTTAATCAACAAATGATTCTAGCAGCTGGACCATTGGATGTTAATCCAACAGCCATGCTCCTTCTTAAACCTCTGTTCTTGCTCGTGTCTCCCGTGGGCGGCACCGCGGTTGTGCTGCCGCGCACTCGAAACAGTCAAGTTTCCCACTCCTCTCCATCTGCGACTCCACTGCCCCGTCTTCCCCATCTCTAGGTCGTTCCAGTCTGGGGCCTCGCCGTCGTCCACCGGCCTTGGTGCGCTCGGCACGGTGTGGTCAACAACCGAGAGTCATCAGAAGATGACTGTATGTGAGAGGCTGACAGTGGGGACGCACCACACCCATGGACGCATGCATGCAACAGAACGCGGCGTGGTCAACATGGTCAAGGAATGACTTCCATCGGAAGTGTACTATACGTGGAGAGGCTGACAGCTGGGTCCACGGTCGCAGCAAGGAAGTGCCTCCTTATTACGCGGAAAATAATGATTCCTCCACCTGACAGCAGGGACCCACTGGACGGGCCACCATATTTTGCGGAAAAAAAAATTCCCCCTGACTGTTGGGACCCACATGACGGGCCACCATATTTCGCGAAAAAAACGTTCCCCCCGCTGTCATCTCGGACCCATCGGAAGTGCCTACGTATTACGAAGAAAAAAATGAATACTCCCCCTGCTAGCTGGGACCCACCTTGGTGGGAGGCTGACTTGTGGGCCTACTAAGTTGACGGGGACAGAGGGCTTTGTCAACTTAGTCAATATGAACGATTCTTGCTCCAGTGACCGTACGATGCCCATCCAACAGCTGTAGTGCTTCTTCAATCTCTGGTCGTCTTGCTCCAGCCGCCCAAACCAGCGCCGGGCCGCATGCTCCTACCTCCCGTGGCCGGCTTGCTGCCGCGGAGGCCTAGCCACCCCTACTATTCCCACCGTTTCTACGCCCTATTGGGCTGGAAATCTTTCAAGACGAGGAGGGATGCATTTTGCCCAGAAAATGGGCTCTAAGTAATAAGAAATGGGCTATAAGTAATAATAAATGGGCTGTAAAATGAAAAAATACGACAAACAGGCAATCAAAATACTTTTTTTCTTTCGGATTTTGATAATTTAAATTTCATTGTTTTTGTGCGGGTAAAATTTCATTGAATTTAAATTAAGGTATATTTAGTTTTAAAATTATTTTGAATCTGGCTAAAATATCGGGTTGTATGCTGTTTGGGACAGATGGAGGTTGACTTGTGGGTCTACTAGGTTGACGTGTATGAAAGTCTTTGTCAACTTAGTCCACAAACAATTCTAGCAGCAGTGACTGTTGGATGTTAATCCAACGACCGTGCTGCTTCTTCAATATCTGAGCTTCTTGCTCCAGCCGCCCAAACTAGAGCCGGTGGGACTGCCTGCTCCTGCCTCCCGTGGTCTGCTGTGCTGCCACATAGGCCGCACTGCCCCACCCTAGTCCATTGCTGGCCAGGCCATTCCTCTACTCACGCACACCTCCTGTTATTTTCCGGCGACGGCAGCCGGACCAGTAAACCCTCGTACTCCCCACCACGTGGGCAACCATTGCCGGGTATTCTCCGGCTCCGTGTCGTTCCCTTCCTAGGCCTCGCCGTCGTCCACTGCCATGGTGCTCTCCGTGCGGCCTAGTCAATGTGGTCAACGGACGACATCCATCGGACGTGGACTGTACGCAAGGAAATGCCTCCTTATTACGCGCAAAATAATGATTCCTCCACCTGACATCTGGGACCCACTGGAAGGGCCTCTGTATTTCACGAAAAAAACGTGCCCCCCGCTGACAGGTCGGACCCACCAGCTATCTTTGCACGCAAGGAAGTGCCTCCTTATTAGGCACAAAAAAATGAATAGTCCCCCTGCCCAAGTTGACAGGGAGGGCTTTGTCAACGGCCGTAGTGCTTCTTCAACCTCTGGTCTTCTTGCTCCAACCGCCCAAACCAGTGTCGGTCGTGCCGCGTGCTCCTGCCTCCCATAGCCGGCCGTGATGCCGCGGAGGCCTGACCTGCCCCTACTACTCCCACCGCTGGGCAGGCCATCCCTCTACTCACCCACACCCCCTGTTATTCTACGGTGACGGCAGCCTCACACCGTAACCGAACTAGTGAACCCTCGAACTCCTCTTCGCGCGGGATTCCACTTCTGCGTCTTCCCCGGATCTGCATCGTCCCCTTCCTAGGCCTCGCCGTCGTCCACCGCCCTGGTGCTCTCGGCGCGGCGTGGTCAACGTGGTCAAGGAACGACTTCCATCGGAAGAGTACTGTACATGGAGAGTGACAGCTGAGTCCACGGAGGCCGCAAGGAAGTGCCTCCTTGTTACGCACAAAATAATTATTCCTCCACCTGACATCGGGGACCCATCAGACGGGCCACCGTATTCTGCGGAAAAAAATGTTTCCCCCCTGACTGCTGGGACCCACCAGCTACATCTTCGCATGCAAGGAAGTGTGTCCGGGCAAAAACAAAGATTCGCCCCCCTGACTGCTGGGACCCACCAGCTACATCTTCGCACGCAAGGAAGTGCCTGACAGTCGGGACCCACCTGGTCGAAGCGTACATAGCGTTGTCATTCTCGTCGCGAACGTGTATGTACATACTGGTCGATGTAGAGGCGCGCACATGTCGTAGTAGAGGCGCGCACGTGTCGTAGTAGAGGCACGCACATAGCATGTACACGTACATACAGCGGCCAGTGCGCAAGAAAGAAAATACGGCCACGTACGTACATACGGGCGGGGTCTCGAGCGCCTACTCGCGCATACGTACGACCAGGGCTCGTGTACATCGCTGGGTCGGAACGGAGAAACTGCTCCATTGTCATGTTCATGGGGAGGCAACGGAATGCGTCGTGTTCATCGGGAGGCAACGGAATGTGTCGTGTTCATCGGGAGGCAACGGAACGCGTGGGAGCCAACCGGCTTGGACAGAATAGCCGATGGAAACGACGCCAGGCGTACTGCAAAACGGAGGAAACGGCCTTGTGTTCGACCGGCCACGTTCGAAACAGGATCATGTTCATCGGGAGGGGTCTGGCGTACCGCAAAACGGAGGAAATGGACTTGTGTTGGACCTCCTACGGTCGAAACGGGGTCCTGCTGATCGGGAGAGGTGTGGTGTACCGCAAAACAGAGGAAACAGACTTGTGTTGGAGCGCTACGGTCGAAACGGGGATCCTATTCATCGGGAGGGGTGTGGCGTACCGCAAAACGGAACTCCACGTGATACTGTTCATCTCCACCGTCGACCTCCTCTAGCCTCCACGGGCTACTGTTCATTCACCGTCGACCTCCTCCAGCCTCCACATGTGACTATTCATCCACGGGCTCCTGTTCATCCAGCCTCCTCCGCGCGCTACTCCACCAGCCACTGTTCAACCACTCCTCTCCACGGGCTCCTGTTCAACCACCCCTCCACGGGCTACTGTTCATCCACCCCTCCATCATCTACTGTTCGCTCGGGTACAGTAGGCGAACGCCTCGCTCAGGTTCAGTTAGAGCCCAACGCCTTGCACCCACACGCATGCGTGTACGAGAGAAACGTGCAAACCTCCATGAATCGCTCCGTCCCGACCACCCACCGCAACCAGGAACACTCCGATATTTTCTTCGCCCTCGCTTCTACCACGGGTTTTTCCGTCATGGACGGCCCAAAGAATGTCATGCAGCTACGTCTCAAGGCTGCCCAGGACGAAAATCCCATTTTCTGTCATGATTTTTTATCATAGAAGTAGGGGCCCACCACATCTATGATGATACCGGGTTTTGTCACAATTATCGTCATAGAAGTGTCATAAGTATGACAGAAAAAAATCATTCAGTCCAAAATGTCATGGATGTGTCTATTTTTATAGTGTTTATAGAGCAAAGAGGCGGTTCAGGGGGCACCTGAGGTGGGCACAACCCAGCAGGGCACGCCTGGGCCTCCTGGTGTGCCCTGTTGGGTGCTTCTCACCTCGAGCAACCCCTCAGGTGCTTCCTTGGCCCATTGGCTTTCTTCTGGCCAAAAAAAATCCTCCAGGAGTTGCGTTGCATTTGGACTCTGTTTGATATTGATTTCCTGCGGTGTAAAAAACATGCAGAAAACAGCAACTGGCTCTAGGCACTATGTCAATAGGTTAGTACCCAAAAATGATATAAAATGATTATAAAATGATTGTAAAACATCCAAGAATTATAATATAACAGCATGGAAAATCAAAAATTATAGATACGTTGGAGACATATCAACATCCACCTTCTGGTTGTTGATGTCATAGAATGCTGCACGGGGCGTCGGCCTTTAAAGACATGTCTGCAATGTGAGACATCCGAAAGGCAACGAAAACGAGAGATTATACATTTTTTGAAGAGGGCCGGTGTGACAGGTACCGTGAGGGGCTCGAGCTTAGCCAAAGACGAAGCACCGCTGAGCACGTCCGAGACGGAGGACGGGCTGCTATGAGCAGGTGCGGGAGCCAGTGCAGGAGCAAGTCTTGGTGTAGGTGCAGGTGCTGGTGCAACGCTAGTCGAGCTGCTCCCGAAGAAGTCAGCAAGGGGAAAGTCCGCTGCTTTTTTTCTGGATTTTGCCTGCTCCAACTGACGATAGCCGGAACCAAGACACCACACGTAGCTGCCATCTCCCGTTTTAGGCAGCTACCGCTATTGCGACTGTCTTAGCTGAATTCTTCTCAACCGCAATCTCAACCTTCTTGTCCATGTTTTCTTAAGTTAACCTCCATCTTTCCTTTCTCTCCTCTGTGGTCTCACCGTAGTACTTCTTCCATGGGGCGCTGTCTCCGACACCGTGCACGCGTCCATACGCCGACCTAGTGTCCATCGGTAGATGTTTCAATATGTTCAACGCCCGGTTGAATGGGGTGTCCCACTTGGGCCTCGCCAACGTCTTAGACTGTAACATCCCAATTTTCAATTTGGATGTTAGACATAGATCATCATATGCATATCATATTTATTTTGCATTTTTGTTGTGATCCTAGAAATTTTAAGCAACTCAAGTACCCAAGGAGAGAGTTGGAGGTTTCAAAATTTTCATATTTGAATTTATTTCAAATTTGAAAATAGGATCAATTTGATTTTATTATTTTCCTCTCCAAGTATTTTCGATAATAAAAAAAATGAGAGAAGATAATATGACTTCTTCAACAGCAGAGAAATATTGGAGAAAGAATTTTAAAATCAAATTATTATTTTATTGGTATTTTATTGGATATTTTATTTAAATTAGAGAAAAATTGCATTTTTTAAAATTGCATTTTAGTCCAGAAACATTTTCATCTTGTCCTAAATATTATGTTTGGACAGTGAAAATTGTTTCTGCAATTTTTACAAATTTTCTATATTTATTTAGGATTTTTCTTTCGCGGCGTAATTATTAAAAAAAAGTCTCCGGACCGGCTGGGCCGAAGTCCATCCGGCCCATCGCGCCGCCACCGCCTCTTTCCGCTTGGAGTCTGGCTCGGACACGCCGCCGGAGTACCGAAGGACTCCGCGATGCCGCCACCGCCTCGGGACCCCCCCCCCCTTAAAAGCGCCGCCCCCGACACCCTCTGCCCTCATCCCGCCCCACCGCCACCGCATCGCCGCCGCCTGCACCACACCATCGCCGCGAAGCCGCCGCCGCCACCCAGTGCTGCTGCTGCTGCCCCGCGCCACGCCGTGCTGCTGCCACGCCCCGCCCCGCATCGCCGCGCCGGAGTTGAGCCGAGCCGCCGTCGTCGCCCCGCCGCTGACCGTCGCCATAGACCGGTAAGAACCGGTCGGTTCTTTGGTTTTTTTTTGCGGTTTAGTCGTTTTTTTAGATTAGATCATTTTTTAGTTTTAGCTTAAATTACGAATGTTCGTTCGTTTAGATCTGTTAGTAAAGTATTTTCATTAGATTAGTTCTGTTAACAAACGTTCGCGCCGTAGTTTTTTTTTTCAACCAGGGACCTATCCGCCAATAGTTTTCTCGCGATTTAGCCCCTGATCTTAAAACTAGCGTAACTTTTTGCTCGTTTGTCCAAATTAAATGAAACAAGTGCCTAAATCTTCGTAACGTTCTGTTCTTTCCACTTGACCCACTTGAACATGATTTTGGCACTGTAAAATTAGACTTTAGTTCAGATTACTAAACGATCTTGTTTCATTCGTATTTTGAGTTCCGTTTCTCCGTTTGAGTTGTTTCCTTTTGCAAATCGTAGCTAAGCACATGTACCTACTATTAAGATCTAATCTACATGATAATAATGCTCTTAGGTTTTAGTTTCTGTTAGTTTAAGCCATTTTCTTGTTTCATGTTTTATTTGGATCTTTTCTCGGTTTTCTCATTGTTTCATTTGAGTGATTGCTTATGTATGCTATTGTTTGTCTATGCTAGATTACCGGAGTGCGAAGCTTGTTACTACAAATCTCTAGAGTTTGCAGACCGTCAGCAAGGCAAGTTACACTTTGATCATACTCTTCTATACCCAGTTTCTACTATGCATTAGTTTTGCCCCATCAAATATTTGCAATAGTAGGATTGGGAACATGTGGTTTGGTTGTAGTACTTGAGGTAGGAACCTAATACCTTTTGTTCACCCCGGGAATATATGTTATGCTTTATTACTGCTTAGCCAGGCTCGTAGACAGGGGATTGGATAGTGATTCACATGGAAGTTTTGAGAGTTATTAATCTTGGATAACATTAAGGTGGCAACTTTACACATCTGGGTGGATTGGTACCTGGGGAACCCAGTGTTGTCTATTTAGGGAAATCCCAGGGTAACCTGGGGAACTTTACACATCTGGGTGGCACCTGGGGAACCCAGTGTTGTCTATTTAGGGAAATCCCGGGGTAACCGTGTGATTTTTCCTCGGTTCGTCACCCAGGTTCAAAGGTATCATATGATATTTTATGACTAGAAACTTCCGTGTGCAGCCACAAGTGGGCTCTGGCATAGTTGAGTAAGTTGTATGAGCTCTCGAAGAGGTGGACTAGCAGATGTAGACGGAAAGTAGGATTACCGGTCTACCTGGAGAAGAGAGTAAGTGCTTCAGAAAGATTATGTCTCGATCATCCAATCATGGATGCAGTCCAGTCTTGTGGGGAGAAGTGTGCAACCTCTGCAGAGTGTATCAACTAATCATGGTTAGCTGTGCCCCCGGTTATGGACATCTTGAGTATCTGGAATTGGATATTATTGTTGATCTCATCACTCTTAATGTAATTGAATTGGGTTTAATGATGATACTTTTAATTGGGATTTAAATTGGGGGAACCTTCTCAAATATTGGAACAACTTGGGGGTAGTTAAATAAATTTATTCCTTTGTTGTAGGGGAAAACTAGCTTTATGCAAAATCTTAACCATAGAGCCTCAACCAGCCAAATATTGTATGTAGATATAGTTCTTGCATTCCATTGCTTTACACGGTAACTTTTCCAGCATATTCAATGTGCTGACCTACACGGCTGCAACGTCTCATGTTGCAGACTACTCAGACGATGAATAAGGTGAGATAGGTCGTTGTCTTGCACTCAGCTATGCTGTTGGAGTTGATGGACTCATTTACCTTCAAAGCTTCCGCAGTTATTTAGTTTAGATGGCCTTTAGCCATGATATTTTTGTATAATCATACTATGTGGACTCGATGTAATAAGTGTGTGATTGAACTATGTTATAATTCCTCGAGTGTGTGTGTCAGCATTACCGATTCAGGGATGACACTGATGCACAGAGACTTCGGTCCATTCGGATCGTGGTCGCTACATAGACGATGAGTCGCTTTCGGCCGCAATCCTGTGCTGCTCTCTCTGCAAAAGGAACAAGGATCATTTACAAATATGACTAAACGTGTAGTTGAATTGATCAGAAATTAAAATTACCAGCAGTCTCATGAACTCCGGCGTGATTGGGTCCGTCTCGAAATACTTCTTGAATGGGTCCCAACGGTACCGGGCCCCGAGGATGTCACGCTCCTGCGGGACGGTGAACTCCGCCAAGGGGTCTGGGATGCTCAGACTTTCGTCTTTCGTGTCCTCCTTGGCCCATATGGACCTCTTCCCCACGTAACCACGGCTTCCGAGGTAGTGGCACCCCATGTTCCTCTGTTGAAGCCCCTTCATGTACTTCGACTTTTCTTTGCCATCTTCGGCATCGCAAGCCGCCTTGAATATTTGAAACTGCTCTTCCGTGATTGTCGGATTATCCTTTACAATCTCGGAGAAGGGTTCCTTTTTGTCGATGATCCTTGCTTTCACCCTTACTTTTCAGGCAGCCAATGCATCGCTAAACTTGGTCATGGAGTGTTTGTTTATCTTCTTCATTGTCGGGTCTTTCTGTGGATCAGTATATTAAATTTCATCCCGGCCCAGAAATAAGAATATCTGGTGCAGCACGGTTAGGAGGGAGTTCTTCATATTTGGTATCTTCTTTAGTTTCTCATCATTGATGGTGGCGTAGGCCCATATGAAGCAGCCTATTTGATTGCCGTAGCAGGAGCGCACATCCAAAGGCTGTTTTGGCTCAAAATGGCCCTCGTCCACCTCCGTGACCACTAGTCTAGTAGTGAGGAGCTGGTTTGGGCATCGACATCTCCTCTTCAGTTTCGATTCTACGGCTTTGCCAGTCTCGGTGCCGGTCTCGGCGCCGGTCTCGATGCCGGTATGGGTCTCAACGCCAGTCCTGGCGCCGGTCTCGATGTTGGTCTCGGATGTGACATGTGGGCCTAGCAACAACAACCATTGATCGTTGGCAAGGTTCAAATATTCGTCTGTCGCTAGGTAAACATCGTCGCAATCACCAGAACCATGTCCTTCATTGTTGCTAGCCATGTTTCCTATGATTAAATCTAGTCAATTAATTCTAGACCTAACAAAATGAATAATGACATAGAAAAAGGCTTATATTTTGCAGGAACATTGATTCCTTCCCGGTGTGGCAATTCTCGAGCACTCGATATGTCCTAGTTTGTAGCACAAGTTATCCCGAAATTCATGGAAAATTTCGGCATGACCTTTGCTAAAAAGTGGACAAATCGAGCACCTGAAATTTGCCAGAGCAGAAATGAATCAACATTCCGGCAAAACATAGGCCACTCGGCTTCATTCCCTGAAAACAACAAAAGGCCACTTGGGCACAATTGAGGAATTTTCATATATCATGACCACTTCAATGTTTCACACTTCAAGAAAATCTACAAAATTTCAAATTATGAGCCGTAGAACTCAATTCAAAATATGTGCTACTGCCCTAACCCTACTGCCCTAGTACTTACGCATATACAAGTACTAACTAATTAGATGAACCCTAGGTAGCTACTTAAGCATCTACAACTACTTAAGCACCCATTGATGAACCATAGGAATTATACAACTACTTAAGCATACATTGGGTGCAGAGCAACTCTATAAGTACTTAAGAAACTATATATATAACCCTATAATATATTTAGTTAACTACTTAAGCATATACAAGTTTGTCCTAAAAATATTATTTAGTACTTAAGCATATACAAATTTGTCCTAAAAATGCAATTAACTACTAATTTCATTCATTTATGTCATTCATTTAACTTCACCTAATTAACCTAGTTAAATTCCCTACCTAAAAACATCTAATTAACATCTACTAGTACCACTACTATCCTAACATAATTTATATGTACTTAGTTACCTAACCTAGCTAGTTAACCAAATTAAACTAAATTAACATCTACTTAGTAACCTAACCTAATGAACATCTACTTAGCTACCTAACCTACTTCCCTAACTAAAAACATCTAATTAACAGTACCACTACTGCCCTAACCGAATTAACATCTACTTAGTTATCTAACCTAGTTAGTTAACCAAATTAGTGAACCAAACATCTAAAAACCATCTAATTAACCTAGTTAGTAAAACCAAATTAACCTAGCTAGTTCACTTAGTTACCTAACCTAGTTAGTTTACCTAAATTAACCTAGCTAGTTCACTTAATTAACCTAATGAACTAAATTCACCTAAGTTAATTAACCTACAGGGAGGGGTGTGGGGCTTACAAAGAGGATGGATGACGAGGGAGCAGGGGCGGCGAGGAGCGGACGAGGGTTGCAGGGGCGACGAGGGAGCAGGGCCAGCGAGGGAGCAGGCGCTCCGGTGATGGCGACAGCCACTACTAGGGAAAACCCTAGTAGTAGCATGGGTTTTGAGGCTATCAGCAGCGCGGGCACCTGCGCTACCAATAAGGCGCTACAGCTAATTGTTAGTAGTAGCGATGTCTGTACCCGCGCTACTACTATTGACTATATCAGCAGCGCATTTTCGGAACGCGCTACTATTAGTTAGCTGTAGCAATTTCCTGAGCCCGCGCTACTGTTATATCTTTCACCATTTCCCACTCCGGCTTCAATAAACTGCAATTTTCAGATACTAGGTACTACTAGATATCAATTTCATAAAGCATTATAGGTACTAGGTAGTACTCCCTCGGTTCCAAATTACTCGTCGTGGTTTTAGTTCAAATTTGAACTAAAACCACGACGAGTAATTTGGAACCGAGGGAGTACTAGATACCAATTTCATATATACTCAACATGCATCCTCAAGCAGTACAAGGTGACATCGACGACGATCATCATATTTAGTTCTAGATGATATCGACGACGACCATCATATGTAGTTCTACATGATATCGACGACGATCATCATATGTAGTTCTAGATGATATAGCCACACACACACATATGTAGTTCTAGATGATATCGACGATGATCATCATCCTCAAGCCTGGGCGGTGGGTGTTCCTGATAGTAATTAGGATGGCCTGTCCAACACGAAGATTCTTGCCAACGAGGAATCTCTTCCACCCAACCGAGATTAAGTGTGTGCGACCGTCTGTGTCCATGCGGTAAGTACAGGTGGTGACGGAGCCCCTTGCGGTAAGGCGTAGTCCAGCTGAGCCTTCTTCATCAGGCTCGATACCACAACTCACAGATAGGTTCTTTGGCAATTTCTGAATAAGAAAAACATATCAATTAATAAATAGCCTCACACATACTCTTGCAAATATATTTCTATTAAGTCTAGATTTCTACACTATCAAAATACACAGTACTATGCATTTGTACTAATTAATCATGAATTCTACTAATAAGTATATATGGATTATCTACACTATTAATAGTTCCTTGGATTCTACACTAATAAGCATGTGATCAGACTCTACACTAAAGCATATCAACGACTAGATTCCACACAACATATCATTGGACTCTACACTAAGCATATCATCGAATAATTTGCATTTGTAAGTATAACAGACCATATCATGTCGATCGACCGTGGTACTTGTCAGGTGGGTCACGAATGGCACCCCGACAAAGTCAGTACGTGGTGGAATTATGTCCCATAGGTTGCACACCTCCTCCTCGCTCAGCCTCATTCTTTGAGCTACGATGGCTTCATGAAGTGGGTTCTCATCATATTCATCGAGTGGGTCCTCATTATCTTCATCATCTTCTTCATCTGCATCATCTACGTCATCTTCATCATCTTCGTCATCTCCATCATCTTCCACCAGGTTGAGATAAATGACAGCCAGCTTGGGTCTTTCTGCTCTGAAGGAGAAGTTGATCAACTCAACACCAGTAAGACGCATGCGGGCGAGCAAACGGGCCCATCCATTTCCTCCAATCTGCGACACATTGCGTCCTTTCTTGACCTCCATAGTGTATGGCCCCCCAGGAGCCTCAAATGTCACAGTGTCTCCTGTCAGCTTGTTGAATGTCAACCTCACATTGCATGGGACGGTCTGTGTAAGAAAAGAAAGATGACACAATGCAGTAATGCCAACACTAAAAATAAAATAGTTGTTACATTTCATCTAATTTCTTACCGCCAGTAATGCCAACACTAAAAATAAAACAGCTTGCCAGTTGCAAGGCTACTGGCGCACCTTGACTTGCACAGTCGACATAGTGGTGGTGGTGGTGGCGCCATTTTCCTAAAGCAATATGAGCAAAGGATTAATGATTCACTTCACAGGAAAGAAAAACAGTAGCATGTGATATTTTCCTAAAGCAATATGAGCAAAGGATTAATGATTCACTTCACAGGAAAGAAAAACAGTAGCATAGTGGTGGTGGCGCCATTTTATGGACATATTAGATGACAAGGTACCACGTACCAAAGCATTTCGGTGGCACATATTGCCGAAAAAATAACAATAAAATGGTGCATACTAAATCAACTAAATCAACTAGCATACTAAATGCACTAGCATACTAAATCAACTAAATCAAAATGTTCTAAATCAACTAAATCAACTAGCCTACTAAATCAACTAAATCAACTAGCCTACTAAATCAACTAAATCAACTAGCCTACTAAATCAACTAGCCTACTAAATCAACTAAATCAAAATGTTCTAAATCAACTAAATCAACTAGCCTACTAAATCAACTAAATCAGAATGTTGCATATCAACTAAATCAGAATGTTGCATATGAACTAGCCTACTAAATCAAAATGTAGCAGGGAGGAGGGAGAAGGAGGGCGACTCGAGGAGGGAGAAGAGAGTAGGACGGAGGAGGAAGGCGGAGCGAGGAGGGGCTGGCTGGCGGCGAGTGGAGGGAGAATGGAGGAGGAAGGCGGAGCGAGGAGGGGTCGGCCAACGGCGAGTGGAGTGAGGACGGAGGAGGAGGCCGGTACCGAGTCCAGCGAGGAGGATGAGGTGACGGCGGCGTAGATCGGAGGATGGGCGACTGGGGAGGACTGGCGGCGCGGGGGTTGAGGGGGAGATTGAGTGTGTGTGTGAGTGTGCTCTGAATCGGATAGGTGAGTGGGGGGAGATGGAATGGCTTAGCAGTAGTGCGCTATAGCAAAATGCGCTACTGCTAAACGACCTATCAGTAGCGCCTTTCGATGAGAACGCGCTACTGCTATGTTAGACATAGACATAAAAAATACATTGATCATCAATTGTCTTTTTGTGTACAATCTGATTTGTCAATAGGAATCCTCGACGGTTGGTTTAAGAACAGGCGAGGATTCCTATTGCGGCCACAGATCGTACACATAGAGTTCAATGAAGACCAAGTGCTTGTGAAAGTTGTAGAAGTAACATATTTAAGGTTGTACAAACTCTCTTCACGGAGTGAGGTGGGACTAAATTTTTGTAGTAACCGTAGTAGTAGCGATTATTCCGTAAATGCGTTGTTGCTACGGTCCGTAGCAGTAGCGCTCTTTGTATTAACGCACTGCTGCTATAACTGGCCTCGCGGCGGCGGCGTGTGAATTTTAGCAGTAGCGCGTCCTAGAGTGTGCGCGCTACTAATAAACTTGTCTCAGCAGCGAGTTTTGAAAGTGAGCGCTACTGCTACATAGCAGCAGCGCCTGATTTTAAAGCGTGTTGCTGGTAAGATTCTGTGTATAGGCTTTTCCCTAGTAGTGGGCGGATCTGGTGGCGACGGGGAAGCGGCGACGAGGGAGCAGGGGCAACGAGGAGCGGACAAGAGTGGCTCCGCGGGCGTGCGGCTTCGGTGGCACCGATGGCGTGCGGCTTCGGTGGCGGCTCTGCCGGCGACAGAGGCAGGGCAACGAGGGATCCCAGGGGCGGCGAGGGAGTGGTTGGGGTCTGGCGAGAAGAATGGGGAATTGGGGGAAGGAAGGATGCCCGCGAAGCGGTAAGTCAAACATAGTAGTAGCACTTTTTGTAGAAACGCGCTATGGCTATAGATAAGTTAGTGATATCACGTGTTGGGAAAACGCGCTATAGCTAAAGTAGCTACAACGTTTTCGTAGAAACGCGCTACTGCTATTGCTTTAACTTTTTTCTTTTTCTTTAATTTCCCTTTCCTTTTTTTTCCTTTCTTTTCCTTTTGTTAGTTGCAGCACTATCACCTTAAAATGCGCTGCTACTATTTTGTTAGCAGTAGCGCGGTCCTTAGACGTGTGCTGCTACTATACCAAGCTTGGTAGCAACCGTTCTGGTCGTCATAGTAGCACACTACAAAAAAAGACACATCCGTGAAATTTTGGGCCGAACGGAAAAAAAATTGTCATACATATGACACTTCTATGACGATAATTGTGACAAAACCCGGTATCATCATAGATGTGGTGGGCTCCTACTTCTATGACAAAAAATCATGACAGGGAATGGGCTTTTTATCCTGGGCGGGCCGGAGACGCAGCTGCATGACATTCTTTGGGCCGTCCATGACGGAAAAAAGCGGTGGTAGAAGCGAGGGCGAGGAAAATTTCGGGGAGTTCCCGGTTACGGTGGGTGGTCGGGGCCGAGCGATGCGCGTTTCTCTCGTACACGTACGCATGTGTGTGTGGGGCGTTGGCTCTAACTGAACCCGGGTGAGGCGTTGGGCTCTAACTGAACCCGAGTGATTGCACTGCAGGCTACGCGTTACTGAACCCGCGCGATCGATCGATGGCTGTTAATTGAACCCGATCGAGCGATTCCTTTGCTACTGCTGCTAACTGAAGCCGTTCGATGCTGCCTCTCTAGATGAACAGTGAGTGTTGCGGGGGGTTTGGATGAACAGTGAGCAGTGGGAGTGGATGAACAGGACCCGTGGCGTTGCCTCTGGATGAACAGGACCCCAATCGATCGAGCCGGTTGGGGCTGGATGAACAGGACCCCGTGGAGGGCTGGATGAATAGGACGACCCCGTGGAGGGCTGGATGAATAGTAGAAGGTGGAGGGGTGGATGAACAGTAGCCCGTGGAGGGGTGGTTGAACAGGAGCCCATGGAGAGGGGTGGTTGAAAAGTAGCTGGTGGAGTAGCGCGCCATGGAGGCTGGATGAACAAGAGCCCGTGGATGAACAGTCGCAGGTGGAGGCTGGAGGAGGTCGACGGTGGATGAACAGTAGCCCATGGAGGCTGGAGGAGGTCGACGGTGGAGATGAACAGTATCCCATGGATTCCCGTTTTGCGGTACGCCACACCCCTCCCGATGAACATGACCCCCGTTTCAACCGTAGCGCTCCAACACAAGTCTGTTTTGTCCGTTTTGCGGTACACCACACCCCTCCCGATCAACAGGACCCCTGTTTCGACCGTAGGAGGTCCGTTTCCTCCGTTTTGCGGTACGCCACACCCCTCCCGATGAACAGGATCCTGTTTCGGACGTGGCCGGTCGAACACAAGGCCGTTTCCTCCGTTCTGCGGTACGCTAGGACTCGTTTCCATCGCCTGTTCCGTCCAAGCCCTCCCGATGAACACGACCACACATTCCGTTCCGACCAAGCCGGTTGTCTCCCCATGAACACGACGACGACGCTGTTTCTCTGTTCCGACCCAGCCATGTACATGAGCCCTAGCCGTATGTATATATGCGCGAGTAGGAGTTCCAAACCCCGCCCTTATGTACACATACGTGGCCGTATTTTCTTTCTCGCGCTCTGGCCGTTGTACGTACGTGTACATGCTACGTGCGCGCCTCTACTACGACACGTGCGCGCCTCTACTATGACACATGTGCGCCTCTACTACGACATGTGCGCGCCTCTACATCCACCAGTATGTACATACACGTTCGCGACCAGAATGACAACGCTACGTACGCTTCGACCAGGTGGGTCCCGACTGTCAGGCAATTCCTTGTGTGCGAAGATGTGGCTGGTGGGTCCCAGCAGTCAGGGGGGCGAAACGGTTTTTTTTTTGCCCGGACGCACTTCCTTGCGTGCGAAGGTGTAGCTGGTGGGTACCAGCAGTCAGGGGGCGAATCGTTTTGTTTTTTTTTTTTGCCCGGACGCACTTCCTTGCATGCGAAGGTGTAGCTGGTGGGTCCCAACAGTTAGGGGGAACGTTTTTTTCACGAAATACGGTGGCCCGTCTGGTGGGTCCCCGCTATCAGGTGGAGGAATAATTATTTTGCGCGTAATAAGGAGGCACTTCCTTGCGGTCGCCGTGGACCCAGCTGTCAGCCTCTCCACGTACAGTACTCTTCTGATGGAAGTCGGTCATTGACCACATTGACCACGCCGCGCCAAGAGAACCACGGCGGTGGACGATGGCAAGGCCTAGGAAGGGGACAACGCGGAGCCGGGGAAGACGTGGCAGTGGATGCCCACGCTGAGAGGAGTACGACTGTACGAGGGTTTACTGGTTCGTCTGCCGTCGCCGAGTAATAACAGCAGGTGTGGGTCAGTAGAGGGATGGCTAGGCCAGCGATGGGAGTATGGTGGGGCGGTGAGGCTTGCGCGGCAGCACAGCTGGCCGCGGGAAGGAGGGAGCAGGCAGTCCCGCCGGCGCTTGTTTGAGCGGTTGGACCATGAAGTGCAAAGATTGAAGAAGCACGACAGCCGTTGGATGGACATCCAGCAGTCACTGCTCTCGTGTGTTGACTAAGTTGACAGGGCGTTGCATGTGCGTTAACCTTTTTTTATGAAAGCATACGCGTCAACCTGTAGTAGGCGCACAACTCAGCCTCTGCCATTATTTCTAATAATGTACAGCCCATTTGCTAATTCCTAAGAATTTTCTTGGAGCCCATCTTCTTTTTGTTAGCATTACACCCCATATTGTGGCCACGGTTAAAAAGTATACGAAATTTTGCATATTTCGGTGCGGTCAACTTTTTTTAATCCAGAAATATCGATTCACATTCAAACTATTTTGAAAAATAATTTATATAAATATAAAATCCAAATAATTGTCCATGCATAAAAATCAATGGAATTTAAAATCTTATAATGAAAAAAATAGAAATTAATTCCCGGTTTGATGTGTTTTAAAAATGTACAGCCCATTTCTGGGCAAACCAAATGAAACTCTCCTCGTCTAGAAAGGTTTGCAGCCCTGCAGGGTTGATAAAGCAAGTAGGCCTTGTTTGGGTATTTCTTTAAAAAATATAGAACTGGGCTAGCCATTTTTAGCAAGTAAAAAACACAACTGGGCTCATGATGTGGTAAACATAAATAAAACCCTGGTCTGGGCCACGGCCCCCGCACAGCCCCGTTGTTACCCTGATCTGTTGCTAAAACTAGTATAAATAACAACTGCTTGTTACTAAAAAACACTGCGCGACCTGCTGGGTCCCTGGTGTTAGCCGCTCGTAGTGTAATTCTCTCGTTTATTGACTACGTTGACAATGGCGTGAGCCCCAGATGTCCAACCATTAGGAAGAACCATATTTTTGGGCTTGTAATATAGAGGCACTTGCTTGCGTACTGCCATGACGCTGGTGGGTCCCTACTGTCATCCTCTCCACATACAATCATCTCCTTGTTCCTCTCGGTTGTTGACGACATTGACAATGCAAGAGGGCGGCGCACCACGCACGGCGAGCGAACCAAGGCCACAAGGCGGAGGACGACGGCGAGGCCTCGGACGGAACGAATAGGAGCCGTGGAAGATGCGTTGGTGCAGTCGCAGGCGGAGAGGAGTACGAGGGTTGACTGGTTCGGGTGCTGGTGCGTGTTGGGGCTGACGTCGCCGGAGAATAACATGATGTGTGGGGGAATAGAGGGAGAGACTAGCCAACGTTGGAGGGTACGTACGGTAGGGCGGCGGAGGCGCAGCCAGCCATGGGATGCGGGAGCAGGCGGAGCCGACGGGGTGGTTCGGTTTGGGTGGCTGGAGGAAGAAGACAAGAGATAGAAGATACACGACAAATGTTGGATGTCAATCCAACGGCTGGTAGGCAGAATCGTTTGTTGACTGGCTAGGCTATTTCCTCGCGGGTCCCAAATGTCAGAATCCAAATCTGTCACGGTCATGCAACCTTTCCTATGAAAATTTATAGCCCACTTGATGTGCTAGTTCGAAATAAGTTTGTGGGTGTTGGTGGGGGCTAATCACTTGGCTTCTGTAATGCACAGTGAGCTCAAGCAGCCGGCGAGAGCGATGTTATGTCCCTTGGTTGGGATTTGTTACAATATTTCACTCTAAATTAAACGAATGGCAAGCCATGCCTTGTTTCAAAGAAAATATGACAGTCACAGCCGAGTTGAAAAGGGCAGGAACATCTAACTCCAGCTTACAAACTGTACAAAAGCACGAGGGTTAATTGTTCATCAGGTTTACAAAAAAACCCAGGTTGAAAAGGGCAACAACATCTAACTCCAGCACTATTTTCGGTAGTCACAGTCAAAGGGATCGGTCTGGTCCATAGAATGAACATCCTGGGTCGTAAAATTTACTGGATTATAACTACAATATGTTGTAAATAGAAGCCCAGCACGTTCAGATGCTCTTTTGCCCACCTGAAACTCCTTTTTTTGCTCTTCGACATACCCATCCGTCAAAACCATGTTGTTGATAACTTAAGCCTGATGGACAATAGTAACCTCGCATTCAGCAGGAAGAATGTGACAAATCTAGTGTTTGCACGGTTGGCTACATATCGTTCTAGCGTTATTGTCTTCAATCGAATCTCATGAGAAGTGAGAAAATCCCGATCCTTACGAATCCACCGATTGGTTATAACTTTCTTACCCCGTCTTGTTGCCTAAATAGACATGAAGATTGAAAACA
>LR880968.1:30883336-30903536 GCA_904067115.1 Aegilops sharonensis | reverse complement strand
TTGAAAAGGGAAACAACATCTAACTCCAGCACTATTTTCGGCAGTCACAGTCAAATGGATCGGTCAGGTCCATAGAATGAACATCCTGGGTCGTAAAATTTACTGGATTATAACTACAATATGTTGTAAATAGAAGCCCAGCACGTTCAGATGCTCTTTTGCCCACCTGAAACTCCTTTTTTTGCTCTTCGACATACCCATCCGTCAAAACCATGTTGTTGATAACTTAAGCCTGATGGACAATAGTAACCTCGCATTCAGCAGGAAGAATGTGACAAATCTAGTGTTTGCACGGTTGGCTACATATCGTTCTAGCGTTATTGTCTTCAATCGAATCTCATGAGAAGTGAGAAAATCCCGATCCTTACGAATCCACCAATTGGTTATAATTTTCTTACCCTGTCCTGTTGCCTAAATAGACATGAAGATTGAAAACAGTTAAGGTCTAAAAAAAGAGTGTCGAAAGAGCAACAGCTGAACCGTTAATTCTAGTACACTATATACGGGCTTCCAATGTGCATGAAATTATCACCTTCATATGCAACTTCTCCAGAAATGGAAAGCATTGCACCAAGCCAATAATCTTGTTCAGATCAAAACTAATCATTTGGATATATAAGATCTTGACCGAATCCAGCACCATTGATAGGCCATCCATGGAGAAACTCTTCATTGAGCATAGAACATAATATTAGTACAAAATGTGTACTCCAAGATGATATATAACTTATGGGCAGAAATTTAAAATGCAGCTTATGGTTACAAGTGTAGATGATAATATAAAGTACCTGAAGAACTGTGGAGCCAAACACCATATTGAAATGAGCACAAAGATCATGTATTACACCCAAGGTCTCCAGTTTAGGCGCAGAGAGGACGGTTATTTGCAACGGTGAATAACTAGAATCAAGGATCAACCTTTGAAGTGAAGGGGCATCTTGGATGATGAGCTGCCTTCCGTCAAAAGAAATTCCAATTCTTACAAGGTTAGGCGACTTTATTTGGAGACAACCGATTGTAACTGTGAAAACAAGCACCAAGCACTCTAGGGCAGGGCAACTGGAGTGGATGATGTTGTGCAATGAGGCCTCCGATATACGAACCCACACAAGTGAAAGTTTCTTCAGAAATGGGAGTCGAAGGTTTAGTACCAGATTGTCTGCTAGGTAGCACAACGCAAAGGTGGCGGTGTGGAGAGAGGAGGAAAACCGCGAGATGGACATCGGTGCTGAGGGCACAAGTTCATGGCGTTCGGTATGTGGTATGTGATTTCCAGGGGAATAGTAGAACTCAAGCAGCTGTAGTTCTGTGAATTCAGGGGATTTCAGCTAGTCGTCCACCGTGCAGGGCATGGTATCCTTGCTCAGGTAGCATGACAGGATGCAGAGACTTTGAACGGAGCCCTGGTGGGAGGAGGTGATGGCTCTGGGGATTTCAAAATCATTGAAGAGAGATAGCTGATGACAGTCGAGATTAAGGAGCACGGCGCGCCATAGAGGGTGCCACCAAATTGAGAGGACTTGGGTGCGGCAGCAATCCTTGGTGGGGAGAAGCAAGATGATCTCCCCAAGGACGACGTCCGGGAGATCGCTGATGCGGTCCACCCGAGATTCTACGGGTTCCTGGGATCCGGTGGGGGCGGGGTCGCCGCTTCTCCCCGCGCTGCCGTGTGCAGGATCTACAACAGGCGTCGCCACTGGGTGTCGGCCGACTCCATTTTCCTCTTGGCGTTGGGGTCGGCCGACTCCATTTTCCTCGAGGGCGTCGCGGCGCACTCACGGATTTGAGTAGAGTAACGAATGACGAGCCTAGTTGTAGTGTGAGTGAAGAAGAAGGGGAGCTGAGGTTTTTTCTGTAGTAGTGAGGAAGAAGGGGAGCTGGGGTTTCTGTAGGAGTGAGGTGAGGAATTTGGGGGTACGAGTGGAGCGAGCTGACGTGAGGTGGGTGGGATCTAGGAGGAAGAAGAGCACCCATGTTTTTTTGGGGGGCGGTGTGCTGGGTGTGGGTTGCGCCTCTCATTCAGTAAATATAGGGCTTTGGAATTGATTTTACTATTTACTAGTGTGGATGGGCTGTTTTGTCTTGGGCCCAGAGAAACAATTACTACTAGTATAGTGGAGACACTCTACAGCTACTATCATGGAAATATCACGTCAGATGTCCTCATAAAAGGACTTAGTCGTGGAGCCATCGCGACGGGTTAGCTTAAAGGGGTTAAACCGGACAAAGGACACGAGGGTTTTTATACTAGTTCGTCCCCTTCGACGAAGGTAAAGGCCTACATCTAGTTGTGATGGGATTATTGGGGTCTCGTTAACCAGGGAGCTAAACAAGCTATGCCTGGCTATCGAGTTGTTGTTTCTTGTCCCTGAACCGCCGCCAGGTCGTCCCCTTATATACACGGGTTGACGCCCGGTCGGTTTGCAGAGTCCCGAGGCCGACTCATACAAGTGTCCAACTCGGTCTCTCCTTTCCTTATCTTACAATACAAGTTACATGACTATGGTTGTTTACCACTATGGGCCCTAATCCGCCTTTGGGCTCCGGGCCTCTAAGCTTCATAATAAAGCGCCATCTTCTGAGTCTTCGTGGGCTTCAATATAGTTGAGGGTGAACCGTCCCCTCCTGGGCGGTTTACACTCAGTAGTTATATCCCCAACATTAGGCCCCAGATTGATTGGAACCTGTTCATGTCAATCTTTAGTACTTAGAAAAATCCTGTGAACAACTTCCTTCATTTCTCGTAAACCGCCATGATGTCTTTCCTTTATAAACTTTGTTAAACCGCCGCCGTGACGTCATCCTCTGGACACAACAACGGATCATCATGATGTCATCTCTGTAAAAAAGATTCCCTTCATTTAATGGCATCCCGGAAATCGAGGCGACAGCTGCACCTCTTGCCGGTTTGGACTCCTTGATTCCCGGGCCTGTCGCTTATCCTCTGCCCTGTTATAAATGAGCCCGACGGGCCATTCCATTTTCTCCCCTTTCTTCTTGTCTTCCTCCTCGCGACCCAAAGGACCCCATCGCCGCCGCCGCCGTCGACCTTCGAATCTGCACCGATCGAGGCCGCTGCATCACCCTATTCGTACCAGAAACCCTGCCGCGCTCCTCCGCCGCTGAGTGGCCCTGGTAAGTTCACTTTCTTGTAACCCTAGATCTCCAGTAGGGCTTCGAGTTCATCCATGTTCGTGGTCGTTCATTAGTTCTTCTGTGCCCTTCTTTTAGTCTTTTTACTGGGCTTATATATGCGCCTGATAGCTTTGATCTGCGGTTAGATCTATTTTGATAGTCCATCATACCGTGGCGTCTTGCTGCTCCCGAACGGACTGCGTCTGGATCGTCTCTGTTTCTCTTAGCGCCATTGTAGGGCTCAGAAAGGTTTTCTTTAGTTATCCACAGTAGATCCAAAATTATTCTGCCATATTGTGAAACCTGTTTCTGTAAACACTTCGTAGATTTTCAACTCTGGCCCTTCTGCCAAAGGGCGGTTTAATATTTGATAGTCAATCCGCCATACACCATTAGTCCTCACTTAAACCACCAACTTGACTTGAATAGCAATTTTTCGGTTTAACACTGAGCATTATACTTAAACCATCGATCGTAAACCGGCCCTTATTTTTTCTTTCACAGTTTGCCTTCAAAAATGACCAAGCAATTCTCTGCTTGCAACTGGGTTCCGCCCCGGATCACGGAGACACAAATCAACGGATATGTCACCACCAGCGCTTTAGCCTCAAAAAGGGTCCTACATTGGCGAGTTCCGGGTTCTGAGTGCCCTCCTAAACCTCAAGATGGAGAAGTGATTGTATTTATGCAACACTTAGACCGGGGATTCAGCCCGCCCGGATCAAAATTCTTCCAGGATGTTCTTGCGAGCTTTCAACTCCATCCACAAGACATTGGAACGAATTCCGTGTCCAATATATGCAACTTTCAAGTATTCTGTGAAGTTTATCTTCAAGAAGAACCATCTGTGGAGCTGTTCCGGGATTTTTTCAATTTAAACCGCCGCATGGATTTCTTTGATGGTCCCAACACGGAATTTTGTGGGGTATCAATCCAAAAGAGAAAAGAAGTTGACTTCCCTCATGCAAAGCATCGCAACCATCCCAAAGATTGGAACCAAACTTGGTTTTATTGCCAGAATACTGCCCCTGCTAGAGAAAATCCCTAGTCGGGTTTCCGCCCTGAGCGGCTTAGCAACGGCCACCCGTTACCTCTACGCTTAACTGCCCAAGAACGGAAGAATTATGCGCCTCAACTCACCAAGCTCCAGGCCCTCATGGCCAACGGTTTAACTGGTATTGATCTCGTCCGCTGCTGGGTCTCCTGGGGTATTTTGCCTTTAAGTCGCCGCCCCGGATTAATGCATGAATATACGGGCAACGTCAAGGATCCTCGACGATATCATGAAATAGTAATGACAGACATTGAAGTTACTGAATCTGTGAAGAAGATGCTTGACGAACCGATCGCCGCATGTAGCAAAATCGGGTTGCCACCTTTTTGCGCCACCAACAAACTACCAGCGGTAAAGTCGAACTTAATGCGCACTGATTCGCCTCCGCTTTAACAATGTGCTAATGCTCCTTTGTTTTAATTTGCAGGCCAACAGCTCCTTCTGGAAATGGACTAAACCGGCTAGGGCCCCTCGTGCAAAGAGCAAGGTCACCAAGAAAGCTGGCAAGAAGAAAACCACCGAGTCTTCTGATCCGCCAGAAGATATGGACGAATCTGATCCAGAGGTAGAACTTGATTCACTTGGTTCCTTTTTCGTACACCTTATTGACAATGACTATTCCCAGGAGGTAATCTCTCTTTCCTCCGATTCAGATCTTGCGCCGGTTCAAAGATTTCGCCGTGCAGTTCGGAAAGTAAAATAATCTCACCCTCTTGCTTATTTGGATCCAAAATTTTCTTTGAAGACACAGCAAGCTGAAGAGCGTCGCACAACCCGGCACACTGGCCAGCAAATCACCTCTTCCGGTTTACCGAATACGCCAAACCGGAAACATCATCCAGAGGTTACTTGTTCTCCCGAAAAACTTTATCCTTTGAAGGGTTTCTTCAGATACCGACTTAATCCGTCTGACCCAAATTATCAGGCGTCTTCCAATTCTTCTGGCGGTTCATCAACCACTCAGCTGCCTCCCCATAAAACCGTCCCTGGGTAAGTACATTGTTTTTCACATCTTTCCTTTATAAATCGGTTTACCGTACTAATCTTTGTTATGATGTCACAGTGCCAAAGACCGCCTGAGAAAGAAGGCTAAAACCAATCCCCCTATTGGTAAACTTGAACCGAAGAGGGCTGCTGAAGATACCGGTAGAAATACCGATGTTATGGATGATTCCATCCCACAAGGCGAGAACACTGAAGCTGATCCGCCGGAATCTGACCCAGCCACTCATGTTGGTCTGTCGAGACCTCATGCTACTCCTTGAAGCCCGGCTGTTGATCCGCCAAGCCCGGCTGTTAATCCGCCAAGTCCAGCCAGAGGTACCGTCAATCCGCCAAGTCCACCAAAATATGATGATGAGGATGTTGTTATTACTGGCACTGCTCACACCAGTCCTGGTAATCCGGTTATCTTGGCCAAACACACTGCCAAGGAGGAATTCATTGCTATGGGCAAGGGAAAAGGGAAGACGGATTTATCCAACTTCGTCAACCTTAGCGCCGAGGAATTTCATTCCGGCTTTTTAAACTATCTCTATACCAGCCGTGACCTTGAAGCCAGTTTGGTGAACCTGATGAAGGAGCGTTATGAGGTAATTTTCAAGAACACTTTGAATTTTCCTCTATTCTGTATATCTCTTCCATTGTAGCCCCCAAGGGCCGGTTTATCTCTTGAAGAAAAACCGGGACTTTGATATAAAGAACACTTCAACGTAGTAGCCCCCAAGGGCCGGTTTGTCTTCTTGAAGACAAACCGGGAATGTCTGTCCTTGTTGAATTGCCTTTCCTTATTACTGATCAAATGTGCATTAGCCCCCAAGTGCCAAGCTTAATACCTGGATTGAGCCTTGGGACTTGAAAAAATACCCACTTTTAAAAAGCAATCAACATTAGCCCCCAAGTGCCAAGTGTATAACTTGTTATATGCTTGGGACTTTAAGAGATTTATAACTGCTGTATCATCTGACTTTGCAGGCTGACATGAAGACCAAAGAGTCCCAAACCACCGATCTTCAAGAAATCCTTAAGTTACAGCAAGAAGAGACCTCTAAAGCCAAAGAAGAGCTCAAGGGTGCCTTGTCGGCCATGGAGCAACTTAAAGAGGGCTTTAAGACTGAACGCACCAACTGGGAGACTAAAAAGGCTGCTTTATTGAAGCAGGCAGAAGAGGCTGAAGCAGCCCTTAAACCGGTGGAAGAAGAACTAACAGGTCTGAAGCATCAAGTGAATTCCATGACGGATGCTGTGTTTGGTAAGTACCTTAGAACACCTGCTCTGTAGTGCTATCGACTCTGCCGATTTAACTTGAATTTCTTAAACCGCCGCAGGCAATCGCATTGCTCATCTTGGAACCAACATGCGGATAAAGCTAAAAGCGGCCCATACGTTGATTGAACAACTGTATACCGGTGCTCAACAAGTCATCTCGGCAGCTTCATACAACAGACCGGCACCAACACTGATCAAGGACACATTAGCAAGATTATCCATGACACCGGCTCAGATAGAGGAGGTGAAGTGATCTGCTACCAGGGCTGGCGCTTTACTAGCACTGACTCGGGCCAAAGCATGGATATCTGACTTGGATCCGGTTGACATTGCCAAGGGATTTCCAGATGAACAGGCAGACGGATCGGCTTTTGACAATGAAGCCCTCAAAGCTCTGACATAGGAGATGTGTCCGCTATCAAGTCAACTTACTGCAGAGGCTAACCTGACGGTTCATCAGTCTTTTTATGATGAGAGGAATCAGCGGGTTGATACAACTGTGACAGAAGCGCAAAACCTTATCCCGCCAATTCATAAGCACACTTACGCCCCTGATGTTGACCCGTCCGATCTGATAACTGAAGAAGCTGTCTTTCAGGCTCTAACCCGGATTGACTGGACCACCCTTGACTTCCAGCCTCTGGGTGGAGAGGAGGAGGTTGAATTGGCGCCTGAAGATCCTTCCACTTCACGTCGTCCTGGCAATGAGTCTTAATCCGGCTTTTGTATTTCTTTGACAAACTTTGTTGTGCAAGAACAATCAGCATTTTGAGCCTCAAAGCGCCTTGTAATAGACTAGTTAAAACTCTTTGATTTGTTGTACTGATGCACGACTTTTGTTGAACCGCCAGGATAAATGCAATGTTTGATTATGCTTCTATAATGCGATCCTGAAGCCTACATATAGAAAGTTTGTCCTGGCGGTTTACCGCTGGACGGGTCATAATGCCCAAGATAAACCCTGATTGATAATGAAACCTTAAGAAATATGAAATAACTCATACCTATGATGTGATATCACTTAGTTGGTTTACCAACTTTGATTGTAATAAGGGTGAAGACCCAAAATCTTGAATTTGTATAACTCCACCATATACTGATGGCGTATAATAAGTCATGCCGGGTTACGATGAACACCAGATGATCAAAATTGGCGACAAGTAGTCAAAGCCAGGCCGGGTTAATAAACTCCGGTTTGATAATAAGGTTTGTCAACTTGTAGTTGAAAACCAAGCCGGGTTAACAAACACCGGGTTAATATGATGACTGAAAAGCCATACCGGATCAAAGATACCGGTTCAACATAGAATTCTTCAAAAGAAAATAAATATTGACAAAGGCAAATAAAACCGTGTAGTCGAGGCTTTTTGAGGGCTGCCAGGCCAAAAATTGAGGCTTTTCGTGGGCTGCCAGGCCGCTGAGTTAAACCATTTGACAAAGCCTTTTAAGATGGGCCTCCAACTAACCAATCACAGTTTTAACTTTGACAAGTTCAGGGTCTCAATGAGAGTAACTGTCAAACTTTCGGCGGGTCATGCCAGGATTACCTGGATAGGAGTGGCTTACTTGATGAAGGCAGGTTAACCCGGGGTTTTAGGTAAATATACTAGGCTTCCAAGCCGTGGGTCGATACCCAGCTACAAGGGTCCATTCAAACTCTTTGTTACTTTACACAAAGAGCCCCCAAGTAACATGATGAGGTATGCTCATTGGGTGCCTATGTTTGAGCTGTGCATAGCATCCAGACTCTCTTTGGCCCCTTGGGTGTGAAGCTCCCAAGCTGTAGTGTGGCATGATAGCCGGTTTAACAGGTAGTACTCCGCTTTGTCAGCTGAAGCCCCCATGTAACTCAAAGGATATTTGAGAAAAAACAGCAGAGGCCCTGCTTATAGCAAGGATGCTGGTTTACTTTATTGATCATAGTATATACATTGTCGAAATATGTACATAAGAGAAGCCTATGGCTCAAGTGTAGTAAGGCCGTAGGAGAGCTATGTTCCACGGCAGTCGGGTCTCCTCCTCAGAGTTGCGTGAGTTGTCACGAACGTCAATGAGGTAGTATCATCCGTTGTGCAGATTCTTGCTGACCACAAAGGGTCCTTCCCAAGGTGGGGATAACTTGTGCATATCGGTCTCATCCTGGATGAGCCGGAGCACCAAGTCGCCTTCTTGAAAGGTTCTCGTCTTAACCCGGCAGTTGTGATAACGCCGCAGGTCTTGCTGATAAACCGCCGAACGAGCCAAAGCCATATCTCGTTTTTCATCTAACAGGTCAAACGCCTCTTGGCGTGCTTGCTCATTGTCCGCTTCAACATAATCCGCCTCTGCCCCGTAAACCATGAAGAAAGGTGTGTAACCCGTCGGTCTGTTGGGGGTGGTGTTGATGCTCCATAACACAGAAGGCAATTCTTCCACCCAACAACCAGGCGTCCGCTTTAAAGGAACCATAAGCCGGGGTTTGATACCCTTCAAGATTTCTTGATTAGCTCTCTCTGCTTGACCATTGGTCTGGGGGGGCGCCACGGATGCTAAGTCAAGCCGGATGTGCTCTCTCTGACAGAAATCATGCATCTCACCTTTAGAAAGGTTTGTGCCATTATCCGTGATAATGCTGTGTGGAAAGCCAAAGCGGAAAATAATCTTTTTGAGAAATGGAACCGCTGTAGCCGCATCACACTTGCTGACAGGCTCCGCTTCAACCCATTTGGTGAACTTGTCAACCGCCACCAGCAGGTGGGTCTTCTTGTCCTTGGAGCGCTTAAAGGGTCCCACCATATCAAGCCCCCAAGTGGAAAATGGCCAAGTGATGGGAATCATCCTTAATTCTTGAGCCAGAACATGAGCTCTGCATGAAAACTTTTGACAAGCGTCACACCGCTTTACCAAATCCTCCACATTAGCATGAGCTATCAACCAGTAGAACCCATGACGAAAAGCTTTAGCAACCAGGGACTTTGAACCGGCATGATAACCACAATCCCCCTCATGAATTTCCCGAAGGATCTCTTGGACTTCTTACAGAGAAACACAACGCTGAAACACACCTGAAACGCTGCAGCGGTGTAACTCGCCATTGTGAATAAACACGGACTTGGATCGCCGGACTATCTGTCGGGCCAGGACTTCATCTTCTGGTAACTCGCCCCTGTTCATATACGCCAGATATGGAACCGTCCAATCCGGCACAACATGTAAAGCGGCCACCAATTGAGCCTCCGGGTCAGGAATAGCCAAATCCTCCTATGTAGGCAACTTAACAGACGGGTTATGCAGGATATCTAAAAAGGTATTGGGAGGTACAGGTTTACGTTAAGATCCAAGCCGGCTTAAAGCGTCTGCTGCTTCGTTTTTGCGCCAATCGATATGCTCAACCTGATACCCTTTGAAGTGACCCGCCACAATATCCACCTCGCGTCTGTAAGCCACCATGAGTGGATCCTTAGAATCCCAAGTGCCAGAAACTTGCTGAGCCACCAGATCAGAGTCGCCAAAGCATCGTACCCGGCTTAAATTCATCTCCTTGGCCACACGGAGCCCGTGGAGCAAAGCCTCGTACTCAGCTGCATTGTTAGTACAGGGGAACAATAAACGAAGGACATAACAAATTTTATCACCTCGAGGGGAAGTAAGGACAACTCCAGCCCCCGAGCCCCCTAATTGCCTGGATCCATCAAAGTGAATAGTCCAGTATGTATTATCCGGTTTGTCCTCTAGTGCTTGGAACTCGGTCCAGTCATTGATAAAGTCAACAAGTGCCTGAGACTTGATGGCTGTTCGAGGCACATACTTCAAACCATGTGGACCAAGCTCAATCGCCCACTTTGCAACCCAGCCAGTTATCTCCCTGTTCTGAATTATATCACCCAAAGAAGCTGAACTGACAATTGTAATGGGATGGCCTTGAAAGTATTGTTTGAGCTTCCGACTTTCCATAAAAACTCCATATACCAGCTTCTGCCAATGCGGATATCGCTACTTTGACTCGATAAGCACCTCACTGATATAGTAAACCGACCGTTGAACCGGATACTCCTTACCCGCCTCCTTGCGCTCCACCACAATTGCCACACTGACAGCACGGGCATTAGCAGCCACGTACAACAACAAGGGCTCCTTGTCAACCGAAGCAGCAAGGACTGGCGGTTCGGCCAACTGCCGCTTCAAGTCTTGAAACGCCGCATTAGCCGCATCACTCCAGACAAAGGTGTCTGTTTTCTTCAACATCTGATATAGAGGGATCGCCTTCTCTCCCAAACGGCTGATAAACCGGCTTAGGATTGCAATTCGACCTGCTAGACGTTGAACATCATTGATGCACGCCGGTTTAGCCAAGGATGTAATCGCTTTGATCTTCTCCGGATTAGCCTCAATGCCTCTGTTGGACACCAGAAAACCTAGAAGCTTACCTGCCGGAACACCAAAAACACACTTTTCCGGATTGAGCATCATCTTGTAAACACGTAGATTGTCAAAGGTCTCCTTGAGATCATTTATCAATGTCTCCTTCTTCCTAGCCTTTATCACAATGTCATCAACATAGGCATGAACATTGCGCCCAATCTGAGTGTGAAGACAATTCTGCACACAGCGCTGATAAGTTGCCTGGGCACTCTTGAGCCCGAAGGGCATAGAAACATAGGTGAAGGCTCCAAAGGGAGTGATGAAGGTGGTTTTCTCCTGGTCCTTAACTGCAATTTTGATCTGATGATAGCCTGAATAAGCATCCAAGAAACTCAAATGCTCAAAACCCGCCGTTGCATCAATGATCTGATCAATACGCGGGAGAGCAAAAGGATCGGCCGGACAAGCCTTGTTCAAATCTGTGTAATCCACACACATGCGCCAAGTGCCGTTTTTCTTAAGAACAAGCACCGGATTAGCCAACCACTCAGGGTGAAACACTTCAACGATAAACCCAGCAGCCAACAGTCGGGCTACCTCTTCACCAATTGCCTTGCGTCTCTCCTCGTTAAAGCGAGGAAGAAATTGCTTGACCGGTTTAAACTTGGGATCAATATTGAGAGTGTGCTCAGCGAGTTCCCTCGGTACACCTGGCATGTGATAAGGCTTCCATGCAAAAATGTCCCGGTTCTCATGGATTAACTCGATGAGCGCGCTTTCCTATTTCGGATCCAGATTTGTGCTGATGCTAAACTGTTTGGACGAATCACCAGGAACAAAGTCAACGAGTTTAGTCTCATCAGCCGGTTTGAATCTCAGGTTCGGGTCATGCTCAGTTGTGGGTTTCTTCAGAGGGGTCATATCTGTCGGATCAACATTATCTTTATAGAACTTCAACTCCTCTGTAGCACAAACCGACTCAGCATAGGCCGCATCACCTTCCTCGCAATCCAAAGTGATTTTACGACTTCCGTGAACCGTAATGGTTCCTTTGTGACCCGGCATCTTGAGATGCATGTAAATATAACAAGGCCTTGCCATGAACCTTGCATAAGCCGTTCGCCCAAACAGTGCGTGGTACGGGCTCTGGATCCTCACCACTTCAAAGGTCAATGTCTCAGACCGGGAGTCATGTTCATCACCAAACACAACCTCCAAAGCGATCTTACCAACAGGATATGCCGATTTACCTGGTACCACACCATGGAAAACAGTGTTGGACGGTTTAAGACTCTGTCTGTCAACCCCATGCGACGGAAGGTCTCATAATACAGAATGTTGATACTGCTCCCTCCATCCATGAGTACCTTGGTGAACTTATAACCTCCCACCTGAGGTGCCACCACCAAAGCCAGGTGACCCGGATTGTCAACCCGGGACGGATGATCCTCTCTGCTCCACACAATAGGTTGCTCGGACCACCGCAGGTAACGTGGTACTGCCGGTTCAACAGCATTAACAGCCCTCTTATGAAGCTTGTGGTCACGCTTGCACAAACTAGTGGTGAACACATGATACTGCCCACCATTCAACTGCTTTGGGTGACTCTGGTAACCCGACTGCTGCTGATTTCTTTGATTATTCTGCTGGTTATTACCACCTTGGTTGTTCTGGTTGCCCTGATTATTCTGAAATCCAGAGTTTGAACCGCCGCCACCATGAAAACCTGGACCTAAACTTCCTGATGGACCCTGATCATACAGGAAGAGATCAGAGTTTTTGAACTCCTTCATAATGTGACAATCCTTCCAGTGATGTGTTGCAGGAACCTCCTTGGTCCCATGCTTTGGGCAGGGCTGATTTAACAAGCGCTCCAGATTCATTCCGCCGCCACGCTGGGGCAGTTTACCCTTACGACGCTGCACATTAGCGTTAGCCACAAAATCTGAGTCCGCTTTACGCTTGCCATTATTCCCACTGCCTCCTTGGTTGTGTTGTTGTCCCTTTGCACCGCTGTTCTTCTTTCCCTTCTCCGGTTTCTCCTCATCAAAATCGGGATCCTTGGTATTATTAGAATTGGCATACTTGACCAAGGCGACCATAAGGGTGCCCATGTCAATGCAGTGGCGCTTGAGCCGTCCCAACTTCATCTTTCAGTGACTTAAACCGGCAATTACGTTCCAGCGTGATAATTGCTTGGCCAGCGTTAATCCGGTCTGAAGAATGCAAAACTTCTGAAACCCGGCGCACCCAATGAGTTGTTGACTCATTCTCCCCTTGAATACAGGCGTCGAGATCCACAATGGACATTGGCTGTTTACATGTGTCCTTGAAATTGGCTATAAACCGGGCCTTCAACTGGTCCCATGACTCAACGGAGTTAGCTGGTAAGTTTTTCAACCATGTACGGATTGTTCCCTCCAACATCATCGTGAAGTACTTTGCACAAGCCGCTTCATCCACGTCCAGCATCTCCATTGCCATCTCATAACTTTCCACCCACGCCTCGGGTGGTTGATCAGCGGTATAATTTGGTACCTTACGTGGGCCCTTGAAGTCCTTAGGCAGTCGCACATTACGGAGAGCCTGAATGAGACACGGCACTCCCCAAGAACTGAAAGCAAGCCCGGTGCCTCGGTCCACTGACGCTGCTGGCTGAACCGGGGCGGGTTGATATCGACCCGTATGCTGTGCTGCTAAAGCGGCCTCCCTTCATGCTCTGCCGTTATCCACCACGTCCTGAGAGTTCACATCACCACGCGCCGGATTAGGCCCTTGAGGGACAATGCGACGCGACGCACTGCTGGACACTTCCGGTTCATCTATATGCCTGCTATAGCTTTTGCTCGGACGTGGGGTCGAGTGAATCATGTCTCGGCTATACGAGTAAGCCTGCTGCTGCGTCATAACTGTTTGAAGAAGATCCCTGGCCCGCCGTGTCTCAACCGCTGCTGATGATTCACCCTCTATCGGAATAGCTACCAGCCGGGATGCTGCTGCTATCATATTGTCCAAAGGGGTAGAGAAGTGACCTGGCAGGGGTGTAGTATACCGTGGCGGGTTATCCGTTTGTCGAGGTGGACCCATCACCTGAGGTTGATCCGGCGCTCCGGTCCTTGGCGCAATATTCCGGTTCACTGCGACCGGATTGCTAGTCCCTGCTCCTAGCGGACCAAAGAGGTTCATCGCATTCTAATCCGCCGGCAAGTGAGATCGATGTCTCCTCTAGAATACTTCATTTGAAGCGTTCTGATCCATCAGAAGTCGATAATTCTCGGCTTGAATCCTCTGTGCCTGGGCATCTAAAGCGGCCTGCTCCTCCGTCATCCGGATCTCTTCAGCTGCTAAATCTTCTTTAGCTTGTGTTATCTGATCCTTCAGCCTTGCAATGTCCGCATTGTGCTGATCCTGCATCGTCGGTGTAACTGCCGTGGTCAACAAGGTCGCCCAGGCATCCATCAAACCGGAGAGAACTTGAGCTGGCCGGCGCGCGGAGCCTCCTGCCCCTGCCACCGGTCCGGACGCTGCCGCAGTAGAGTTTTGCAAGGTTGGCTGTGTTCCGGCCATGAAGATCCCGACGTGGTTCGGCGGTTCAAGAAATTCCGAAATACTGGTGCCATCGGAATACCCTTCAAACACGCCATCCTGAACTTGGTATAAGGATTCGGTTTCACCAGCGGATGATTCGCCATCGGAATAAGCAACCGTCTCTCCCTCAGATACCGGTTTAGATCCGATCCCGTGGACACATCCCATGAACGCACGCTTCATGGCAGGCTGAATCCGGGCGGGACTTGCACGCTGAGCCGTTTCGACGAGGTCGGTGCAGATGTCCGGCTTAGGACCCGGTACCCGTACTCGATTGAGCCGGCCTCGGGGCCCCAGCCTGCGTCGTTGATGTAGAGTTTGCCGCGACGACTCTTGGTCATCCGGCCTACTGCGTATCCCTTGAGTCCTTCAAAGCTTCCCTTCAAGAACTCGAAACCATCGTGCGATAGCCCCACGGTGGGTGCCAACTGTCGTGGAAATATCACGTCAGATGCCCTCATAGAAGGACTTAGTCGTGGAGCCATCGCTGGGGGTTAGCTTAAAGGTGTTAAACGGACAAAGGACATGAGGGTTTTTATACTAGTTCGGCCCCTTCGATGAAGGTAAAGGCCTACGTCTAGTTCTGATGGGATTATTGGGGTCTCCTTAACCAGGGAGCTAAACAAGCTATGCCTGGCTATCGAGTTGTATTTTCTTGTCCCTGAACCGCCGCCGGGTCGTCCCCTTATATACACGGGTTGACGCCCGGCTGGTTTACAGAGTCCCGAGGCTGACTCATACAAGTGTCAGGCTTGGTCTCTCCTTTCCTTGTCTTATAATACAAGTTACATGACTATGGCGGTTTACCACTATGGCCCCTAATCCGCCTTTCGGCTCCAGGCCTCTAAGATTCATAGTAAAGCGCCATCTTCTGAGTCTTCGTGGGCTTCAATATAATTGAGGGTGAACCGGCCCCTCCTGGGCGGTTTACACTCAGTAGTTATATCCCCAATAGCTACCCAGAAAACCAATTACTACTAGTAAAATGGAGACACTCTACCGCTTCTGGCTCCTCCTCGGTCATTGAAACGTCTCCCTCTACTGAATGTCGTTATACTTTTGTTCACTGACATGCGGGCCATGCAGCGCGTGGGCCCAAATGCCATGCACAAAATTAGAAGGCAGTATGGAGGCGGAGAGTCACCCCGGTAGTAGCGCGGCAGTAACGAGCCGTCATATCACAAAACCCCACCCCCCCCACCCCCGCAGTCTAAGTTTGACGGACGAAGCAACCATCATTTCACTCTTCGCTGAATCCCCTTCTCCCTCACCGTGTTCAAGAAAGGCAACACACGCATCTGCCACTGCTCTTCTCTCCAAACGAAGGGAAGGTAAGCGTATCTGTCGGTGTCAAAACCGGCGGATCTCGGGTAGGGGGTCCCGAACTGTGCGTCTAGGCGGATGGTAACAGGAGACATGGGACAGGATGTTTACCCAGGTTCGGGCCCTCTTGATGGAGGTAAAACCCTACGTCTTGCTTGATTGATATTGATATTGTGGATGTTTACAAGAGTGGATCTACCATGAGATCAAGGAGGCTAAACCCTAGAAGCTAGCCTATGGTATGATTGTAAGGGTTGTTGTGATTGTTGTCCTACGGACTAAAGCCATCCGGTTTATATAGACACCAGAGAGGGCTAGGGTTACATAGAGTCGGTTACAATGGTAGGAGATCTACATATCCGTATCGCCAAGCTTGCCTTCCACGCCAAGGAAAGTCCCATCCGGACACGGGGGGAAGTCTTCAATCTTCTATCTTCATAGTCTTGGAGTCCGGCGATGATGATAGTCGGGCAAATGATAGTTTGGCTGATGATGGTAGTCCGGCCATCCGGACACCCCCTAATCCAGGACTCCCTCAGTAGCCCCCGAACCAGGCTTCAATGACGATAAGTCCAGCATGCGTGTAGTCTTCGGCGTTGCAAGGCGGGTTCTCCCTTAAGTTCTATGTACCTGCCGAACAGTGTCCGGCTTCCTCATCAATGTTGCGCGTCTTGGCTTCCACGCCCAATAATGGTCTTCTTCCACGCGTCGTGCGAATGTGAAAAGCCAGGGTGTCTTTTATGTTTTACCCCCTAGTTGTGCGAACAATCTGCCTATCAGGGAGGCAAGAATCCAGATCCAAATCACCATCTTCCTCTCGCAAATACTCACCGGAACGCTTTCGACCAAGAATCCATTCCATCATGGACCGTCAACGCGGCTCCTCTTCTCGCGCTCCCAGCCCTTTGCCAGGAGATTGGAGGAGATGCTCTGTTTCGCACAACGAGCTGGTAAAGCTCCAAATGGGGGGATATCTCCCTCCGGCCTTCATGGTTCCGGTTCGAGCCGGGCTCGCCACCTACAAAGGTGGGAAGCAAGCGGAGGTTACCCCTAATCCCAACAAAGGGGAGCGGGTATGCTTTGTCCCCTATCTGATAAGGGGGCTCGGATTTCCTGTACATCCATTCCTCCGCGGGCTCCTGGAGTTCTACGGACTCCAGCTCCATCACCTCACGCCCGCCTCGATCCTGCATATTGCAGGTTACGTAGCTCTTTGCGAGCTTTTTCTGGGCATCGAGCCCCATTTCGCGCTGTGGAAGAGGTTGTTTTGCCTTGTACCCCGCTCTTACGAGGGGTCCATATACCAAGTCGGTGGTGCCGAAATATGGCGCATTGCCGGGACCGGATATCCATCCGGTACCCCTAAGAAGGCGTCCGAAGACTGGCCTTCGGAATGGTTTTATATAGAAGACGCTCCGCTGCCGGACCCTGTTCGGATCGGCCTCCCGGAGTTCAGCAATGCTCCTCTGAAGAAACGCCTCAGTTGGCGTCCGCGGAGCCCCCAACTGGAGGAAGACAAGAGCGTCCATTATTTAATGGGCCGAATAAGGTTACTGGCCCATGCCGGGTTGACCATGATTGGAATCATGGCAACATGCATTACGCGGGGGGTGCAGCCACTACAATACAGGGGCCACCCCATGTGGGATTTCAACGGGGAGGACGATGCCACCCGTCGCGGCCGTAAGGGGCCGGATTCGGCCGAAGACCTGGTGACGATCTTGTCCGGCCTGTACAAGGGGGAGAAGGAGGATTTCCTTCAGAAGAAGCCGTTAAACGGGTTTTCCATGAACAATCCCCGGCCTTGGGTAACCGAACACTCAGCGTGTCCGACCCGTGCCTTTGGGAGCTTAAGTTCCTTACATTGTTTTCTTCTTTCGACGCAGGAACTGCGTCGGACTGTGGAGGGAATGCTGAGTCCGGCTCCGCAACCTGAGGATCCAGAGAGATCCCGGGATCCGGCCTCCGAAGAGGATCCGGACATAAAGGTGGAGCTAATCGTCGGGGTGTTCCACCAGCTCAGCATGGACAATGCCTTAGTCGCCATTACGGCCGACTATCCCGGACTGTATCCGGCTTCCCAGGTGATTGCGGCCTGAAGCCCTGACACCGTCATTCCCTCCTTGCTTATTTCTGACCACCGTATATGATGGCGCCGTGCAGGAGGTGCCCCTAGGGCGAGAAGCCGAGCCCGCGGTGGCTGACCAACAAGGGCCAGTTCGGACCAGTAGGCGGAAGAGGAGCGCGGCGCGGACTGAAACGTCGCCACAGAGGTATAGCTCACAATTCAGTATTTAGAGCAACGTTCCTAGGAAGCGTTTGAGTGCTCATGACTTCTATAGGGAAAAAAGCGTCCACCGGACTGTAGGCGTGAAAGTTGTCAATCCAACCTCTACCAGCCGGGCTCCCGCACCTAGTCGGGAGGGGGAGGCGAGCGCAAGGCGCGAGCCGGACGTTCCTCCGACAGAGGATGCCGACAGACTATCCGCCACCAAGTCTGAGGTGGAGAGTGACCTGAATCACACTACTAGAAAAACCGCTACTAATGGCGCACCTAATTTGGCCATTAATGGCGCATCACTGGTGCGCCATTACTAGCACGCCATTAGTAATTTTTACTAATGGCGCACCAGTGGTGCGCCATTAGTATCTGGTATACTAATGGCGCACCACTAGTGCGCCATTAGTATAGGCTACGGTGCGCCATTAGTATGCCTCCCAGGGGCCATGTATACCCAAGTGCTTTGGCATACTAATAGCGCACCACCACGAGATGCGCCATTAGTAACCATGGCATACTAATGGCGCACTGACCAGTGATGCGCCATTAGTATGCTTTGTCATACTAATGGCGCACTGTCATGTGATGCGCCATTAGTACGAATATTAGGTTTTTTTTATTTTTTTTATTTTCTGTTTTTTGCACAGGTTACAAAATGTATAATTTGACAAAATATAGACAGCACACATCAACAACAGATTCATCGAATACAATTCATCATATTAGTCTCCGAATACAATTCATCATATTAGTCTCCGAATTGAAAAGACCGAACAAAGATAGAACATTATATTACAAGTCTCGAGACCGCGAGTAGCGAGTTTGTCTTCACATTACAAGTCGATATCGATCATCTAAACTACCATCACATAGAAGAGAGTTGCGGTCATCACGATGAGCATCATCACGATGAAACTCGTCTTCATCCGGTTCCTCCAACGCTCCCTCCCCTCTCCCGCTAGATAGCGGGCGTATCTAGATTCGGCCTCGGCCCTAGTGGTGTACCCTTTATAACTGTTACCGCTGAATCGGTGAACCTGTCTCCGACACTCCTCCCAGTCATCGTAGACTCCGGGAACCTTACCCTTGTACACGACATACGTCGGCATCGCTATGCACTAGCCAAATGAAACGTTAGTACCAATTCACAGACAATACATAAGCAATATATAAGTATGCAACAGAACGATCGGAAGAGAAAAGCAAGACATTAATAGCATCGATTACATCTAAGTTGAACGACTCTCGAAACCAAAGAGACATACTACAAGTTCATTAAAGTTTAATTACAACATGAGCCAATCGATGTTTCATAACTAGACAACTCGACTCAAGGGACCGGAGCGTGGATGAAGCCGCCGTCTATCGTGGGAGTCATGAAAGAACTGGCGTTGTCATCCTGCATTTGTAGCATTGTGTCGATGTCACTGTTGGACGGTTGATTTCTGAGGTAGAACTGCCCCGAGGTACGAAGGACATCTTGATGGATGATTTCCGCAAACTCCGACTGGATGCGAAAGAATTCTTGTCTGATGTCCGCGTCCTGGATTGCCGACACGCTCGCGGCCCAATCTTGGAGTTTACTTGGTAGCAGAAGTTGATGATGGTCCCGTACGATCGCCTGCATGTGATGGATGGCGTAGTAGGCACCCTTCTGACCGCCAGGCGGCTGCTTGACGCAGCAGAACGTCGTATTGTGGGAGAACACGTGCTTGCCGTACTTACGAATAGGCCTGGTGAAGGTGCCTCCAGATTTGGTGTAGCCGGGGAGAACATCATCAAGAACCTTCTTGACATTTGTGTAGTCTACGTTCGACTGACGGTCCGGGTCGAAATACGTGGCCATGGAATATATGGGGCTTAGGAGGATGAGCGTGCAACGTGTGTCACTGCAGAAAACACGGAATGTTAAAAGAAAAACGATCGAAATGTAAGAATTCATATGTTACGGGCCGGTTGAGGGGAGGACTTACTCGGGAAAGTAAGGCACGAGGAAGTTATCCTTATCTTGGTTTGCCAGAATGACGCCTTCGAGGTAAGAACTCGCGACTTGCCGGTCCCCAGCGCTGCCCAAGATCTTGGCACACATGTAGAAGGGGTCGACTATCACGATGTCCGGGGTCTTGTCGCGAATGATCCGCATCTCCATACTCAGCGAAAATAGCCGAACGAAGGTGTAGTGCAGCGGATGAAGGTTCAACATAGCGTGG
>LR880968.1:30858372-30869457 GCA_904067115.1 Aegilops sharonensis | reverse complement strand
TGTAGGGAGAACAACATAAATATAGCTTCCCCCCTTACTTACCTATTAAAACAAGGTAATTTAACCACTTAATTTGAATGAATCTATGGTGGAAATGAGGTGAAAAAGAGGAGGCACCCGAGACAAGGAGGAGGTGGAGAGAATGAAGTGGGGAGAAAGTGAGTGTGGGTAGGAGAGGTTGTCCCAAATATCTTGTTGCTGCCCACTTACTAATGGCGCACCCCTTGCATGGTGCGCCATTAGTAGTTACAACTACTAATGGCGCACTTCATCTGGATGCGCCATTAGTATGTTTGGACAGGCGCACTAGTTCAAAAAAAAAGTTTCTATACTAATGGCGCACCCACTGCCTTGTGCGCCATTAGTAGTTACAACTACTAATGGCGCACTTAAGCAGGATGCGCCATTAGTATGTTTGGACAGGCGCACTAGTTCAAAAAAAAATTCTATACTAATGGCGCACCCACTGCCTGGTGCGCCATTAGTAGTTACAACTACTAATGGCGCACTTGAGCAGGATGCGCCATTAGTATGTTTGGACGGGCGCACTAGTTCAAAAAAAAATTGATACTAATGGCGTACCCTTTGCATCGTGCGCCATTAGTAGTTTCAACTCTAATGGCGCATCATAAGGTGATGCGCCATTAGTATATACTAATGGCGCACCAACTTTCTGGTGCGCCATTAGTGTCAATCCCATCTATAGCCCTTTTTCTAGTAGTGTCACAGGCGCCGCCGGACAGTATTTCGTGACGCGTGCTGCTCCACCGAGGCGTTGAATGCCTTTAACACGGGGGACGCGCACCTTCGTGCTGCTCAAGATAGTTTCACCAGAGCCACGGAGCAGTATGTAAAAGACATACGGGTGAGAGAATTTAATAGTTGTATATGCCAGTAGCCCCCGAGACTTAAAGTAGTTATATTAACTGATTTAAGGATCATATGAACTGCAGGATCTTACCGAGAAGAATACCCGACTGTCTCAGGAGTTGCAAGAGTGCAAGGCCCAACTTGAGGCCGCACGTTTTGGCGCAGGAGGAAACGCAAGGACCTCTCCTGGTAACGCATTTGTTTAGAAAGATAAGTAGCGTTAGGCAGTTGCGCAAGTCTAAAAAGCGACATTGCAGGTGCTGCCGGACAAGATCCGGACAGGCAAGAACTTCTGCGCCAACTAAAGGCCGGCGAGAGGGTGCTGCATAAGGTGCAGCATGAAAGGAACAAGCTCCAGGATGCCCATGCCCAGCTTGGAGAAGAGCTGAAAGGCGTTCGGGCCGAGCTGTCAGGCTCCGTTAAGGAGAATCAACGGCTTCGTCGCGGCATATATAGTAAATGCTTGAGCGAGCTCCTTTGAAAAGAAGAGTTCGGCGAGGAAGTCGATTTGACAGAATATATCTGTAGGTATGCTCACAGGTCGCCCTGAGGAGGAGATGCCCGTAACAACGGGTGACCAACTTCCCGAATTGTTGCAGCTGATCGAACGAGTTCGGCAGGCTATGAGCAGCGTCATCCAGGCGTTATGGCCAGCCCTCTCCGTACCCGAGGGTCTTGGGGAGCTTGCGGAGAAGCTGCAGAGAGTGCGGCAGCGCTTCCATGTATGGAAGATTTCGGCCTGCCGCCAAGGTGCGAGGGAGGCCTGGGCCATGGTAAAGACGCAGTACAAGAAGGCGGATCCCAACCACATGGCCGAAGTCGGACCTGTGGGGCCTGATGGGAAGGAGATCCCTGTGAGTTTAGTATACGGCCAAGTTGAGTTGGCCGCAAAATTTTCCCAACAGGACTGTAAATTAGACAGCCTGTTAGACGGGATTGAAGAAGAATACAATCAGTCAATTTGACAATGTATTGTAAAATGACATACAGAATGCCTTCTAGCCGGATTGTAGATCGTTTGTCTTTGCCGACCTTTTCGCTTCGACCTCGGGACCCTAGAGTCCGGAGTGTGTCCGAATACCCTCTCGGCTATAAAACAACCGGGGTATGCATGGAGACCATGCGTAGGGCTCATCAGTGCTTTATCAGACAAGTGCCCAACTAGTTATGTTATATTACATGGTTAGTAAGAAACATCTTCCAGGGAGAATAGTTATGTTAAGGGTTCCTTTTCGCTGGGGGTGGCATGCCCTAAAGTGCATGTCCGGACTGCGAATAAAGCAGAAAACATCTGGGGGCAGATAAATAAGTGAAAAAAAAATCATCTTTTAAGTCACCGACCAAATATTCCCTTAAGAACGCTAGCTTTCGGCTTCACCCAGTCTGAGGTACACATCCGGCTGACCCGGCAGTAGCAATCGCAGAGGTGCTCCCTTTACCTCCTAGCCGAACAATCGGGAACGTAGGGGTAAGCACAGGAGCCAGGCAACCCAACTTGGCCAAAACTTAAGTCATATCGATGCATATAATGGTGAATAAAAGTTACATGTGGAGGCTTGACACATGTGCTGGGCATGAAGCCCGTATAAGTAAGCTTCTGGTAAAGAAGCCCCCAGGTATAATGAGTGCGGATAGCACGTCAAGTGCGCGCGAACGTTGCGCAAGTAGGCCTTGTAAGGCTTGGATGAATAGGTTTGAGAAGAAAAAGAGAAACAAAAGGCAGCTGAAATAAAAAAATTTGGACGGGGGAAAGGGACGAACTCTTAGTCCGGCGCTAGGCATAGAATCATCGGAGGCGGGCTGCGTTCCATGGGTTCGGCTCGAGTCGGTTATCCGATGCATTTCGTAGACGGTACGCTCCGCTGGTCAAGACTTGATCGATGATGAAGGGGCCTTCCCATTTGGGCTTTAGCTTGTCCTTTTTCTTGTCCGGTAGGCGTAGAACCAGTTCGCCAACGTTGTAAGTCTTGGCCCGTACTTCTCTGCTTTGGTATCTTCGAGCCTGCTGTTGATAGAATGCGGAATGAGCCTTGGCGACGTCGCGCTCTTCCTCCAAAGTGTCCAAGCTGTCCTGCCAATCCAACTCGGCTTCTCTTTCTTCGTACATGCGCACTCGAGGTGAGTCATGAATGATGTCGCAGGGCAAAACTGCTTCTGCGCCGTATACCATAAAAAATGGTGTGAATCCGGTAGTACGGTTAGGCGTTGTCCGCAGCCCCCAGAGTACGGAGTCGAGCTCCTCTACCCAGTGCGTGTCCGATTTCGTAAGGGACCGCACTAGTCTGGGTTTGATGCCGCTCATTATGATACCATTTGCTCGTTCCACTTGACCGTTGGTTTGAGGATGATAGACTAAAGCATAATCGAGCTTGATGCCCATATTTTTGCACCATGATTTAACCTCATCGGCGGTGAAGTTCGTGCCGTTATCGGTGATGATGCTGTGGGGGACACCATAACGGTGTACTACCCCGGATATAAAGTCTATCACTGGTCCAGACTCTGCCGTTTTAACTGGCTTGGCCTCTATCCATTTGGTGAATTTATCCACCATGACCAATAGGTACCTTTGCTTGTGGGTTCCCCCTTTAAGTGGTCCAACCATGTCAAGCCCCCAGACCGCGAACGGCCAGGTAATGGGTATAGTTTGGAGGGCGGTGGGTGGCATATGGCTCTGATTAGCAAAGAGTTGACAACCGACGCATCTTTGGACTAGGTCCTGTGCATCTGCTCGGGCCATCGGCCAGTAAAATCCTGTACGGAATGCCTTTCCTACAAGGGCCCGAGCTGCGGCGTGGTGTCCGCCTAGTCCAGCATGAATTTCAGCCAGGAGGTTCCGCCCTTCCTCTTCGGAGATACACCTTTGAAGGACTCCGGTTGTGCTTTTCTTATAAAGTTCTCCCTCATAGACCTTGTAGGCTTTAGACCGCCGGACAATGCTGCGGTTTTGGTCTTCGGGAAGCTCCTGCCTAAGCAAGTAGGCGAGGAATGGTTCTGTCCACGGGGCAATTACTGCCATTATGTCGTGGGCGGATGGTGTTATGTCATCGGCTAAAACGCCGGTTGGCGCGGTTTGTTCCGGTTTGTTAAGTCCGGACTCCTCTTCCCATAATACGGATGGCTTGAAGAGCCGTCCCAGGAAGATATTAGGAGGTACGGCGTCGCGCTTGGCGCCAATGCGTGCCAGTACGTCGGCCGCTTGGTTATTATCCCGGGTGACGTGATGGAATTCAAGTCCTTCGAACCGGGCTGATATTTTTAGGACAGCGTTGCGATATGCTGCCATTTTCGGATCTTTGGCGTTGAAGTCTCCGTTTATTTGGGATATTGCGAGGTTTGAATACCCGCGCACCTCTAGGTGTTGAATGCCCATGGAGATTGCCATCCGGAGACCATGTAAAAGGGCCTCGTATTCGGCTGCGTTGTTGGAGTCCGTGTACATTATCTGAAGTACATATTGGACTGTGTCTCTGGTCGGGGACGTCAATACGACGCCAGCCCCCAGTCCGGCCAACATTTTAGAGCCGTCGAAGTGCATAATCCAATTGGAGTATGCGCTGTACTATTTAGGGAGTTCGGCTTCGGTCCATTCAGCGACAAAGTCAGCCAATACTTGTGACTTTATAGCTCGCCGAGGTTTGTAAGATATATCAAATGGTAAGAGCTCAATGGCCCATTTTGCAATCCTGCCCGTTGCATCGCGGTTGTTTATAATGTCGGTAAGTGGTACTTCAGAGGCCACTGTTATCGAACACTCTTGAAAGTAGTGTCGGAGCTTCCGGGATGCCATGAACACCGCGTATGCTATCTTCTGATAGTGCGGGTAACGGGACTTGCAGGGGGTTAACACAGTGGATACGTAGTATACTGGTTTTTGAAGAGGGAATTTGTGCCCTTCTTTTTCTCGTTCGATGATGAGTACTGCGCTTACAACATGATGTGTAGCAGCGATGTATAACAACATTGGTTCGCCCAGGATGGGCGCGGCCAGGACCGGATTCGTTGCCAATATGGCCTTTATTTCTTCGAGTCCGGCGGTGGCAGCATCCGTCCACTCGAAGTGTTCGGTGCGCCTAAGGAGGCGATAGAGGGGAAATACCTTTTCTCCTAGACAGGAGATAAAGCGGCTTAGAGCCGCTACGCATCCGGTCAATTTTTGTATTTGCTTGAGGTCTTTTGGGATATCTAGCTGTGACAGAGCTCGGATCTTGGCTGGATTTGCTTCAATTCCTCTACCGGATACGATGAAGCCCAGCAGCTTTCCAGCTGGTACGCCGAAAACACATTTTTCCGGATTCAGCTTGATGTCATATGCTCTGAGGTTGTCGAATGTGAGCCTCAAGTCGTCTACTAGAGTTTCGACGTGTTTAGTTTTGACGACTACGTCGTGTACGTATGCCTCTACTGTTTTGCCGATATGGTTAGCCAGACATGTCTGAATCATGCGCTGATATGTTGCGCCGGCGTTTTTAAGTCCGAAGGGCATCGTGTTGAAGCAGAATGGTCCATATGGAGTAATGAATGCCGTTGCGGCTTGATCCGCTTCTGCCATCTTGATTTGATGATAGCCGGAGTATGCGTCTAGGAAGCACAATGAATCGTGCCCTGCAGTGTCATCGATGATTTGATCGATGCGGGGGAGAGGGAAGGGATCCTTTGGGCAGGCCTTATTTAGGTCTTTGAAATCGACACATAGGCGCCAGGATTTGTCCTTCTTTGGTACCATTACCAAGTTTGCTAGCCAATCCGGGTGTTTAATGTCTCTGATGAATCCGGCTTCCAATAGTTTGGCTAGCTCTTCTCCCATTGCCTGTCTTTTGGGTTCGGAAAATCGTCGAAGAGCCTGTTTGACTGGCTTGAATTTTAGGATGTTTAGGCTGTGTTCTGCCAATCTGCGTGGGATTCCGGGCATATCCGAGGGGTGCCAGGCAAAAATGTCCCAATTTTCCCGAAGGAATTCTCGCAGTGCGGTGTCTACATCAGGGTTCAATTGTGCCCCGATGGAGGCCGTCTTCGTAGGGTCCATTGGGTGGACCTGGAATTTGACTATTTCATCCGCTGGTTTAAAAGAGGTGGACTTGGATCTTTTATCAAGTATCACATCGTCCCTGTTCACCGTCGAGCGCATCGCGGTGAGTTCCTCGGCCGCTAGGACTTCGGATAGTGCCTCGAGGGCTAGTGCGGCTGTCTTATTTTCGGCGCGGAGTGCTATGTTCGGATCACTAGCGAGAGTGATAATTCCGTTGGGACCGGGCATTTTAAGCTTCATGTACCCATAATGGGGTATAGCTTGAAAAATTGTGAATGCCTCCCGTCCTAATAAAGCATGATATCCGCTGCTGAATGGAGCCACTTGAAATGTGACCTCTTCGGACCTGTAATTGTCCGGCGAGCCGAACACTACGTCCAGCGTGATTTTTCCTGTGCAGCGTGCTTCCCGGCTGGGGATTATTCCTCTAAAGGTTGTGCTGCTTCGCTCAATGCGGTTCCAGTCTATTTCCATTTTTTGGAGGGTTTCCTCATAGATGAGGTTTAGTCCGTTGCCGCCATCCATGAGTACCTTAGTAAGGCGAAAGCCGTCTACTATTGGGCTGAGGACCAATGCGGCTGGTGCCCGGGCAGTTCGGAATTTAGGTTCGTCACTGGCATTGAAGGTAATAGCCGTGTCGCTCCATGGATTTATTGTTGCTACTTGGTAGACTTCGGCAAGGTTGCAGAGTTGTCGTTTTCGCATGTTATTGGATGCGAAAGTCTCGAAGACTGTTAACACCGTACTGGTGTTGCTGGGCTGGGATTCTGAAGCTAGAAGCTCTTCGCCACTTTTGGCCACCTGCCGTAGTATCCAACATGCTTGAAGGCTATGAGTTGGAGTGGCACCCTCTGCGCTATGAATTTTGCAGGGTCCGTTTAGCCAGCCCTCCAGTACGGTTCCGTACCCTTTAGGGGGTTTTGGTTTTTTGGTATTCAGCCCAGGTGCTTGATAATGATGCACCCTTTGGTTCCGGACTAGGGATGTATTCGGGACCAGATTGTCCCAAAATTTACTTTCGGTTTTCCAGGCGCTCTCCATCGCACAGTACTTTTGTACGATGGTCTCCAAGTCAGTAAAGCGTGTAATGTCGCGGCGACTTATGGCGTTTAGGATTCCCTTGTCCGTGCAATGATTGCAGAAGACTGAGATTGCGTTTTCCTCTCGGCAGTCCTTTATCCTGTCCATAACCAAGAGGAATCTTGCCCAGTAGTGATGTACTGTCTCAGCGGGCTCTTGCCGTATTAGAGTTAGATCGCATATGTCTGGGCGGGTGTGTGGAACTAAGTCCGGAACCCTACCCATCTCAAGGCTCGAAGGCCGAGGAGTTTCCAATTTTGGAAGCTTGGATTTCTGGATGTTGTCCAACGAGTCTGGTCCGATGCCTGACTTTAAGTTCAGCGTTTGATTGAAGCCCGTCCCTCCGCGGGAATCCGGCATGGGGGGTTCGGGCATCCGGACATGACTAGTTTTCAATACAGGAGAAGCGTCGCCGCATTGTTCCTCTACCACTGCAACGTGGTGGGTGGCCTGGGGAGAGTTAATTTCTCTCAGATCGGTTTTAAGCCCGATCTGATCGTAGTCGTTAGCGACTCCCAGGGAGGCGATGCGATCCAAGAGCTCGTTTACGGACGAGAGCTCTATTGGATCCAGCCGCTGGGTGAATTCCGAGCTGACATGAAAATTGCTTTTGACGACTTGAGAGGTCGTTGTCGAAGCGATGGCCGGACAGGCGGTCATAAGAAAACCACCTAGCCAGATAGTTTGGCCGGCGGCCAAGGCTCCTTTGGCGAAAATACCGTCTTTGAAGACGGGAGGAGGCATCCTTCCTATCGGTGACGGCACAGAGGAACTCTCAATGAAAGCACCAATGTCGGTGTCAAAACCGGCGGATCTCGGGTAGGGGGTCCCGAACTGTGCGTCTAGGCGGATGGTAACAGGAGACAAGGGAGACGATGTTTTACCCAGGTTCAGGCCCTCTTGATGGAGGTAAAACCATACGTCCTGCTTGATTACTATTGATGATGTGTGTTACAAGAGTAGATCTACCACGAGATCAAGGAGGCTAAACCCTAGAAGCTAGCCTATGGTATGATTGTAAGGGTTGTTGTGATTGTTGTCCTACGGACTATAGCCATCCGGTTTATATAGACACCGGAGAGGGCTAGGGTTACATAGAGTCGGTTACAATGGTAGGAGATCTACATATCCGTATCGCCAAGCTTGCCTTCCACGCCAAGCTAGTCGGTTACAATGGTTTAAATAACTTGTGTTTCTTATACTGAAAAGTAATTCAGAATTTGTTTCTGTTTCAATTAGAACCCTCATGCAGACAAGGATTGTGTGGTTGTACATGTCACTCGCTATGAGGCGGATGACCTGAATATACGCACTGGGAAAACAGAGTTCTTAGGCTGTTGGATCCTGGAAGCCATTTGCGGTTATACCAATGAAGAGTTGTATTCCAGCCTCACTATTGTCAGGCGTGTTGTCCAGGGTGTACTGAAGCACAAGAAGTTCAAAGCTACTCCTTCGTTTGTGAAGCATACTGTTCTTGTCAAGCTTACGCAGGAAGATGACGTGGCATGCCTCCACAAACAAGTTTATCAGTGGCAAGGCCACAAGGTTGTCTTCATGAAGGTTCACAGGACTGAGCTGTTGTGGGACGTCCTCGATGATGTTCATGGCAAGGTTCGTCTTGTGTCCAGCCCAAATTAGATCGAGGCATGAAATAGTTGCCCCAGCTAGTGTTTAATAGTAGTTTGGATTGTGTCTAATTATCTGAACCTTGCCTGTTATCGACCCCTCTGGGGCTAGTACTCTGTTTGAATCCGTCTATGGGAACTGCTGCTACTTTTGTGTGCCCGTGAATCATGTGAGAACCATCGTAATTGTTGCCGAAACAGATGCGTCCTCACTAGTTTTTTCATGAATATGGCATGGTAAGACATAAGTTGTTACAGTTTATCATACGAGCAGTGAGTGTTTTGATGAAACAAAGCACTCGTTCGAGAACTGTGCGCCGACGTATACATAATTAATTGTAAACACTGTTGGTGCTACCCCACTTGTAAATAGTTGTGCAAAACACAGCACATTGGCTCAGCTTGCTTCAACACTAGGCTATCGACCAGCTAGCAATCAACAATCTGATGTCTGACATATAAGCAACTATGTATCTTGTTACAGTGGTTCATGCAGTTAACTGAGGCCACAATGTAAATTCCAAACGTTCACACGCTAGTCCAGCGCTCATGTGGAACACTCACATTAAACTCGTCTTCATCAAAAACTTGAAAAGCATAAGTTGAGCTATTTTATACATCTCAATGATTCATAGAACATAACAAACATATACTAATTCACAACAAAATAAAAAGTTGTGAGAAGGTTTACAAATCAGGAAAAAACAAGCAAGGCTTCTCTGAGCAAAGGGCCTCCCGGCAGGCTTAAATTTCTAGGAGTTCACTCTGGTTTTTTCTTGTTGCCACCATCCAGGGTTAGGTTCTCTCATTCTAGAATAGCCAGCTAGTCCTCGGTCCTTGGATGAACTGGTAGAAAGTGCATTCCGGACTAGGATGCACTTGTTTTTGCTCAACCCTGCACTGCAATTAGGAAGTAAAACGTAGGAATCAGCTTCTTTTAGACTGCGTTGGTCATTCTACCTTAGTTACTACCAATGTAGGAATACCTTGAAGACTGGAGGTTAGACGACGACAATGAGGGATAGCCATCTCATTTTGTGCAGTTGTACTAAAACTGAGGTGTGTGCTTTTGATTGCGTGGATAGAAACAATACGGAGACAGACATCCCAAAACGATATGGAGACAGACATCCTTGTTTGCGCAAATACAAAATATGGCGTATGATTAACAGCAGCATCTATTGTGTTATAATTGGCACTAGATTGACAGTATGATGAGTCCTTAAGTAAGTAGCATCACACCACATCAACAATGCCACTAGATTAATATGCAGCACAATAGAATTAGTATTACTGTCATGAGAGTAGCACATGGTCAGTAAATGTGCAATCAAATTTCTGCAGTTCCACTGGGATGAAGCAACGTTAGCGGTGTGAGAGTTAAGTGTAACTGCAAAAACACAATTCATGGGAAATAAAACAAGACGGAAGCACTTCATAAAATGGTGGTGGCATTGCTTCAATTTATCGACGGCACTAGACCATTACTTATAGTGACATTAGGTGGCATTGCTTAATGCTTCATGTGATTTTACATTAATGGTAGCGATATGGGCGTAGGGACAGCAGGGGCATAAAGTGGTGAGGCAGATGTGGCTGCCGAGAGCGGCAAACACTCAGGCAGCATGTCTGCATTTGTCCCATTTTTTATCTCGTCAAGGACATTTTCCTATGTGAGCATAGGAAATCTAGACCTGCTCATTCTCATTCGCGTTGTCCCCCAACACCCGTCACTTTCTTTCCTTTTTCAACCAAGAGGTAGGTCCACTTCCCCCCACCCTTCGCCATCCACCATGCTTTCTTCGTATTTTCAACCAAGAGACCAATTGGGTAGCCGGTATCTACTAGTTTCCCCTGATTCCTCTTAGAACCAAGTCCTAGATTAATGCTACAACTTTCCCACTTTCTTCCCTGTTTGAACCAACTCTTGGAGTCGACTATATGAACTAGCTTTACCTCTAATAATAGTAAAAGTCTAGGTGGCTCTGGAACAGCGGACGGAAGTAGAAAGAGATCCACACGAAGGGAGCTGGGGCAGTAGAGCAAGGCAGGTTTCAAAGGAATATATACCTGAGGGTCGTCGGCATGTGGCAAAGATGGCGTTGGGAGGCTGCATCTTGGCCACAATACCGCGGGGAGGAAGAAGGGGTCGGAGGCACTCCCGAGCCGGTGCTCTCTCGGAGAGAACGGCACGGCCGCCGATCGGGACGCCCGGGAAGCCGTTGGTCTCCGATCCTCCCTTGCCGCCGACGACAGCGTGAACGATGCACCTACACCCCTGCCCCGGTCGAGGTTGTCCGGCCGGATTTGTGACCAGCCGTGAGTTGCGAGACAGTGTGGCCACCTATGTCTTGCTTAGATTTGCATAGCATGATAGAGTGAACGAGAGGAACCCTAGTAAAGCAAGCGCTAAGGCTCCTGCTTATATATATATATATATATATATATATATATATATATATATATATATATATATATATA
>LR880968.1:30846489-30857845 GCA_904067115.1 Aegilops sharonensis | reverse complement strand
TAGTGGAGTGATTTTGTTGTACCAGCTTCAAAAAAATGCGCTCCTACGTGTACCAGTGAGTGGGTGTGAGAGAACTAGTGCGTGTGTGCACCGCTTCTCTTTGTGAGAGTACAATATACTATGCCCAAAGAATGTTCGCCGCAAGAGTAATAGTATAAGTGTATGACGTGTGAGCTAAAATAAAATGTCCGCGACGTATTTTGTTTTTTAGAAGTTCTAAGGGTAGGGTGTGAAGAGCATATATGTGCGTGACGTCTACCTCCAGATAGACGGTGGGTGCAACGTGCGAGTCTGTGAGAGGACTTGGGAGAGTCGTGACTCATGAGGGTGCATGTGCGTGAGAGGGAGGGGGCACGTATCAATGCAATGCATGTGTCCGTAAATCATTATCCGACAAACATTCGCCACAAGCCTTTTCCTGACGAACGCTGTAAGAACCGTTAGATCGGCATCCGACAGTGTCAGTTTTGCCATGTTATTTAACAGAACGGACACTCCTCCTCACACAAATATTCCACGTGAGTGTTAGCAACTTCTGTATGCTCCCTCCGTTCCGAAATGCAGTGCATATAGCTTTATTGAAAATTTGAACCTCGCAAACTTTTACCGTGTTTTCGTGTACCAAATTGCACATGTAGAATACCCTGTATATATCATTTCATTCATCTTCGAGAGGTAACTATAAAGATGCGGGAGGAGTCTACAAAATAAGACCATCGTATCACCCGCATCAATTTCAACCATCCTTTGGTGTCGAGGAATATCATAGGAACTCTATATGATATGATTTTTATAGGATTTTTTTCCTTTAGAGCCAATTGGTTCATAGGAATAGATTCATATACTCCACATTTCAAAGTAAATAAACATGATATCATTTCTATAGCTTTAGAGCCACTTGGTTCAAATGAATGGATTCCTATACTCCCTTAATTTCAAAGGAAAATAAACATTAGCGTATATTCAATAGAAAAGTTCCGATGATCTGAATCAAATTACATATCTTTTCTAATCCCTCCTCATAGGAATTGAGATACATGTCATCTCTAGATTCAATAGAAAAGTTCCTATGATGTGAACCAAATGACATCTCTTTTCCAATCCCTACTCATAGGAATTGAGATGCTCCATGTCATCTCTTTCCCTACAACTTCCATGTATACATCTTCTATTCCTAAATACATAGTACAACCCACTAGTAGCTTTTTTCCAAAACATGCAACTATGGCACAAGAACTATATAGTGTGCCAATAACTTTGAAAGATGGTCGCTGGATGAAGCTAATCCGACAGTGCAGAGATGGCGAATCCGATCACTACTGGTCGTTGGATATCATCAACATTCCACCAGATCTGCCACATGTACAATTTAGAAGACTCCATGGTTGAACTTAAGCATAATGCACAAACCTCAAAACACAAGCACTTCTCCTTTGTTCTAGAATCTTCTGTATCATAATTGTTTTTTTCTGAATGAATTGCCATTATTTGTTTTTTACTTTATGCTTTACAATGCACAACCCCATGAATCTTAACATTTTTATAAAACTAATTGATTTTGAATGAGATGAACTATAAGAACTAAACGAACATCTACATCATGCATATATGACTCAAAGCTTTACAAGCTATAGTGTGTGTTTATTCATAATTTGGTTTCAAAATCTCAACCGTTCAATGCATCATTCCCTTTCGGTCGAACCTACATCCACAATTTTTTGTACGTACTATATCTCCACTAGTCCCCGAACCCAAAATGTTGCCTCGTTCCCATAAAACCAAGCGGCCCACACATGCGTCGGCTCGAACCTATTTACTATGACGTGGCCCCGCATGACATAGTACTCCTACAAACCCTACCGCCGCACTCATCATTGGTTTTCTTCAAGAGGACGAGGGAGAAGCCGATTTGTAGTGGTGGCGCTTCCAAAAAAAAGGATATGTAGTGGAGACCCCTACCCTAGGGTGCCCTAGATAGCTGCCGCACGCATCATTGTTTTCTCTTTTCTTTATGCTCTTGCGCCCTAGAGTGAAATGATGGTTGCTTCGTCCATCCAGCTTAATGCGGGAAAGGTGGGGCTTTGTGATTTGACCCCTCGTCGCTCATTTTCTACTACTGCGGCGCTACGACTGGGGTGCCTCTAGTTCCAACCACTGCTCCGAACTATAATTTGGTACATCGCACGTGGAACAAGACGGTGGGTGAGCCACATGTTGGCCAAAGGGGTCATGTTAAGTGTGTCACCATTTCGTGTGGGGACTGACCCTGCTTGAGTTCCTACGCCAACACGACAGGAGCAACCTACCACTTGGTTTTGCTCCTTGGTGAATCCCAAGCATATTGATCTAAAAAGATACGTGCTGAACTACCCTCACCGTCTCGGTTTTTTATTTTGTCTCAGTTTATAGGGCGTGCACGTAGTTCTAGGTCATCCATTTGACTAACTAAATATGAGTTACTATATCATAAAAAGTACTACTATATCATTGGATTCTTAAGCGGATGTAGTTGTATTTAAAAGTCGAGGGCGGGGCTTTTCCTGCGTGGTAGGCGGGGCAGTTCCGCCTATTCGGTTCGACAGAGATGCGAGAAGACGAGGGAGTAGGCTGCTGCAAACGTAGGGCTGTGTGATTTGATAGCGAGTTACTGCTGGACAGGTGGGGCCCCGTGATTTGACTTGTCATTTTCATTTTAACTGCAGCGCTACGACCGGCGTGAGTCTCCCGATTCCTAACCACCGCCATGCAGGTGCCTCTCCCAATGCTCCACCATGTAGTTGAGGCTGGCTCTTGCATGAGAGCCCACTTCTCCACTTTTTCCTTGCCTCTTTCCTCCACACATGCAAAAATGCCATGTAAAGCGGGCTTATAGCCCACTATTGTAGTACTTACTAGCTCCTACAGGTGCTAAGCTTGCCACATCGGCATAAAGTCTGATGTGGCAAGTTTGGTGACCCAAGGAAGAAACGGTGCTAAGTGCGTGTACCTAGGTGAAAAGAAAATTTTGAGTCTATAGCTAACTAAATGAAGCAAACTTAGCCATTTAATAGTAAGCACCTATGCATTGGGGACTTGATTTCTAAGCCATTTAATGCCCTTAACACTTCATCTAAAGCACCATTTCTTTGGAACAGGTCACTCCTTGGAAAATTCAATAAATACTAGTACGAAGAAAGAGATAGAGAGAAGTAAAAAATACACTTATAGCCAACCTTATAAGCTAACCTTGTTGTAGTATGAGTGACTAAGTGATGACATGACAACATTAGATAGCCTAACGCACCATGTTAAATCTCCATGGGCGTGACCGCGCGAGCGACACGTTGATCGTGGCAGGCGCGACCATGATACGGGCTGCTGGCAGCCCTTGGATCTGAGATCGAACGGTCGCATGCTAAGTTGCTGAAAATTTGCAGAATAACCCTCCAAGATAGGATATTCACCCATAGGTCTAGAATCACGCCATGCAACCGTTCGATCTCAGATCCAAGGGTTCTCGGAAGCCCGTATCATGGGAGAATGGAAAGCGACTACCCTGCCGTTCGCACGTTAGCAGTTCACTCCTACTCGTCCCCGCATGTCCTTTAATATTACGGCGGTTCGCTCCTAGTCGCCCTGTCCTTTCACATTACGGCAGTTCCACTAATCCTAACCCTCCTTCCAAATCCATGGCGTCCCAAATCTCCATGATCGGCGGTGAGTACAAGGTTAGAACCATCACCGGTGATGAGTTCGACGTCATCTACATCCATTCTTCCATGACGGTGAAAGGATGCCTTTCTCGCTTCAGACGCATGTTTGAAAACTCACATGATGAGTGGGTCGCTAGGCTAGATGTTGAGTACACCACAGTCCTGGAAGAGAGAAGGATCCAAAGGACGAAGAGAGGAAGAAGCCCGCCGTGATCCAGGTTTGCATGCATGAGTTATGCTTGGTCTACCACATATGCCATGCCGACGTTAAATGTCTGGATTTTAAGAACTTCCTCGAGAGCAACCTAGTCAAATTCGTTACTGTAGACTTGACGAACGACAAAGAAGTCCTGGGTTGGATAGGCCTTGTTGTAGGCAACCCCTTAGACCTCTAGAAGAATTGGCTGCTGCCCTCCGGTGGCCAGCCTTCAATGCTGACCTTGGCAGGAGCCATGGTTCATCCTTCGTACGGTAAACTGGAGAAACCTCATTACATGTTTCATCGTCATGCATGGCAGCGGAATGTACTAGTTATAGACCACATCCACTACGCTGCAATGGATGGCTACCTTTGTTTCAATACCTACAAGAGTTGGATGAAGAGAAAGAGCCAAGTGTGCGGTTCAAGCAAAGAAGTATCGGCCAAGAGGAAGAGGGACAAGGACGAAGTCGAGGACGTGGACAAGGACTCCTCCGAGTGAGTAAGGTGTCAGTATCGTTGCTCATGGTGGTTCCAATGCAGTGTCTACCGGATTAGTTGCATAGTTTAATTTCAGGTGTGCTTAGTTGAATTTGAGGGGTGTGTTGTGCTAAGCGCCAGCAAAACTATGTTATGTTTCTTCTCGTTACTTTAACTCCTCAGTATGATACATACTACTAGTATTTCTTTAATAGAATTTAGCACCCCAATTAAGCACGTACTAGCTTTTTTAATAGTACTATATGCATAATTTGGCGACGAGCGCTCTCTATATGTACCACCTTTTTTTTAATTTCAATTTTTGCTCCATGGCGCAATCCATCGATAGTACTACTTTACAAAAGTATACTTTTTTAAAAGGATAGAGTACTGTTCATCACATATATAGCCAGTTAAATTCTCAACCTAGAACGACGTGCATGCCATGTAGTAAACCGATACGGGGGAAGTATAGTAAAAATGAGGTGATTTTACCGAGCGATCGGCGGGGAGCATGGCCTGTCATGCGGTCGCACGTGTCATGATGTACCAAGGCGATGCGCGTGTCCCTCTTGAGGCAGAAGCAATACTACGTGGTTTGAGATGATGGCGAACCGAAGTGTGAAATAATGGTTGCTTCGTCCGTCTGGGAAGGTGCGGCATTGTGATTTGACGTCTCATTGCTCATTACTACTACTGGGCCGGTACGAGTGGGGTGCGTCCCCCCTGCTATTCTGCACTGTTATTTGGTGCTTGACACGTCCCACATGTCGGCGACAGGAAGTACAGAATTCATGAAAAGGAGCGACGGCGGAGGAGTATACTACAGAATTCATGAAAGGGAGCGACTTAGTTTTGGAAAGATCTGTTATTACGGAGTACGTACCCACTGGGGTTTATAGGGCTCATCAAAAAAACATTCGTTTTTTCGTTTGATAAGTCTCAATTCTACTATACTAGTAGTAGTACCATTACATGTTGGATTTCGAGGTACGTTAGATCACCTGTCGCAAGCACTGTCAAGAGGAAACTAACCAATGCATGTACAAGTTCGTGGAAATTTAGTGGTCATTCATGCATTTGTTCTAATTAATGCCTCGGTAAACATAACTTCTTGAGAAAAACGAGCGTACTAATTACTTGTGCAAACTACGGAATTAATTCGACCACTCACCGTCTACCTTGGTTGGAGAGATTTTGAAATTGAGCCATAAACTGGAAAGGAGGGAGTAGTAACTTTGGTCTCGATTACTATTTGTGGCCTTGTATAGATACAAAATGTATTTTTTATAGCGGCCTTGTATAAGTAAATGGAGGGAGTACTAACCAAGGTACGTAGTAGGGACAAGGAGTAAACGGAGGGAGTAGTACTCCCTCCGTCTAGGTGTGTAAGTCATCTTACGAAAACCAAATAATCCCAAAACACTTAGGCGCGGTGCATTAAATTCTACCTCGTTTCTTGTTTCTTGACATATCAACCAATAAGAGATGTGGGGTGTGCATGCTTTTAATGACTTGAGACTACCAAACACGACATGAAGTGGTTAGTTCATTGCATGCAATGCTATTAATTAGCAAATGAACCTTAAGTTCTCTCGTTTTCTCCTCCTCCTTGGTCATGGTGCACAACCTAAGATGACTTACTCACCTAGACGGAGGGAGTAAAATTTTCTCCTCGTGCTACGAACCACCACACGCGTGGGCGAGGGAGCGGGCGTAAGGCGTACAGTAGTAGGAGTACTACTACTACTACTCGTAAGCAAGCTTCACCTCATCCTGCGAGCCACCGCGCACGTGGGCGGGGGAGACGGCGTACTAAGCAAGCTTCTCCTCGTTCTGCGGGTTGACGGGACACATCAAAAGTACTCCAGTGTATAGAGCATTGCCTCTAAGGTAGGCCCCACATGGTTTGCCTCTTTTTTTAACATAACACGTCAAGTCGCAATTTGTTTGTTCAACCGTGGTAGACGATTCTCCCTCCACCAAGTGGACAACCAGTACACGTGCCAAATTACCACGTGGGCTGCCTTTTTCGTACAGAAATGAGCTCCACCGTGTACCCGCGCGGGTATGGTTGAGAAAGAGACGGGATTACGTGCGCCGTGCGTGCACCTCTTCTCTTCGTGCACGTCCACCACCTACGTATTGTGTGAGAGAGAGATATAAACCTAGACATAATGCACCGTCCATCCCCATGCCTCCGCCCAGTATGACCACCAGTCACCACCACGCCCCACTCCTCCTCACCTTATCTCTCATCTTTGTTCCTCCATTTTTATATACAAGGGGCCACTATCAAAATTACAATTTGCAGATATACAAGGCCACTAACACTAATCGATGCAATATTAATTGTGTTTTTTCTCGTGGTACTAGCAAAGGAGGACATTAATTATCCCTTGCATGCATGCGGGAGTTTGTAAAAAATGCATCTTGATGTTCCGTGCAATGCACGGGCATCTTGCTAGTCCATGAAAACAACACATGGCAAAATTCCATGGCGAACGAGGGTTTTGAATCTGTTGGGAGGGGTTGTTTGGATCTTGCCCGGCGTAGCCAAAATATTGGCAACCCTTTTGTCCACCGGTGCCTTTGCCACTGATGAACGAGGAATGGCTCGGGTGCTCATGTTGTCATGCATCCTCCAGCATGCACGTTGGAGACGAGCTCACAAGAGCTGTGTTTTTTTGTCCCACAACGCCGCCCGAGCCGCCAGCAGACCGACCGGCGACCCGCAAATTATGCCATCCAACCGGACGAAATTCACGCAAACACGTAGCAAACTGATATTTCATATAAACAACGACAGAAATCATATAAAATACCGAATTTTCATACAAACATGAAGGATTTCATTACATTCAAATGAACTACGCGGTGCTAGTTCTGGACAGCACAGGTATATAATACCTGGCCTAAATGGTCGCCCGCCGATCGATTTGTGTTCCTCATGTCCGGCATCACGATCACCGGACTGCCGGGAGCCCCGGAGGTATATGCTTCAGCACAAAGGAAGGCTCGCTTCCCCACTGCCCAACTGATATCATTGGCTGGTGCCAAAGATGATGGTGGCTGGCACCGGTTCGAGTTCATCACCGGCCACTACTTCGCCATGGCCGGCACTGGCTCGAGTTCATCATAACATTCCCCTCCTCCGTGGAGCCCATGCGGGGTCGACAAAGGTCCTCGCAACAAAAGTATTCGGCAAGACACCTGTTGTGTACGTCGGCGTCGCCTCCGCGGTGGCCTTCGCGGGACCCAAGCGGCGGCGGCCTCTCGTGTTCTACTTCTCCTCGATGATGGCGGCGGACGCGGAGGCGCTGGCCACTGACTCATCGCTCTCCGCACACCCGGCTTCTGTCGCTGCTTGCACGGCGCGGCCGCCAGCATGGGAGTCTCAGCCACAGAAACGGGAGACGCGGTACGAGGCGGCAGCGTGGACGGCAGCAACGACGCCCGTGCGCTGCTCCTTGTCGAGCTGGCCTGGAGCGGCGAGTTGCTGAAGCGCGCGCCGGCTTGGGGTGGCAACTGGCTCCATCGGGTGAGGGGAGGGAGGTGGATCAGCGAGCAGCATAGCTCGTACCCGGCGGGCTACCCAGCCGGCTTGGATGCGGAATAACTACTCTTTGTAAGCCATTGTAAGAGTGGACAAAATGGTGGAGGAGATAGGGGAGCGGCGGAGGTCTGTGATTCTTGGCCGGCGTTTGGCCTCGGTTAAATAGGAGATTAAATAGACGGCGGATGGGAGGAGCTCGGCCGGCGTTGCGTTTAACGCCGGCCCGTTCATGAACGGACGTGTGTCCAGAGTGTGGGTTTCTCGGCTTCCACACGGGCGGGTTTCATGGAGGCGTTTGAATGCGGGACAGAGGCGTGTTTAGCCAGGCGTGCAACGAGTGGCGCCCTCGACTCTGACCTAGGACACCGCGCCGTTCTTCCACTGACGTGTGGGCTCTTTGGGTGCATGGCATGCATGTCAGTGACCCAACACAGGCAGCACACAGCAGAGGAACCTTTGGTGGGCCAGGACGGTCAGAAGCGGGCATTTCATAAATCGATGATTGTTCATTGAGTGTGACGTCATCTTTTTCATGTATATAAGCCTACTATGTTGATAGCCCGTTCGTTACGTTGTGATTCATAAAGACCGCTCCAAACATCAATGTTCTGCTTATCACAGATAAGATTGATTAATACCCGTAATACATGTCCTTAACAAAGGGTGCATGCACGTATAGGTTGAGCGTGTGTCTTGCGTCATGTGTTGTGTGCATGCAGGCGTGCGAGTGTTGCGTGCATGCAAGGGTAAGTTTCAGTGTTGCATGCATGGGTGCGTACATGCGTGTGTTCGTGAGTGCATGTGTACGTGTCAGTGTTGCACGCCTGCATGCGTGCGTGTCTTGCGTGCGTGCATGTGTACATCATGTGTACGTGTCCGTGTTGCACGCCTGCATGCGTGCGTGTCTTGCGTGCGTGCATGTGTACGTGCGGGGTGAGGCTACATGTCAGTCGACTGACTTTTTCATCTCTAGTCATTAGATTTTCCAGCCGTTGGATACGAAATCAAGGGCCTCTAGTTTATCATCAAACTCCACCCCCCCTGAGCCGCCAGCCACCACCGGCCGAACCGCTAGCCCCCGCCGCCCGCGGCCGGCCCGCCCTCCCCGAAACCACTCCCCACCGTCGACCCACCGCCGCACCGGCCATCCCTCTAGCAGCCCCCCCCGCCCCCCCCCCCCCGGCCGGCCCCCCCCCCCCCCACACCCCCCCCCCCCTCTCACCCACCCCCCCACCCCCCTTCCCTCAACCGTCCCCCCCCCCCCCCCCCGCGGCGCTCCTCCCGCGCCCCCCCCACCCCCCCCACCGCCCCCTCCACCCCCCCCCCCCACCCCCCGCCCCCCCCGGCCCGCCCCCCCCCCCCCCCCGCGGCGCTCCTCCCGCGCCCCCCCCACCCCCCCCACCGCCCCCTCCACCCCCCCCCCCCACCCCCCGCCCCCCCCGGCCCGCCCCCCCCCCCCCCCCGCGGCGCTCCTCCCGCGCCCCCCCCACCCCCCCCACCGCCCCCTCCACCCCCCCCCCCCACCCCCCGCCCCCCCCGGCCCGCCCCCCCCCCCCCCCCGCGGCGCTCCTCCCGCGCCCCCCCCACCCCCCCCACCGCCCCCTCCACCCCCCCCCCCCACCCCCCGCCCCCCCCGGCCCGCCCCCCCCCCCCCCCCGCGGCGCTCCTCCCGCGCCCCCCCCACCCCCCCCACCGCCCCCTCCACCCCCCCCCCCCACCCCCCGCCCCCCCCGGCCCGCCCCCCCCCCCCCCCCGCGCCGCGCTTTTTCTCCGGCGAGCCCCACCCCACCGCCCAATGAACGCCCCCCCCCCCCAACCGCCGATGACTGCCAACCAGAGGTCTCACGACTTCGAATATCCACCGACCACTAATTTATTACCATTTATGTCCTTCATATCCGCGCTGACGGGTGGGCCCTATGGTAATGTGCGCTGCTGAATGTGGACCGTTTGACTAGTCAATTGATCGTGTTATCAAAAAATTATGGAGCTATATGGTGAGCCAGTGACCGTATGATCACCCTAAAATGTACTCCTATTTTATTAACACAATACAGACTCAAACTACCATTTCTTACTTTCATATAAGGGCTGACAGGTGGGCCCCATGGTTATGTGCCCCGATGGTGCAACACTAGTTGCGCCACGTGGAACGTTTGACTGGTCAATTGATTGTGTCATCAACAAAATACGGAGTTGTACGGGTGAGCCAGTGACTGTATAATCATGACATGTATTTGTTTAACATGGTACAGACGCAAGGGCTCATATATACGCGCAAGCACTCACCGCTATAAGCGCACACACGCAAACCCTACCCCTATGAGCACCTTTGAGAGAGTGGTCCAGCATATATGATCTTGAGATTTTACGAAGTCACCATAGGTGCCTTGTAGTCGAGTGGAACGTCTCCTCCCACTGAATGTGCATCGCCGGAAAATACTGAAATTAACACAAGATAAATGCGAGCACCGGGACTTTAACCTTGGTGGGCTCGAGAAACCACTGTCCTCCTAACCATCCAACCACATGTTGGTTAGCACGACAAAATGTATGTGGTGACCGTGATGAGCTTATTCTGAAGTCCAGTGACCATATTGTGCTTTCGATTCAAATACAATGACCCTAAGTGTCGTGAACAAAATACGGAGCACGCATCAAATGCAAAGTCCGTCAGTGTCATCAACAAAATATGGAGATATATCGTGAGCTAGATACCGTTGTACTATGGTATATTCTTATTTTCTTAGTGGCCGATTGCATGTGTGGTGTGGTGGGCACATCATTTCTAGTTGTGGTGGGTCAAAATGAAGACTCATGGGTCGGTTCCATCCTGCGCCACATATAGGTTGGACCGAGACGTGTTATGCAAAGACCCATGTGGAGGACTCACCGTACAACATGAAGCTACTAGAGTCGCGGAGGACTCTATCCCCATTGGTCATAAGCCGACTATTTATGATTTGTAACCCTAGGCCCTTAGTATGTTATACAAGCTTGGGGGCTAGTTCGTCGATAGTATACACACACACACAATGCCTGGTATTCACGTGTACTTTGTACAAACCCCTATCATTGATATACAGTACCAGGAGTAGGCTGTTTCTTCAACTACAAGGGTCCGATCCGAACTAGGGTAAAACTTTGCCTCGTATTACCATCCAGCCTAACAGCCAGGGATATCCTACCGAATGATATGATGAAATCATATCTTCCAACTACTAAGAGAGAGGTGTTTCGAGGGGGGGCAATGTGTGCGAGAGAGGCCTAAAGATAATGTGCGTGCAGGAGACACGTAGGCACATATATGTGCGTATAGAGGGCTAGTAGAGACCGTGCGTGTGTATATATGCATGCGAGAGAAATAGTGCTTTCCAACTAAGATTAGTGAAAAGAGTGGTACATAGTAGTCAGAAAGAGAGAGAGAGA
>LR880968.1:30770555-30796235 GCA_904067115.1 Aegilops sharonensis | reverse complement strand
GAATGGGTCAAGTCAATCACATCATTCTCCTAATGATGTGATCCCATTAATCAAATGACAACACATGCCTATGGTTAGGAAACATAACCATCTTTGATCAATGAGCTAGTTCAAGTAGAGGCATACTAGTGACACTATGTTTGTCTATGTATTCACACATGTATCATGTTTCCGGTTAATACAATTCTAGCATGAATAATAAACATTTATCATGATATGAGGAAATAAATAATAACTTTATTATTGCCTCTAGGGCATATTTCCTTCATCTGCTGCCCTTAAGATCATCAAGAGTATACCCAATAGTAGCTTTGTGTTTCCTTAGAACTTTCAATAATCTTTCTTCTTCATGTTCTGAAAGGTTAGCACTAATAATAACATGATATATCTTTTTCTCATCAAGATAAGCATATTTCAAAGTGTCTGACAATTGTTTAATTCAAACACAGGATCACCTTTAGGTGAAGGAGGACCTTCTAGAGTTTCAATAGGCAAATTGTGTTTAAGTACAGGTTGCTGTTCGAAAAAGATTCTATCTATTTTGTTTCTTTCACGCATATGCAAATCATTTTCATGGTCTAGCAAATATTGTTCCAAAGGATCAGTAGGAGGCACAACAATAGAAGCGTGACCAATAATATCATCCTTACTAGGCAAATCTTTCTTATGAGCTTGTCTACTGAAGTTGGAAAAATTAAATTCATGAGATTCATCACCAAAGCTGATTTTTTTTCAAAACTATGACGTATTTTGTAGCAATTTCGGAAACTATAGCACATAATGAAAAAAATGCAAAACTATGACCCTGTCGGCCATGTGCAGGCCGAAAAGATAGTTTTCGGCCAACTGTTGGCCGAAGTAGGGTTTTCGGCCTTGCCATGGCCGAAAAGTGGTTGAGCTGGCCGAAATGGCTGTTTTCGGCTGCTGTTTGGCCGAAAAGGTCTTTTTGGTCAAATGTAGGCCGAAAAGTACTTTTTGGTCTACACTAGGCCGAAAAGTACTTTTTGGTCTAGTGTAGGCCGAAAAGTCCCTTGGGCCCACCTTTCCGTTATCTGTTGGCCAATGTATTTTCCCACCAACCCCTTCCCGCCAACTCTTTCCCGCCAACCCTTTCCCGCCACCCCCTTCCCGCCACCCCCTTCCCGCCAACCCCTTCCCGCCAACCCCTTCCCGCAAACCCCTTTCTCCTCTGTACCTATAAAAAACCCTTCAGGCGGAGGTGGATAAGCATTCCAGTTTATTGTAGTCGAGATGTCCCATTATCCATTCGATCGTAGTTTTCACCCTGGGATGAGCAGGACTCTTCTGAGTCTAGTTACCGATTTCAGGATGGACAATAGGATAGTTCCATGGGACAAACTCACCGGTAGTGACACCATAATGAATGAGTTGGCTCACCAATTACGTAGGTCTGGGTGGCCTGAAAGGACCTATGAGGAGGTACGTAAAGAACTTCTTAGGTTGCATGAAAGGTGGAAGAAGGTGGTGGTGCCGAAGAGTGAAACTTTCAGAAGGCTTTCAGCAAATAATCCATCTTTATGGATTGAGGAGAGCCAGGACGAAGATGATATCTTCATGCCACCGCTTTCGGGTTCTTCATCGTCGAAGGGCAAGAGTTCTTCATCGTCCAAGGGCAAGACTTCTGCATCCTCGAAGGGCAATATTCTGCATCGACGGATGGAAAAAGGACCACATCGTCGAACGGCAAGAGGGTTGCATCAACGAAGGGGTTGGCGGGAAAATACATTGGTCAACAGTTAACGGAAAAAGATGGCCCAAGGGACTTTTCGGCCTAAACTTGACCAAAAAGTACTTTTCAGCCTACGATTGACCAACAAGTACTTTTCAGCCTACACTAGGCCAAAAAGTGTTTTCGGCCAAAGGGTGGCCGAAAACACCCCTCTTCGGCCAGCTTTGCACCTTTTCGGCCAAGGCATGGCCGAAAACCCTATTTCGGCCTAGAGGTGGCCGAAAACACCCTTTTCGGCCAACACCTGGCCGACGGGGTGCTAGACTTGATATTTCTCCAAAACATGATGTAGTTTCCGAATTTGCTTCAAATAACGTGATAGTTTTGAAAAAAAATCCACCAAAGCTAACACAGACAGTTTGTTTCTCACAATCTATTTTGGCATTGATGGTGTTCAAGAAAGGTCTACCAAAAATAATGGGACAAAAGTCATCTTGTGGGGAGCTAAAAACAAGAAAATCAGTAGGGTATTTTATTTTCCACACAATACTTCAACATCTCTAAGAATCCCAATTCGTGATATAATATCTGTATTAGCAAGTTCAATAGTGACATCTATGCCTTCTATTTCAGCAGGTGCTATTTCATCTTTAATTTCTTGATATAAGTATAAAGGAATAGCACTCATACTAGCACCTAAGTCACATAACCCATGATACAGTGATCTTCTATCTTAACTGAGAAAACAGGCATGCCAACAACTGGTCTATATTTATCTTTTCCTTCAGGTTTGGAAATTCTAGTAGCTTCACCACAGAAGTAAATAACATGCCCATCAATATTATCAACTAAGAGATCTTTAACCATAGCAACACTAGGTTCAACTCTGATTTGTTCAGATGGTTTGGGTGTTCTAACATAACTTTTGTTAACCACAGTTGAAGCTTTAGCATGTTCCTTCATCCTAACAGGGAAAGGTGGTTTTTCAATATAAGCAGTGGGAACAACTGGCTCAACATTGTAAATGATAGTTTCTTCTTTAGCTTTTACTGGTTATTTAGCTTCTTCTTTAATAGGTGGGTGATATTTAAACCACTTCTCCTTAGGGAGATCAACATGAGTAGCAAAATATTCACAAAAGGAAGCTAAACTTTTGAACTTTTGAAAAGCATCGGTATTCATAAACGATTTAACACAATCAAACTTAGGTTCAATACCTGACTCTTTACCTTCTCGAGTTCCCAGTATTCAGAGTTGCGTTTAATTCTTTCTAAAATATCCCACCGGAATTCAATTGTCTTCTTCATAAAAGAACCAATACAAGAAGTATCGAGCATGGATTTATCATTACGAGAAAGCCGAGCATAAAAATTATGAATAATAATTTCTCTTGAGAGCTCATGATTGGGGCATGAATATAACATTGACTTAAGCCTCCCCGAGCTAGAGCGATACTTTCTCCTTCACGAGGCCAAAAATTATATATATAATTCTGATCACGATGAACTAGATGCATAGCATAATGTTTTTTGATGAAATTCCAATTTCAATTGATTCCAGTTTCAAGATCCAATATCATCACATAGCCTATACCATGTCAATGATTTTCCCTTCAAAGATAAAGGGAAAACCTTCTTCTTAGCTTCATCTTAGGGCAAACCTACAAGCTTAAACAATCCAGAAATTTCATCCACATATATCAAGTGCATATCAGGATGTTCGGTTCCATCTCCTGCATAAGGATTAGCTAGCAGTTGTTCTAACCTACCCAAAGGAATTTCATATTCAATATTTTCAGTAGGTGCAGTAGGTTGAGGGGCAACTAATTGTGGTTCCGGTCGAGGTGAAGATACCTCGAACAAACCCCTCAAAGGATTGTTTTCCATAGAAGCGAGTGACAAAAAAATTTAGCACGTAATAATAATGTTTCCTTCACAATTTCCACTTACCAAGAGCGCTTCACTCCCCGGCAACGGCGCCATAAAATAGCCTTGATGACCCACAAGTATATGGGGTCAATTGTAGCCTTTTCGATAAGTAAGAGTGTCGAACCCAACGAGGAGCAGAAGGAAATGACAAGTGGTTTTCAGCAAGGTAATGTCTGCAAGTGCTAAAATTGTAAGTAGCGGTGTAGTTTGATAGCAAGATAATTTGTAAAGAGCAAGTAACGATAGTAGTAAAAAAAAGTGCAGTAAGGTAGCCCAATCCTTTTGAGGCAAAGGACATGCCAAAACGGTTTCTTATAATAAGCATAGTGTTCTTGAGGGTACACGGGAATTTCATCTAGTCACTTTCAGCATGTTGGCTTAATTCGTGTTCGGTACTTTGATAATTTGATATGTGGGTGGACCGGTGCTTAGGTGTTGTTCTTACTTGAGAAAGCCTCCTACTTATGATTAACCCTCCCGCAAGCATCCGCAACTACGAGAAAAGTATTAAGAATAAATTCTAACCATAGCATTAAACTTTTGGATCCAATCAGTCCCTTACGAAATAGCACATAAACTGGGGTTTAAGCTTCTATCACTCTCGCATCCCACCATCTAATAACTACTCCACAATGAATTCCCTTAGGCCCAAATATGGTGAAGTGTCATGTTGTCGACATTAACATGACACCACTAAGAGAATGACAACATACATATCATCAAAATATCGAACACATAACATGTTCACATGATTACTTGCAACATGATTTCTCCCTTGACCTCAAGAACAAAAGTAACTACTCATAAATGATAAACATGCTCAAGATCAGAGGGGTATTAAATAGCATAATGGATCTGAACATATAATCTTCCACCAAATAAACCATATAGTAATCAACTAGAAGATGTGATCAACACTACTAGTCACCCACAAGCACCAACCTATAGTTTTGATACAAAGATTGAACACAAGAGATGAACTAGGGTTTGAGAGGAGTTGGTGATGTGAAGATGTTGATGAAGATAGCCCTCCCCAAGATGGGAGAGTTGGTGGTGATGATGATGACGATGATTTCCCCCTCCGGGAGGGAAGTTCCCCGGCGGAATCGCTTCGCCGGAGGGCAAAAGTGCTCCTACGCAAGTTCTGCCTTGAGGTGGCGGCGCTTCGTCCCCAATGTCCTCCTTTGATTTTTTTTTTCTAGATCAAAATGATTTATATACCAGAAGATGGGCACCGAAGGTGCGCTAAGGAGGGCAGCACCCACCACGGCGCGCCTGGGCCTCCTGGCGCGCCCAGGTGGATTTGTGCCCACCTGGTGGCCCCCTCTGGTACTTATTTGTGCCAATCTTTATTAAATATTCCATAAAAATCCTCGAAAGTTTCAGCTCATTTGGAGTTGTGCAGGAAACGTAGCTTGACGTAGCTTTTTCAGGTCCAGATTTCCAGCTGCCAGAATTCTCCCCCTTTGTGCATACCTTGCATATTATGAGAGAAAAGACATTAGAATTACTTCAAAAAACATTATTATACAAAAACAACATAAATAACAGTAGGAAAACATCATGCAAAATGGACGTATCAGCTGTCAACCCCTTTGCCTCGCGGGCCAAGCCTCCTAGGGGGAGGCGGCCAAACCCATCTAGGGTTTCCCCCTTATGGCCGTCGGCGCCCCCTAGGGAAATCCGCGGGCACCCCCCCCCCCCCCCTCTTTATTGAAGGGGGGGGGGGGGGGGGCCCCCGCTGGAAATAGTGGGTCGTTCTCCCCCCCCCCCCCCCCTCTTTATTGAAGGGGGGGGGGGGGGGGGCCCCCGCTGGAAATAGTGGGTCGTTCTCCCCCCCCCCCCCCCCTCTTTATTGAAGGGGGGGGGGGGGGGGGCCCCCGCTGGAAATAGTGGGTCGTTCTCCCCCCCCCCCCCCCCTCTTTATTGAAGGGGGGGGGGGGGGGGGCCCCCGCTGGAAATAGTGGGTCGTTCTCCCCCCCCCCCCCCCCTCTTTATTGAAGGGGGGGGGGGGGGGGGCCCCCGCTGGAAATAGTGGGTCGTTCTCCCCCCCCCCCCCCCCTCTTTATTGAAGGGGGGGGGGGGGGGGGCCCCCGCTGGAAATAGTGGGTCGTTCTCCCCCCCCCCCCCCCCTCCCCCCCCCCCCCCCCCATCCACCCTTCCCCCTATATATGAAGGAGGGGAGAGAGGGAAGCCGCACCCATCTATGCCACGGCGCTGCCCTCCCTCTCCCTCGTAGTCCTCTTCCTCACCGTAGTGCGAAGCTCTGCTGATATTGCACCACCAAACCACACCGTCGTGCTGCCGGAGGACATGGGCTACTACTTCACCATCACTCGCTGGATCGAGGAGGTGAAGGCGTAATCAAGCCGTACATGTGTTGAACGCGGAGATGCCGTCTGTTCGGCACTTGGATCGGGAGTTCGCGGGACGGATTGTGATTGGATCGTGAAGACGTTCGACTACATCAACCGTGTTTCTTAATGCTTCTGCTTAGTGATCTACAAGGGTATGTAGATGCAATCGCTCCTCTTGTAGATGTTCCTCTCCTAGATTGATCTTTGTGAGCATAGGGATTTTTTTGTTTCCCATGCAAAGTTCCCCAACAAAAACATCCAAAAGAGGCTCAGCTTGCAACATGGAGTAGGGTTTCCAATTCACTCACCAAACCCGCCGCAACCAAGAATGAAAGCTTCACTTCCCACCGCCAAGAATGAAGAGGGGACCAGGGAGGGTTCAGTCAGGCACGAGGGCATGTTTCACTTGATGCACTGCCAAATTAAGTGGGACCCACCTGCCATAACATAACCTCCCTCCATTGATGACTGTTTTATCACCCGGTTGGGCCTTGGTTATTGGGCCTTCTGAAACATCGCATGAGAGCTATTCTGCCAATTGTATCGCTCTCCTTTCAATACACGTGAAATAAACCGCACATGATGTAAGTTGCCTCACCTGTGGTAAGTTGCCTCGGCCCCACTTATTAGGACATCACGCGGCACCACTAGTCATGAGGTAACGGTCAAAGGCTTGATTGGACGACAGTGCAACGTTTGGGCCTTTGTGAGCAGGTGGTGGAGGGGGGAGGGCACAAGTGAGCAAAGTTAGTTGGCTTGGACAAAAAGGAGCACAACTAAGCAACGAGGGGCATGAAAATAGAAATCACATTATGAAAATTTTACCGTGTGCTGAAAAAGGTTCATCATTGCCAAAATAACCGGTCATCGTGCATTTAAAATTTGTGCAATGTGTACTTGAGAAAAGTTCATCAAGTGATTCAAAATTTTCCGTGTTGTATTAAAAATGTTCACCATGTTTTGCAAAATTAATCTGAAGTCGTGCCTCAATTCACGCATATCCTGTTTTTTTTTCTATAAGCAAAAGCTTCAACATATGTATTTTTAGAATCAAAAGTTTGGACATATATCCCATAGTGCATGTTGATGGTCCACACAAGCCAATATCAGCCCAAGTCTGTGCCAAGTGATAAACCCTAACTAAGTCCAACGGAGCACCCAAAAATAAAAACTCCCGCAGATTTCTTTCGCACTGCCGGCGATCTCAATTGCAAATAAACGCCCATTAAAACAAGATTGAGAGGAAAGAAAACATCGGTAACCATGGATGCACACCTCTGAAAATCTTTACGGGAAAAAATAACATATTTATCATCTTATTCCGAGAGAGAGAGAGAGAGAGAGAGAGAGACCTGATGACTGGCCACATTCAAATACGTTTTCGTTGTGTGAACACTGAGGCCACCGTCGGCAACACAAATGTGATGCCATGTGAAAATAAAGGGCGCGGACGTATTAGGGTCTTGAGTCATGGTTATTGGGTTAAGTGCGTCTGTTATTTTCTCTCCCGGGCTCTTTTGCTAGTTTTGATAATGAGGATAATCCCAAAACTCATTAAAAAATGATCTAAAATGTACTAAAGTAACGATGCACCAGACATCACGAGGAGCTTGCTAATGAAACATGTGCCCTTTTGTGCATGGCCTAAGCCACATGATGGTATAGAAGGTGAAAAAACACAAATCTCTCATAAATTAGTTGATTAATACTGGTACAGCACCATTAAGTACAATTATACATGTCATCTGTGTAAACAAGTTCTCTATGTATTTCTCACATATTGGGTATTAACTATTTAAAGGACAAATCACATATTCCTTCAGGCTTCAATAATAATTGGACCTATATATGTAGCAATACGCACGGAGATGCGGACATCGCTCGGTAGTATTGCTGTTGTCCATCGCCCCTCCATGCATGCAAATTAAGAAATTCTTGGCTACGACTCAAGAGTGGTTACGAACGTCTAAAGCTGACTTTGCTCACGGGACATCCCTGCTTCTTTTTCTGCTGATTGTACAACAGAGTCTTTTAGTTATTTTGTGCTCTCTGTTGTAAACGATCTTGATCTGGTCGAAAGAAACATATATTATAGTTCATCAAATTTCATAAGTGATCAAACATCCTAATAGTAGTGACGATTTTCAATGATAAACATACTTTTGCTCTGTTTGAAATTAAATATCTAGAAAGCATGCAGTGAAACTTTTTTTACAGTAATAAGTACTACTTCCTCCATTCACTTTTGTAAGATAGTTTAGAGATTTAAGTCAACTGCCAAAACAGTTTAATTTCAGATGTCTAAACCGTCTTACAAAAGTGAACAGAGTGAGTAGTAACTTGCTACGGCTGAGATGCGTACCCTTGAGTGAAGCCCGATGCAGAAGATGGATAGCTCGACGGCAGTGAGTGCGACAGAGAAGGAGAGTTGGAAGGAGAAGAAGGGTGGTACGGCCTCGGCGGCATGGCCAGCTCGTCGATGCTCCTCTCCAGCATCTCCAGCACCTTGGCCATCGACGGCCGGTTCGCCGGAACGGTCTGTATGCACCACAGCCCGACCAACGCCATTTTCCTCGCGATGGTCTCCTCCTCGGCGTCGCCTCCACCCTCCTGTCGCGCGACCAGCACGCCGCCGTCGCCGAGCAGGTGATCGTAGATCCAGAGCGGGAAGAACATGTCGGTCTCCTTGGCGGCGGCGTACGCCTTGACGTTGCTCCGGCCCCCGACCATCTCCAGCAGCAGCATCCCGTAGCTGTACACGTCGGACTTGGCGGACACGACCCCAAACCCCCGGGAGAAGACCTCCGGCGCGATGAACCCCACGGTGCCCCTGGCGTCGGCCATGGACAGGATGCTCTCCGTGGGGTCGCACAGCTTGGCCATGCCGAAGTCGGCCACCTTGGGCCGGAACGCTTCATCCAGCAGCACGTTGTGCGGCTTCACGTCGAAGTGGATGATGCGCGTGTTGCAACCCTCGTGCAGGTACTCCAGCCCCCGTGCCACCCCCACCGCGATCTCCTGAAGCGTCTCCCACTCGAGTCTTGTCGCCGGGGACTCCGGCTTCGACGATGGTGAGGAGTAGATGTACCTGTCGAGGGAGCCGTTGGGCATGTGCTCGTAGACGAGGGCGCGCTTGGAGCCCTCGAGGCAGAACCCGAGCAAGGTGACGATGTTGACGTGGGACGTCCGTCCGATGCTGATCACCTCGTTGAGGAAATCCTCGCCGTTGGGCCTGGAGTGGTGCAGGAACTTGACGGCGACCGCCCGCCGATCACCCAGAGTGCCGAGGAACACCGCGCCGTAGCCGCCTTCGCCGAGCTTGTGCTTGAAATTGCTGGTTATCTTCTTCAGCTCCGAGTACCTGTACCTCCGGGGAGCCAGGGAGCCGTACTTCTTGAGCAGCTTCTCAACGTTTGCGTTGTCAGCTTTGATGTTTTTGTCCACGATGTTGGATACAAAACTCATGCCGCGGATTTGTCGGTGAAACTTCAAGGCGAGGACGAGGCATGCCAACAGGATCAGGCCAATCGTGACAGAGAGTGATACTGAAATTGTAAACAAAAATGACAGTTGAGTATAGGATGCAAAGTTAACCGTAGAGTTATGACTAGTAATTCCCAAGAAACTATGATGAGATCAGGTTTGAGAAATATGCAATGCATTCGATGGTTGTTGAAACACATGCTTTCTTTGCTTACACACGCTTGCACGTAGACGTACCTATCAGGATGACCTTGTTGCTGGATTTCTTCCCATCTGCCAGCACGGAAAAGGTCAATACACATGCATGCGCAATGTCATCAACAAAGCAAGTGACCAAATTATATAGTACTATTTGCCAGACTATTCAATGAAGTAGGTCCCGATGGGAGACTAATTAATCTGACACTGATGCATTTGTACTGTGCTAAGGACATAGTACATGCGTTTGTCGGACTATTTGGCAGGCCTAGCAGCGTCACTGATTAGGTAAGAGCTGTTAAACGACGACTAGCTAGTTGAATGGATCAGTTCGACAAGAAATCTTACCGGCCGGGACAAGAAATCGGAGGGCAGATCGAACGCGCTAAGCTTGATTAGTTACCGTCGTGTTCAGACGACACGTAGGCATGCATGACGAAACGACCACAATATGCAAAGCATGCAAGTCACGGTCATACTCTAGACACACGACACATAGGCATGCACGAAGAAACGACGGTCACAATTTTCGAAACAAATCACGGTCATCTTTCCGGACACATGCTAGCTGCCGAGGAGGAGGACGTGGGGTTCATATTCGAAGTGTACGTCGTTAGTCGAGTTGATTGACTTGAACCTTGTGTACGTAAGTACGTACGTACTTTGCGATGCATGCTCGGAGCATGTAGACACATGCTAGCTGCCGAGGAGGAGGACGTGGTGTTCCGACTACTTGCGGCTAAAGTATACGCACGGGTTTAGGTAGGACCTAACACAGGAACACATTGGCTGTTTGGCCGGAATACTGTTTGTGTTTTAGATACGATGAGATCCATCATCGACAATGACAGGCGCTGACCAGGGAGCCAAGTCCAAGCTAGCTTAGCTTAGGGCGTGCAGCACGTCGTTTCGGTAGCACAGCTACTGTCGCTGGTCAACTGGAGGAACCTTGCCCTAAAAGTTTAGCCAGCTACCAATAGCACATGACAAGTTGACTCGCTCAAATATATCTTTATCTGGGAGAGTCTAAATGGAGCAAGAAATCTTCATTTTCTATATTGATAATCTTGATTGCGGGTTTTTTGTCCAGTACCAATTTATTTGTTATGCAATTTAGAAATTATGTGTGTGTAATTATTGACTTAGACATAGAAAATTATGTTTTCTTTTTCAGTTCAAACTCCAGACTAATGCACAAACTATACTCCTCAGGACTCCGCGGTAATTTGGTGTTCTAAAAAAACCGGATGTCTTAGATACGGCCATTAGACTAACTAGTAGGACCCACCTGTAAGCATCTCATGCCCATGTTGATGCTCATCCATGGGGTTGTTGAAGTGGCAATGGTCAGATGAGAACATCTACCAGCAATATCTAAACGGTGGAGATTTGGATGTGATGTAGACTCAAACATAGAATAAAAGGCTATTTTTTAAATATGAAGATTTTGCCATAACTTGTGCAAATTATGTGGAGTTTATGAAAAATATCATTTTTCAGGGTCCTTTGATAGGAATTCATCTGTGATAACTGCGTCGTCCATCTAAATGTGTCTGCAATTATAAAATCACAAAGTGGGAGCGTGTACTTCCGGTGATGTGTATTCATTCGTGCATCTATGTTATACTCGGAACAAATAATACCCTTCCAAGTTCAGAGAATACCACATAGGTTTTGCAATTCGGGCCAATTGTAATCTTCAAATGAAACTAATTCAAACAAAATGTATTCCTTTTACTTCTTTTTAACCTCGGTATACACACTTGGCAGATTTACATGTTTCTCTATATCAACACGAGAAGCTAATCGAGAGAGTACTTATTGTGAAAATAAATATCATTCCTTCCTATCCGAATTAATTGCCATAACCTCTATACACTGTCCAATACCATTGTTTAAAACTCTGAGGTGTAGTTTGACAGTCGAAATTCATACTTTGACTAATAATTATTTTAGTAATATAGTTTATGTTGCATAAAAAAGTCACCATTACATTCATATTTAAAAGCACCTGTGTATTATTAGATTTAGTAAATATATAGTATATACAATAAAAAATCATAAACTTGGACAAAAGCACCCGTGGACAATTAGATTTTATAGTAATATATATGATTTGTATTTAGTACTTCCTCTGTAAACTAATATAAAAACGTTTAAATTACTAAAGTAATGATCTAGACGCTTTTATATTAGTTTATGGAAGGAGTAATTATTTACATAAAGCTGGACAAACTTTAGAAAATACTACGAATTAAAATGAAACTAGAATTTTTGAAGGTTGCACTAGACGTTAGTATTTTGTTGGAAGTCGGGAGGGCGTGTGCTTACCGCATCTGGCCGGGCGCGATGATCCGTCGGCGCAAACGCACGCGAACACCTCGGCGTCGGAGTCGTACCCGCACTGGCCGCCGCTGGCGCCGCACGCGCCGCAGTCCCCGGCCGACGCCCTCCACTGCAGCAGGTACCCTTCCCTGAGCAGCCGCGGGTACTCCACCCCGGCGCTGGCGCCCGGCGACGTGGACCCGGCCACCGGCACCACCGCGTAGTCACACCCGGCAGCCACCGCCCTCGCCTCGGTGGTGTTGTACCGCGCGTCGAGCCGCACCACGGCAGCCGTCCCGGGGCACGTGACGTCGACGAACCCTGCTGCGGCGGGTGGCGTGCAGTTGAAGAGGAAGAGGAGCTGGCGGTTGGCGGCGCTGGCGGAGAAGGGCGCGAGGCTGAGGCTGGCGGAGACGTCGATCTTGGGCACGGGGCAGCCGGCGTCGTCCGTCTGGACGTTGTCGTTGGCCACGGCCACGGTTCGGTTGGCGTAGGAGACGCGGAGGAGCTTGTAGCCGCCGCGGAAGGAGAGGGCCAGCGACGCGCGCCCGCCCCGGCAGTCCACCTGGAACGCCGACGGGCCGCACGGCGCCGGCTGGGCGGCGTCCGTGAGCCAGAACGGGTACTGGATGGTCACGTTCCCGCACGCCTTGGGCGCGCACGTGGCCACGGCCGCCGCGGCCGGCGTAGTCAATTGGTGCAGCACCAAGCATGTTGCTGCTACGACAGAGAGGAGCGCTCGTAGATGCATCGCGACGTCTGTTGGATCGATCGACCCGTGGCCGTGGGTGCTGGGCTGGTGGCCGTGGTGTTTCGTTGCGTGGAAGAAGGCACGTACGTAGGGTGTGTTGGTATATACGGATGTAGCTAGATAGATAGATAGGGGGTGGAGAAGAGGTAAACGGGGAGTGTGTATTTGACTCGTGTTTCCTAATATGGTGTCGCGTTCGTCACTTTATTTCGTGGACTTGTCGATGTTTCCGTGTGTGAGATTACGGAGTTTATTGGTTTTGCGTCGTGGGTGCTGATTAATAGTAACGCCATGCTTTACGTGATGCTTGCGTCGGGAGATTGGGACAGGCAAAACGGTAGGTGAGAGCGCAACTTAGTCGCGGTCGACTTCAAAAAATTGGAGCGGAAAATGGGTAATCGCCTTTCGACGAACCTGCACGAATGGTGCTATCATATCAAGTTTATACTATACTAGTCATCAACCCGTGCACCTGCACGGCCTAGCTATTATAAGGATACATAATTATTAATAAAATTCTATTATCATGTAAGATGCTACTGGATAGATTCTAAGTTATTCAAACAATGATAACACATAATAACCATAGGTATTATAAGCTTCATTATTTGACAGGGGCATCATTGTTTTGCATTTATGTTGCAGAAACATACATTATTGGTTTTAATGGTTTCCTTTCATAGTAGCAGCATACACCTTGTGAATTTCACTCTAACTACTATGGGATGGAGAGAGAGAGAGAGTATGAGTTAAGAAAATAAGCAATGGTATTCTAAATAGCGTTATTTGAAATACTGAATGGTGTGCCTTGCAAACCTGTAGCACAAAAGTAAATGTATTACTTTAAATGATGTTTATGAACAGTTCCATGTTCATTTTTTTTTTGATACGTGAAATTTATGCATATTTTCCAACTTGTGTTACAGTTAAGTGATTTCACATGTTAAATTAGTAACCTATAAATGATGATACTTGGGAGCCATTATGGAGAGATTTTATTATATTCGTATCCCATTTATTTAATCTTGGCTGGTATCTTTTTTACGTAGGTTTATTTTTTTTAAAACAGGCACTGGCTCATGGTTTTTACGTGACCCTTTCAGACTCCTTATTTTTATAGGTCATCTTGCTTTTTCAAGTAGACATGTATGTGGAATTTGTTTTTGTGAGATAGACATGTGGGTTCTTTTTTAGCGTCGGAGCATCGGCACATTTATTTAACATGTCCCTTAAGGACCCCTTATATGAAGGGGCTTCTTTCTTTCTTTCTTCCAGTAGACACGCATGTTTTATTTGTTTCCCTGAGAATAGAGATGTGGGCACAAAAGTTTTAGCATGGTGCATGAAGACTTCTTTAGTTGTACGCATCTTCTTTTTCCTTTTTCAAGGAGAAGGCACATGCTTCGAGGACTCTTATATTTCTCCTTATAATCTCTTACGTACAGGCTGACACATCTTTTCTCTTTGTTTATGTCCTTATTTTAATCTAGTGGTTAAATTAATTTCTTTTTCTTTTGTTTACATATACGTACATGTAGGTGTTGTTAAATAAGAAGGGCCTTACAGTATGTGTTGACCATTAAATTTTTAAATCTAATAGTTAAATTAAAAAATTCTTTTAAGGAGGTACGCAGTGGGACACAACACATGGACTCTGTAGTAAATCTAACGGCTCTCATTAATTTATAAGGAGATCAAACGGACGGTAATCTTATTTTTCAAGGATTAACATAGAGCTTCTGTTGGTGCTTCCAATTAGTAAATATAAGATAAGATATAAGATATAAGATTGAAACGACGAACCAACATGTGGTTGGACGGTTAGAAGAACAGTGGTATTCCTTGCCCACCAGAATTTTAGTACTACTTGACAATGGTGCTTGCATTGATTTTGCCTGCACTGCATGTGTGTTTTAGTTGGGCTTGGTTGAGAAAAAAATAGGCTAAAAACCAATATATGCATGTTGATTGGTTGTTTGCATTCCCTTTAACCTGGCTAGGGCGAAACGAAAGGCAGACTGTTTGGTTGCCGGCTTGCTCAGGCGAAAACACAAGCCATGGTGCTTAGTTACATGCAACGCATGTTGTCTGATAATCTCCTTGTGGGGGTTGTGAGGTTACCAGCACACTAGCAGTAAGTGTTCTCGTGGGATGTAGAAGACATTTACTGTAGCAATATGTTTACAGTAGCGGCCAGTTTTTGGTCATTTTTCCCTTCCTGGTTTGGTTTTTCTCCATGTTTATAATTTTTGAACATTTTTAAAATAATTTTAAGTACTATAAAAGAATTATATATGTGGTGAACATATTCTGAGCATACGATGAACATTTTAATAATACACGATGAACTTTTTAGTATTGTGTGATGAACTTTTTCTAATATACAATGAACATTTAAAAACTATTAATATATGTGTTGAAAAATTTCAGCATACACAATGAACATTTCGTAATATACGCTGAAAACTTTTTAATACACACTGAACATTTGTGTAATATACACTGAATAAATTTTAAAACACTGTGGATGTTTTTATTATTTGTTGAACAATTTCTAATTTACGAAGAACCTTTAATAATCCATGGTGAACTTCTTGTAATATACCGTGAATTTTTTCTTAATATACAATGAACATTTTTGTAACACATTGACCTTTTTATAATACATGAAAAAATAAAGATTAAGTAAAAATCGAAAGGTAAAAGAAAAGAAATAGAAATAGGAAAAAAATGAAAAACATAAAGAAAAATAGAAACAGAAAAGAGAAGAAACAGCGAATGATTATGGGCTGGCCCAAACTAGGGCATCGGGTAGCCGAGCTTCAGTGAATTCATGACGTTTTGATGCTCACGAACAGTCAAATAGGTCTGCCCAAGCCCAAGGGAGCAACTAATCAAGGGTCACTTGGGGTGCGGGCTGAGAGGGCGGGCGTGCTCTGGGCGTTTCTTCTGGATTATGTTTCTTTTTTTTTTTGACGCGCGTTTTCGGATTTTAGATGTTTTTTTTCGGCTTTTCTTAGGTCTTGGACCTCAACAAATAAATTTTTGACATGAAAAAACATGTTTTCTCTTTTCATTTTCCTTTCGCAAGAGGCATGATTTAATTCTTATGTAGGCACATACTCGTTTTCTTTTTTTTCCTATGATGAGAGGCATAGTTTATTCCTTGTAGAGGCATGGATTTGTTTTCGTGAGAGGCACGGTCGTGCCTCTCTGAAAGGGGAAAACCTACTTTTTTTCGCAAGAGGCACGGATTTAATTCTCATCGAGGCACGGATTTGCTTCCGCGAGAGGCACAGTTGTGCCTCCCGCAAAAGGAAAAAATGCATTTTCTTTTTTTCCTACCATGAGAGGCACGGGTTTACTTTAGAGGCGCGTATTTGTTTCTATGAGAAGCACGACAATGCCTCTCGGAAAGGAAAAAAAGATTTTCTTCTTTTTTTCTTACGCAGGAGGCATGGCCGTGCCTCTCACAAAAGAGAAAACAGTACACGTTTTCTTTTCTTTCTACCATGAGAGGTATGGATTTGCATCCGCGAGGGGTACGGTCGTGCCTCTCGGAAAGGGCAAAATATGCTCCCGGTTCGGTTTTTTGTGAAATATTCATCGAAACCTATCAACATAGGATCTAGTTTTGAAGATCTCAACACGAGAAATCCAATGGTAAAAACGATATGAGATTTGGATGCACGGTTTGAGAGATAAAACGTTTTGAATAAAAATATCTACGAAAAAAGGGAAAACTATCAGGTTATGACAAGTGACGTACATGCAATGTGACACTTGTGACAAGTAACCTTTTCAAAGAGTGCTCCTTAACTAGTGATTTCGACTGTTGGGCGAGGGGGCTGAGCCAACCTAGCAAAAAAATGGGCTACACGATGAGATGGGCCTAGTGCGAATCGTAGTAAGGTAGCGCTCGGGCCATGAAAAACCATTGAACATCCTATATGTCGCTATGACGTGGTGCAACCCAGTAACATGTTTATTTTTTTATATATAACTTGTTCTATTTGATGTGTTTTTCTTCTTATTTTTATATTTATTTTCATGTATTATTTTTCATTCTTTGTTGATTCTTTAATTTTAGTTTTTTCTGGGAAATATGTCACACATTTCACAATTACATGAACATACACTACCTCCGTTCCAAAATTTATAACGTGTTGGTAGGGTAGTTTAGCCTATCAAAATGTCATACATTTTGAAATGGAGGTAGTATATTATAACACATTTGAACAATTTCTAAAATATATGTAAAAAGTATTGTGCCAAACTATTTTTAAATATGAAATGATTTTGTTTCAAATACATTAATATTAACCTTATTCAATTATTAAGTAGTTTTTACATTATTTACAAAACTTTTAAATTTTACCATTTTCACATTTCAGTAAGAAAATAAAATGAATGTGTTTTGTCGCGTTGGTGGCAAGCCCATTATGCCTTCCGCTTGAGAACACGCTATGGCAGTTGTCCCTCCTAGTGCCATATCAGTGTGATCCTCGATAAAACTCGGGTACAAATGGGCTGCTGCTGTCTTGCCAAAATAAAGAACGGATTTTTTATTTCAATTCCAATATTTTTACTTACTTTTTATGCTTAATACTCCCTCCGTTCACTTTTATAAGTCGTTTCAGACAACTCAAAATGAGCAGTTTTGCACATTGTCTGAATGCCTTCAAGGTCTTATAAAAGTGAACAGAGGGAGTATATTAAAACTTCTTATTATCAAACAAATTTAACCATGGAAAATGGGAAAATATTCACCTAGATATGTACTTCCTCCTTCCTAAAATATAAGCCACTCTTAATTTTTTCTGGTCTTCATAGCTCAACTTTGACTATGATTTTCACTTATTATAGGTCTACTAAATTAGTATAAAGAGATGTGAAATAAAATTGATTCGCAAGACAAATATGGCAGTACCATTTATACATGTTCAATCCAAATACCTTAATATGTATTAATGGTCAGACTGATGAATCAAAGACCATGCAAACTCAAGCGTGAATTACATTTTTGGAAGGAGTGAGTATATATGTTCTTATGTATAAAATAAAATATTCATATATTAAAGAAATTGCATTCATTTAGAATACATTTATAGATTTAGAAAAATACCCATACGCATATGAATATATTTTGTTATAATGTGGATAAATTGGTGAAGACCAAAATAATTAACATAAAAATTGGATTGTGATAAAATAAATGAAAAATTGGAAAAATGAAGAAGGCCAAAAGGTAAGAGTTTTTATCTGTTTGGCTATTGGTTGTGTTGCACTGCTCAGTTGTGCCACTAGAAGATTGAACTACTCAAAAATATCATCATCTCGTTAAGCATGTCTCAAAAACGCCACTCGGCACTGTTGTTGTCTGGTCAAAGGCAATTGACTAGGGTGATGTGACCAAAACATCCTTGGCCTCCACTTGTCATCATTGCCTCTTCAACTCACTTTAACCGATGGTTCCAAGTTTTCGAGATGTAGAGAGTAAAATTAGAAGCAAAAATAGTTGCTTGTGACTGCTTGAATCCCTGCGTGACATTATTTTTTATATTCTAATTTAACTCTTTGTGTTCTGATAACTAGCATCCACATGTTAAAGGGGAGCACTGACATGTGGGTTCTAGAGATATTTTGGTCACCTCACCCAGGTCAACGGTCTTTGACCAAATGATAATGGTGTCGAGTGGCATTTTTTAGTATATGTTTAACACAAAGATGATGTTTTTGAGTAGCTGAAATTTCTAGTGGCAAAATTGAGTAGTGTGGACCAACTCATTGAAGGAAATATGCCCTAGAGGCAATAATAAAGTTATTATTTTATATTATATTTCCTTATTCATGATAAAGGTTTATTATTCATGCTAGAATTGTATTGATCGGAAACTTAAATACATGTGTGAATACATAAACAAATACCGTGTCCCTAGTAAGCCTCTACTAGACTAGCTAGCTCATTGATCAAAGATAGTTAAGGTTTCCTAACCATAGACATGTGTTGTCATTTGATAATGGGATCACATCATTAGGAGAATGATGTGATGGACAAGAACCATCCGTTAGCTTAGCATAATGATCATTCAGTTTTATTGTTATTGCTTTCTTCATGTCAAATACATATTCCTTTGACTATGAGATTATGTAACTCCCGGATACCGGAGGAATACCTTGTGTGCTATCAAACGTCACAACGCAACTGGGTGATCATAAAGATGCTCTACAGGTCTCTCCAAAGGTGTTTGTTGAGTTGGCATAGATCGAGATTAGGATTTTTCACTCCGAGTATCGGAGAGGTATCTCTGGGCCCTCTCGGTAATACACATCTTGCAAGGAAATGACTGGGGAGTTAGTCACAAGGTGATGTATTACGGAACGAGTAAAGAGACTTGCCGGTAATGAGATCGAACTAGGTATGAAGATACCGACGATCGAATCTCGGGCAAGTAACATACCGATGGACAAAGGGAACTACGTATGTTGTCATAACGGTTCGACCGATAAAGATCTTCGTAGAATATGTAGGAGCCAATATGGGCATCCAGGTTCCGCTATTGGTTATTTACCGGAGAGGTGTCTCAGTCATGTCTACATAGTTCTCAAACCCGTGGGGTCCGCACGCTTAACGTTCGTTGACGATATAGTGTTATATGTTTTGGTGATCGAATGTTGTTCGGAGTCCCGGATAAGATCACGGACATGACAAGGAATCTCAAAATGGTCGAGAGGTAAAGATCTATATATATGACAATGGTATTTGGACACTGGAAGTGTTTCGGGACGTACCCGGGAGGAATCGGGTCACCGGAAGGGGTTCCGGGCACCCCCCCGGCAAGTTATGGGCCTTATGGGCCAAAGGAGGGGACAGAACGGCCCACAAGTGGGCTGGTGCGCCCCTTCCTTGTCTGGCCAGCCCTAGGGAAGGAAAAGGGGGAGGGCTCACCTCTCCCTCCTTTTCCTCTCATGGGAGAAAGGAAAGTGGAGGGGGTGCACCCTCCCCTGCCTTTCCCCGCACTCCAAATAAGGAAAGGGGGGCTCGGCTTGGGAGGGACACCAAGTAGGATTCTTCCTACTTGGGCGCCTCCTTTGGCTGATCCTCCCTCCCTCCCACCTATATATATGCCTAGCAGACAATAGACAATTGCCTAGCCGTGTGCGGTGGCCCCCTCCACCGTTTACACCCCCGATCATATTTTCGTAGTACTTATGTGAAGCCCTGCGGAGATCACTTCACCATCACCGTCACCATGTCGTCGTGCTACCGGAACTCATCTACTACCTCGCCGTCTTGCTGGATCAAGAAGGCGGAGGACGTCACCGAGCTGAACTTGTGTAGAATGTGGAGGTGTCGTACATTCAGTACTTGATCGGTTGGAGCATAAAGAAGTTCGACTACATCAACCGCGTTGTTAAACGCTTCTTCTTACGGTCTACGAGGGTACGTAGACATACTCTCCCCCTCGTTGCTATGTATCTCCATGGATAGATCATTGCGTGTGCGTAGAATTTTTTTTGTTTTCCATGCAACGTTTTCCAGCAATGGCATCAGAGCCAGGTCTATGCGTAGATGATATGCACGAGTAGAACACAAAGAGTTGTGGGCGGTGATAGTCATATTTCTTACCACCAACGTCTTATTTTGATTCTGCGGTATTGTCGGATGAAGCGGCCCGGACCAATCTTACATGTTCACGCACATGAGACCGGTTCCACCGTCTGACATGCAACTAGTTTTGCATAAAGGTGGCTGGCGGGTGTCTGTTTCTCCTACTTTAGTTGAATCGAATTTGACTACGGCCGGTCTTAAAACAATGAACTTGATGAATCACCGTTGTGGTTTTATGCGTAGGTCAGAATGGTTCATGCTAGAAGCCCATAGCAGCTACGTAAAACTTGCAACAACAAAGTAGAGAACGTCTAACTTGTTTTTGAAGGGCATGTTGTGATGTGATACGGTCAAGATATGATGTGATATATGTTGATGTATGAGATGATCATGTTTTCTAATATCGACAACCGGCAGGAGCCTTAGGGTTGTCTCTTTATTGTATGAAGTGCAAGCGCCATGTATTGCTTTACTTTATCACTGTGCGTTAGCGATAGTTCTAGAAGCAATAGTTGGAGTGACGACCTCGACAACAACGCTACAATGAAGATCAAGGTGTCGAGCCGGTGACGATGGAGATCATGACGATGCTTTGGAGATGAAGATCAAAAGCACAAGATGATGGTGGCCATATCATGTCACATATTCTTATTGCATGTGATGTTTATCCTTTATGCATCTTATTTTGCTTAGAACGACGGTAGCATTATAAGATGATCCCTTCACTTAATTTCAAGATATAAGTGTTCTCCCTAAGTATGCACCGTTGCTACAGTTTGTCGTTTCGAGACACCACGTGATGATCGGGTGTGATAGACTCTACGTTCACATACAACTGGTCTAATACAATTTTACACATGCAGAATACTTGGGTCAAACTTGACGAGCCTAGCATGTACAGACATGGTCTCGGAACACTGGAGACCGAAAGGTCGAATATGAGTCATATAGTAGATATGATCAACATAGAGATGTTCACCATTAGTGACTACGCCATCTCACGTGACGATCAGACATGGGTTAGTTTATTTGGATCATGTATCACTTAAATAACTTGAGGGATATTAATTTAAGTGGGAGTTCATTATTAATTTGATTAGTTGAACTTAAATTTATAATGAACTTAGTCTTAATAGTTTTTGCATATCTATGTTGTAGACCAATAGCTCGCAATATAGCTCCCCTATTTTTGATATGTTCCTAGAGAAAAATAAGTTGAAAGATGATAGTAGCAATGATGCGGGCTGGGTCCGTGATCTGAGGATTATCCTCATTGCTGCCCAGAAGAATTATGTCCTTGATGCACTGCTAGGTGACAAACCTATTGCAGGAGCAGATGCAGACGTTATGAACGTTTGGCAAGCTCGATATGATGACTACTTAATAGTTTAGTGCACCATGCTTTACGACCTAGAATTGGGACTCCAAAAACGTTTTGAACACCATGGAGCATATGAGATGTTCCAAGAGCTGAAATTGGTATATCAGACTCATACCCGTGTCGAGAGGTATGAGACCTCCGACGAGTACTTTTCCTACAAGATGGAGGAGAACAACTCAACCAGTGAGCATGTGCTCAGAATGTCTGGGTACTACAATCGCTTGAATCAAGTGGGGGTTAATCTTCCAGATAAGATAGTGATTGACAAAGTTCTCTAGTCACTATCAGCAAGCTACTAGAACTTTGTGATAAACTATAATATGCAAGGGATGACGGAAATGATTCCCGAGCTCTTCGCGATGCTGAAATTGGCGATGGTATAAATCAAGAAAGAGCATCAAGTGTTTATGGTTAACAAGACCACTAGTTTCAAGAAAAATGGCAAGGGAAAGAGAGGGAACTTCAAGAAGAATGGCAAGCAAGTTGCCGCTCCCATGAAGAAGCCCAAAGCTAGACCCAAGCCTGAAACTGAGTGCCTCTACTGCAAAGGAAATTGTCAGTGGAAACGGAACTGCCCCAAATAGTTGGCGGATAAGAAGGATGGTAAAGTGAACAAAGGTATATTTGATATACATGTTATTGATGTGTACCTTACTAGTATTAGTAGTAGCCCCTGGGTATTTGATACTGGTTCAGTTGCTAGATTAGTAACTCGAAACAGGAGTTGCAGAATAAACAGAGACTAGTTAAGGGTGAGGTGATGATGTGTGTTGGAAGTGATTCCAAGGTTGATACGATCACCATCACACACTCCCTCTACCGTCGGGATTAGTGTTGAACCTAAATAAATGTTATTTGGTGTTTGCGTTGAGCATGAATGTGATTTGATCGTGTTTATTGCAATACAGTTATTCATTTAAGTTAAAGAATAATTGTTGTTCTATTTACATGAATAAAACCTTCTATGGTCATACAGCCAATATGAATGGTTTATTGAATCTCGATCGTAGTGATACACATATTCATAATATTTATGCCAAAAGATGCAAAGTTAACAATGATAGTGCAATATACTTGTGGCACTACCGTTTAGGTCATATTGGTGTAAAGCGCATAAAGAAAATCCATGCAGCTAGGATTATGGAATCACTTGATTATGAATCATTTGATACTTGCGAACCATGCCTCATGGGCAAGATGACTAAAACTCCGTTCTCCATAACAATGGAGCGAGCTAATGACTTATTGGAAATAATACATACCGATGTATGCGGTATGATGAGTGTTGAAGCATGTGGCGGGTATTGTTATTTTCTGACCTTCACAGATGATTTGAGTAGGTATGGGTATATCTACTTGATGAAACACAAGTCTAAAACATTTGAAAGGTCAAAGAATTTCAGAGTGAAGGGGAGAATCATCGTAACAAGAAAATAAACTTTCTACGATCTGATCGTGGAGGCAAATATTTGAGTTACGAGTTTGGCCTTCATTTAAAAGAATGTGGAATAGTTTCACAACTCATGCCACCTAGAACACGACAGCGTAATGGTGTGTCCAAACGTCGTAACCGTACTTTATTAGATATGGTGCGATCTATGATGTCTCTTACCGATTTACCACTATCATTTTGGGGTTATGCATTAGAGACAGCTGCATTCACGTTAAATAGGGCACCGTCTAAATCCATTGAGATGACACTGTATGAACTATGGTTTTGCAAGAAACCTAAGCTATCGTTTCTTAAAGTTTGGGGATGCGATGCTTATGTCAAAATGCTTCAGCTTGATAAGCTCGAACCTAAATCGTAGAAGTGCGTCTTCATAGGATACCACAGATCTTTGTTGCTAAGAATGGGTCCTTTCTAGAGAAGGAGTTTTCTCTCGAAAGAAGTGAGTAGGAGGAAAGTAGAACTTGATGAGGTAATTGTACCTTCTCTCGAATTGGAGAGTTGCACATCAGAGAAATCCGTTCTCGTGATGCCTATGCCAACTAAAGAGGAAGCTAATGATGATGATCATGAAACTTCGGATCAAATTACTACTGGACTTCGTAGGTCAAACGGAGCACGTTCCGCACAAGAGTGGTACGGTAATCCTGTCCTGGAAGTCATGTTATTAGACCATGGTGAACCTACAAACTATGAAGAAGCTATGATGAGCCCAGATTCTGATAAATGGCTTGAGGCCATGAAATCTGCGATAGGATCCATGTATGAGAACAAAGTGTGGACTTTGGTGGATTTGCCCAATGATCGGCATGTTGGTGAACGTAGTAATTTCAAAATTTTCCTACGCACACGCAAGGATCATGGTGATGCGTAGCAACGAGAGGGAAGAGTGTTGTCCACGTACCCTTGTAGACCGATAGCGGAAGCCTTATGACAACGCGGTTGATGTAGTCGTACGTCTTCACGATCCGACCGATCCAAGTACCGAACGTACGGCACCTCCGAGTTCAGCACACGTTCAGCTCGATGACGATCCCCGGACTCTGATCCAGCAAAGTGTCGGGGATGAGTTTCGTCAGCACGACGGCGTGGTGACGATCTTGATGTTCTACCGTCGCAGGGCTTCGCCTAAGCACCGCTACAATATTATCGAGGTGGTCTATGGTGGAGGGGGGCACCGCACACGGCTAAGGAACGATCACGAAGATCAACTTGTGTGTTATGGGGTGCCCCCTGCCCCGTATATAAAGGATCAAGGGAGGGGGTGGCCGGCCTAGGAGGGGGCGCACCTAAGGAGGAGTCCTACTCCCACCGGGAGTAGGATTCCCCCCCTTCCAAGTAGTAGGAGTAGGAGTCAAGGAAAGGGGGAAGAGAAGAGAAGGAAGGAGGGGGCGCAGCCCCTCCCCTTAGTCCAATTCGGACTAGGCCTTGGGGGGGCGCCCAACCTCTCCTCTCTCTTTCCCCTAAAGCCCAATAAGGCCCATATACTCCCCGGCGAATTCCCGTAACTCTCCGGTACTCCGAAAAATACCCGAATCACTCGGAACCTTTCCGAACTCCGAATATAATCGTCCAATATATCGATCTTTATGTCTCGACCATTTCGAGACTCCTCGTCATGTCCCCGATCTCATCCGGGACTCCGAACTCCTTCGGTACATCAAAACTCATAAACACATAATATAACTGTCATCGAAACCTTAATCGTGCGGACCCTACGGGTTCGAGAACTATGTAGACATGACCTAGAACTATTCTTGGTCAATAACCAATAGCGGAACCTGGATGCTTATATTGGCTCCTACATATTCTACGAAGATCCTTATCGGTCAAACCGCATAACAACATACGTTGTTCCCTTTGTCATCGGTATGTTACTTGCCCGAGATTCGATCATCGGTATCTCAATACCTAGTTCAATCTCATTACCGGCAAGTCTCTTTACTCATTATGTAATGCATCATCCCGCAACTAACTCATTAGCTACATTGCTTGCAAGGCTTATAGTGATGTGCATTACCGAGAGGGCCCAGAGATACCTCTCCGACAATCGGAGTGACAAAACCTAATCTCGAAATACGCCAACCCAACATGTACCTTTGGAGACACCTGCAGTACTCCTTTATAATCACCCAGTTACGTTGTGACGTTTGGTAGCACCCAAAGTGTTCCTCCGGTAAACGGGAGTTGCATAATCTCATAGTTACAGGAACATGTATAAGTCATGAAGAAAGCAATAGCAACATACTAAATGATCAAGTGCTAGGCTAACGGAATGGGTCAAGTCAATCACATCATTCTCCTAATGATGTGATCCCGTTAATCAAATGACAACTCATGTCTATGGCTAGGAAACTTAACCATCTTTGATTCAACGAGCTAGTCAAGTAGAGGCATACTAGTGACACTATGTTTGTCTATGTATTCACACATGTATTATGTTTCCGGTTAATACAATTCTAGCATGAATAATAAACATTTATCATGATATAAGGAAATAAATAA
>LR880968.1:30676563-30689609 GCA_904067115.1 Aegilops sharonensis | reverse complement strand
ATCATATGCAAATAAGAGGTGAGTCACATGGGGCCAGTGCTCCCAAATTCTACACCACTAATGAGATTTTCCCTTTGGGCATGTTGAAGCAAAGCTGAGAAACCTTCAACACAAAAGATAAATAAATAAGGGGGGAGAGCGGGTCACCCTGTCGTAGCCCCTTGATGGTAAGAAACTTCTGGAAAAAAAACCCCATTCAACTTGACAGTAAAACGAGCACTCTGCACACATCTCATTATCATGTGAATTCATGCTTGGGCAAAACCGAACCACTCCAGAGTTATCTCCAGGAACACCCACTCAACCCTATCGTACGCCTTCATCATATCCAACTTCATGGCACATAGCGGTTTCTTTCTTTTTTTCCTTTCTAATAGCATGCACGCACTCATATGCTAGGAGCACATTGTCCGTTATTAGTCGCCCCGGTGCGAACACACTTTGCTCTTTAGAGATGAGCACCAAAAGGATTATATTTAATATATTTGCCAAAACTTTTGCAGCTAATTTATAGAGGACATTGCAAAGACTTATAGGCCGGAATTGCATCAACAACTCTGATGAGTTGATTTTTTCGAGATCATCACAATGATTGTATAATTAAAGCTGTCCGGTGTTGCTGCTCCATCAAGAAAATCACGAAGTGCTTTGCAAACGTCGTCCCTCACCAACGTCCAGTGACATTAATAAAACATCGCCGAAAGCCCATCCGGTCCCGGCGCCTTCGTTGGTCCCATCTGAAAAAGAGCAGCCTCAGTTTCAGAGTCAGTGACCGGGGTTGTAAGTGTTCCATTCATATCGGCCGAGACCACTTCAGGAAAAAAGTTTAGGATCCAGTCCACATGTACAGACCCTTCTGATGTAAAAGTTGTTCATAAAAGCTGGCTTCCATAGCACACATACCCTCATCCTCTGTTCACCTCTCTCCATTCTCTCTACGTAAGGCTCTGACTATATTCTTTCTCCTTCTATGAGAGGCTCTATTCTGAAAGTACTGGGTGTTTCGATCACCCTCTCTTAACCAGTTAATACGAAACCTCTGTTTGTGCATAATTTCCTCCCGTGCATAAGTCTCCTTGAGCCGACTTTCAACATCTCGCACCTCCTGTGTGTAGCCCGTAGTTAGAGCCCTCTCCATTGCATCACGAAGCTGGTCCTTTACCAGTGCTATTTGTCTACGGATTGAATCAAACACGGAGTGGCCCCATGCATGCATAGAGCGTGATAGGTGATGTAGCTTGTTGCCTGCATGAGCCGGACCAAAAGCCAGCTCAGCTCCCCTCCATACCTGGTCTACCATCATGTCATATCCTCCATGCCTACTCCGCATTGCCTCAAACTGGAAGAGGCGCGCTACACTCGGCCATGCGTCAGGAGCCGTCACCATAACACGAATCAGAATGGCCATATGATCAGATTCTTCAGTAATGAGGTTCTCAACATTTGTAGTTGGATACATGGACATACAATTACTATTACACGTTGCCCTGTCCAGCCTGAATTGGACGTTTTCATCATTCTCTCTCTTGTTATCCTAGGTAAATGAATATCCTATATTTCCCAAATCTACCAATCCGCAGTCGGATACAAAATCTCTAGAATATTCCATCTATGAAAAAGGACTTGGGTTGCCACCCCACTACTCCTCCTGAGTAAGAACCTCGTTGAAATCCCCCGCACACAACCACAGGAGCTTATCTTGTGCTTTCAAGTACCGTGGAGCATACCATGATTTTCTCCGTAACTCCATCTTTGGCTCCCCATAGAAACCAGTGAATATGATGGTTCTGCCATCAACACTCTACTCCGCATCAATGAATCACCTTTCGCCACCCATAACTGCATGCGCTTTCTCGACTCCTGACTAGCAGAATTGTGTGGTTCCTTTGGGCGGTACACCCCCTCCTTTCATTTTTTTCTAATATACCCGCCCCTCCTCTTGCCTTTCCTCTCAGTTGGTGCTTCGAAGTTACTCACCGGCTCTTTCCCTCTGCGCCCAGCTTCCATGTCCCTCTCTCCATACCTATCATTCTTCTTGTTGAAGCACTCCTAGCGGAAGTCATTCTCTCTCTTTCTTTCTAGCTCATACCGTAGATCTTTCTCTCTGGCTTCACCAGCTCTTCTCTTGTCCTTGGGAAAACTATTTACTTCTCTCCTCTCCCTCCCATAACCCTCACCAGTGGACATCGTATTTGTGGCAAAGCCACCTTAATAATTCTTTCATACATGTCACTCTTGATTCACTGCACATCCCGGTACACCGTCGGAGGCATTCATATAGAGTCATATTTTGTTCTAAGTATTGAGTTGTAATTCTTGAGTTGTAAGTAAATAAAAGTGTGATGGTCATCATTATTAGAGCATTGTCCCATGTGAGCAAAGGATGCTGGAGACTATGATTCCCCCACAAGGCGGGATGAGACTCCAAACGAAAAATAAAAAGAAGGAAGAGAAAAAAGAGACCATAAAAAAGGAGGAGGCCCAAAAAAACAAAAACACAAAAAAATGAAAGAAAAAGAGAGAAGGGGCAATGCTACTATCCTTTTACCACACTTGTTTTTCAAAGTAGCACCATGATCTTCATGATAGACAGTCTCCTATGTTGTCACTTTCATATACTAGTGGGAATCTTTCATTATAGAACTTGGCTTGTATATCCCAATGATGGGCTTCCTCAAAATTCCCTAGGTCTTCGTGAGCAAGCGAGTTGGATGCACACCCACTTAGTTTCTTTTTGAGCTTTCATACACTTATAGCTCTAGTGCATCCATTGCATGGCAATCCCTACTCACTCACATTGATATCTATTGATTGGCATCTCCATAGCCCGTTGATACGCCTAGTTGATGTGAGACTATCTTCTCCTTTTTGTCTTCTCCACAACCACGAATCTATTCCACCTATAGTGCTATGTCCATGGCTCACGCTCATGTATTGCGTGAAGATTGAAAAAGTTTGAGAACATCAAAAGTATGAAACAATTGCTTGGCTTGTCATCGGGTTTGTGCATGATTTAAATATTTTGTTTGATGAAGATAGAGCATAGCCAGACTGTATGATTTTGTAGGGATAACTTGCTTTGGCCATGTTATTTTGAGAAGACATGATTGCTTTGTTAGTATGCTTGAAGTATTATTGTTTTCATGTCAATATTAAACTTTTGTTATAAATCTTATGGATCTGAATATTCTTGCCACAATAAAGAAAATTACATTGATAAATATGCTAGGTAGAATTCCACATCAAAAATTCTGTTTTTATCATTTACCTACTCGAGGACGAGCATGAATTAAGCTTGGGGATGCTGATACATCTCCAATGTATCTATAATTTTTGATGTATTCATGCCATGTTTATAATATTTTACATGATTTTGGTATGATTTGGTTAGAACTAACCTGGACTGACGCTGTTTTCAGCAGAACTACCATGGTGTTGTTTTTGTGCAGAAATAAAAGTTCTCAGAATGCGCTGAAAATAAACGGAGATTTTTTTTGGAAAATATAAAAAATACTGGAACAAAGAATTATCGGAGGGGAGTCCAGTGGGCCCCACGAGGGTGGAGGGCGCGCCCCTACCTTGTCGCCGCCTCGTGGACCCCCTGACTTGTTCCCGACGCCAACACCTCTTATATATACCTAAACTTCCAGAACATAACCTAGACCGGGAGTTCCTACGCCGCAAACCTCTGTAGCCACCAAAAACCAATCGGGACCCTGTTATGGCACCCTGCCGGAGGGGGGATCCATCACCGGTGGCCATCTTCGTCATCCCGGCGCTCTCTGTGACGAGGAGGGAGTAGTTCACCCTCGGGGCTGAGGGTATGTACCAGTAGCTATGTGTTTGATATCTCTCTCTCTCCCGCTCTCTCTCTCTCTCTCTCTCTCTCTCTCTCTCTCTCTCTCTCTCTCGTGTTCTTGATATGGCACGATCTTGATGTACCGCGAGCTTTACTATTATAGTTGGATCTTATGATGTTTCTTCCCCTCTACTCTCTTGTAATGGATTGAGTTTTCCCTTTGAAGTTATCTTATCGGGTTGAGTCTTCAAGGATTAAAGAACACTTGATGTATGTCTTGCATGTGCTTATCTGTGGTGACAATGGGATATTCACGTGATCTACTTGATGTATATTTTGGTGATCAACTTGAGGGTTCAGTGACCTTGTGAACTTATGCATAGGGGTTGGCACACGTTTTCGTCTTGACTCTTCGGTAGAAACTTTGGGGGCACTCTTGGAAGTTCTTTGTGTTGATTGAATAGATGAATCTGAGATTCTGTGATGCATATAGTATAATCATACCCACGGATACTTGAGGTGACATTGGAGTATCTAGGTGACATTAGGGTTTTGGATGATTTGTGTCTTAAGGTGTTATTCTAGTACGAACTCTAGGATAGATCGAACGTAAAGAATAGCTTCGTGTTATTTTACTACGGACTCTTGAATAGATCGATCAGAAATGATAACTTTGAGGTGGTTTCGTACCCTACAATAATCTCTTCGTTTGCTCTCCGCTATTAGTGACTTTGGAGTGACTCTTTGTTGCATGTTGAGGGATTGTTATATGATCTAATTATGTTAACATTGTTGAGAGAACTTGCACTAGTGAAAGTATGAAATTTTGGCCTTGTTTCCTAGCATTGCAATACCGTTTAGAATCACTTTTACCACTTGCTACCTTGCTGTTTTTATATTTTCAGATTACAAAACCTATATCTACCATCCATATTGCACTTGTATCACCATCTCTTCACCGAACTAGTGCACCTATACAATTTACCATTGTATTGGGTGTGTTGGGGACACAAGAGACTCTTTGTTATTTGGTTGCAGGGTTGTTTGAGAGAGAGACTATCTTCAACCTATGCCTCCCACGGATTGATAAATCTTACACTACTAGGGAAAAGCCTAGCAGCAGCGCAGGTTTTGGGCCTCTCAGTAGTGCGGGGACCGGCGCTACTAATAAGGCGCTACAGCTAACGTATAACAGTAGCGCATGTTGTCCCACGCTACTTCTATACATGAATAGTTGTAGCGCTCTTTAGAAAAGAGCACTGCTAATATTATCTGCAGCGCTGTTTACTGGGAAGCGCTACTGGTAAGGCGGCGCTACTGCTAAATTTCCCCCACTCGCTACTACTAGTTTAATTCGTTTTTCCCTGCATATTTGTTTTTGTATTTGTTTTGTATTTGAATAGGCTTTATACAATAATCTTTAGCATATCATACACATACAAATGTAATCATAGCATATACATACAATTAGTCTCATCAAATCATGTCATCATCATAATCATCATCCAACACAAAGTGGTCTCTCGTCATCATCTCGAAAATAGCGATACAAGTCTCGATTACTTGCAAATACATCGTCATCCATCTAAACAATGATATACGCGAGAAGAGCTATCACTTTGAGTACATGAGTTCGTATCCCTCTCTCGCATTAGCGTGAATCTAAACTAACTACTGCCTGTCGCTCGGAAACCGGAAACCTGTACACCTGGGCCTGCCACTCCGGCCACTTGTCGTATATATACTCCTGGCGTAGCACTTATTCACCATCGATGATCTATGCACCTGCATCGTCACATGAGTCGATGATATGCAACATATATAGTTGAGCAACAGAAAGAGATAGACTTGGCAAAAATAGAAACAACATATCATAAGCATAAATAACAAAGTTCATCGTACCCCAAAATGCCCTAACTAGAGTGATTTTTTCTAGTCGAGGAGGAGGACGGTTTAATTACATCACAAATAAATTTTCACCGTGCATAAATCAAAGTTTTGTCATACAGAAAGTATGGACTAAACGGACACATTGTCATATATCGACAATCACTCCAGCATGTCGTTCCATCCATCCATGTCAAGGAGATAGTCCCCGAGTCTAGTGAAAGGCTTGAGGTCGAGACGCTGAGCGGCTACCCGTGTTCGGACGTCTTCTCGCGACATTTGTCCTTCTTCGTAGAACATCCCTGTTTTTCCGACGACCTCCTTCATGATGATTTGGGCAAGTTCGCGCTGGATGTGATAGAACTCGGCTTGAAGTCGATGATCCTCGATATCTCCTACGTTCTTTGCCCATTGCAGAATATGGGCATGGCCGGATCTAGGTGACATGCGAAGGTTCTTGTGATCCTGTCTGTACTCCAGCATGTGGTGTAGGACATAGAATCCATCATTAAGAGAATCGTTCGGTTGCTGGTTGCAGCAAAAGTCGGTCTTATGGCCGAAGGCGACCCTGCCGCCCCTTCTCTTCTTGTCCCTGACCTCTCCACCCGTTGCTTGGTAGTAAAACATAGCACTGTCGAGAACATCCTTGATGTGGGTGTAATCCTTTTTGTGAATGTTCTTCGACGAGTCCAAGTAAAGAGCGTGGGAGAATCGGGGGTATAGGATGATGAGGATGGCGCGCCCGCCGCTGCGCAAAATAAGTACACCTCAAATTAATTAGCCTCCACCATGCAAATGAATGATTGAAATCGAAGGAAGGATAGCAGCGCAGCTGACTTACACGGGATGATAAGGCACGAGAATCGCCTCCTTGTCCTTATTGGCGAGCATGAAATTGACGATGTATTCCCTTGCGTATACACGGTGCTCTGAGCATACTCCCAAGAAGCCCTCGTGCATGTTGTACGGGTCAGCGACACAGATATGAGATATCTGCTCAACCCCGATGATGTAGTTCATGTGCAAGGCATAAAGGCGGACAAACGTAAAATCCAGCTTCTTCACGTGAAACATGTCGAATATGTAATCGAATCGGAGGAAGAACTTATCCGCGGGGAAGCTGTCGATGTACGACATTTGCGGCGGAACGTTAACCACGTAGAGTGGGTATCCTGGATCTTTCGAGGCGATGAGGCTTTTCTCTACCCGCAGCACATCGTCATGAAGTCTCCTTAGATCGCCGAATCTGACCCCTAGCGCTGTTGCAGGTAGGATTGGTTGACCGGGGATATGCCATTTATCCGCATCGGGGATATCTATACGGTCCTGAAGCCGAGGCTGCTGAAGCGGCTGGATCATAGAATCAGCTTTTTTTGCCTTTCCTCGCTCTCTTCCTAGACTTCTTTACTATCGGAAGGTCGTCCATAATACGTTGAGACGACAATTCAAGCACCGACTCATGACGCTCAAACCCTGAGGAGGCGCCAGTATAGACATACTGTTCAGCGCCACCGTCGTCCTCATCCTCATCCATGGCGACGCCATCAGTGACTAATGGAGCCTCCTCCTTACCCCGTCCGCTATCACCCAACCAGACACCCGACGCTAATTGGGTAGGTGGGGTGTTGATGTTCATACCTTGTTGAGGCTGCGTGCTCGTAGGTGTGCTCCCGACCGCCTCCAGACGAAGCGGACTCTTTGGCCACAACAGGACCCACCCATTGGAACAATCACCAAGCCGCCGCGGTGTCTCCTCGTCATCCACCAGTAGTATTGGAGGAGGCAAATTCTCGTGGCCCGGTTCGACACTGGCCACGGAAACCTTGAAGACGTTCGGGGGGATCGGCCAGCTGTGGAACAATGGTTCCTTAGGCTCCATTATCGTCGCCTTCCCCACGTCCACCTTCTGGTCGCCGATGGTGTACAATATGGTGCACGGGGTTTCGTCGGCCTGCAAAGAAAAGTCTGCGACGTGAGACATCCGAAAGGCAAAGAAAACGAGAGATTATACATTTATATTGAAGGGGCCGGTGTGACAGATACCGTGAGGGCGTCGAGTGATGAAGTCATGTACCTAGGGTAGGGTCATGGACCTGTCCAAGATACCCTCCCCAAGGACATCTCTAGAAGAAAACACCTTTCAGTCGACTTGGAAGGGTTTCACTCGACGGACTTAAAGACACTCGACCATGAAGCCAACCACTCGACCGCCAGGAGATCTAAAGTCAGTCTGCATACAAACGGCCGGTCATTAAGTAGCTTTTATGGTCATCATATCACTTTATGTGGGGCGTTATCAGTAACCCCCGATCTTAATGTACCTTAATCCCTGCATAACTGAGGGCTGGAGGGGTCTGGTGAACTCTATATAAGCCACCCCCCTCCTCAGTGTAAAGGGTTCGCACCCCTGTAATTCATATGCACATAATACAGTCGACCGCCTCCGGGCTCCGAGACGTAGGGTTGTTACTTCCTCCGAGAAGGGCCTGAATTCGTAAACATCTTGCGTATACAACTACTCCATAGCTAGGATCTTGCCTCTCCATTCCTACCCCCTATTCTACTGTCAGACTTAGAACCACGACAGTTGGCGCCCACCGTGGGGAAGGTGTCTTAGCGATTTATTGGAGAAGTTGGGATTTTTCCGATCTCCTTCATCATGGTTTCAGGTGGAGTTTTGGTTGAGGGCCGCGAGATCCATCTCGGCGTGCTCATGTTCATCGCCGACGATTCCGCTTGGCTTCAGGAGGCTCCACTCGATGTCGACGCGCTCCCCGTCCGCGGGGCAACGCACTTTCGCGCGTGCGTCCGCGGCGTCCTCCTGCGGCAACCATCGACCCAGTATCGGTCGGCTCCTGCGCCGTCCTCCCTCCTAGTCTCCCGCCGGCGCAAGCGCTCCGGTCGGTCGAGGCTTCAGCGGTGGGAGAGGAACGCGGTGGCCCGCCAGTCGGCCACTCCCCAAGTCATGGCGATCGAGCCCGACGAATCTCTCCACGGCCTGTTCGATCTGTCGACTGGCTCCGCAGAGACTGCATCCGAGTGCGACAGCAGTGATCCAGCAGCGGAGGTTCTGATGGTCGATGGACCACGCAGTCCTCCTGGTTTCCCCCGCGCCGACGGAGGCATCGGCGGAGGCGATCCGGCACAGGTTCACGAAGAGTATCAACCCGAGCCCCTCACTTCGCTGCAGAGGGAAGAACTTCGCTGCCGGAAAATGGATGCATTACACACTCCTATCGTTGGAGAAACCCCCGAGGCTCGTGCCTTGGAGGACGCACGCTTGGCCAACCTAGCTGAGCGCACTCGACTGGAGAACCTTCAGCGAGTACTCGATGAGCACGCGCGGCAACGGGTTCCAGACTCCAGTCGACGTCAACTCTTTCCACAATCGACTCAGGTATATCGAACCCGGATTCAGAATCTAGCAGCTGCGGCCCGTATAGAAGAATAGATTCAGCCTTCCCAGTCAGAGGCGGGCAGAGGTTTGCTACAGATCAGAGATTTACTCCGGGCAGCAGGAGATCAAAATTCAGCCGTATCGCAGTCACGGAATAGGATTCACAGCAAATCAGTCGCTGCGAATTCAGTCCAGTCGGCCCATAGTCCGAGATCGCCCCCGAGGCGTGAGGAACGTTGGGGCCGGCGTGATGATCAGTACAAGAGCCGTGAGCAGTATGAGCACCGATTCGATCGCAATGATCGACGTCGAGTGCCCACCCCTCCCCAGCAGGATGACAGACGCCAGCACAGTGTTGGGCGAAGGATTCCAGTCGACCCTAGAGAACCAGGCTTTGATGCTAGATCCATTATCGTTCAAGGCTTGGTCGACAGGAACAGAGCTCACCGAGAAGGCCATGACAGAGATGTGCCCACCAGCAGCAGAGTTCACGTCTCAGTACCAGAGTGTTTTAGCAGAGCCATCAGGGCCGCGGTGATTCCTACCAACTTCAGGTTGGCGACTGGAGTCAGTAAGTTCACTGGTGAGTCCAAGCCTGATACTTGGCTTGAGGACTACCGAGTGGCTGTTCAGATTGGTGGCGGCAATGATGAGGTGGCCATGAAACACCTACCTCTTATGTTGGAGGGCTCGGCCAGAGCGTGGCTGAATCAGTTGGCACCTAGCAGCATTTACACTTGGGAAGATCTCGCCCGAGTGTTTGTCAGAACATTCGAAGGAACTTGCAAGCGACCAGTAGGGTTGACAGAGCTGCAATCTTGTGTGCAAAAGTCGAATGAAACTCTGAGGGATTACATACAGAGGTGGATCACTTTACATCACACGGTACAAAATGTATCTGATCACCAAGCAGTCTGTGCCTTCAAGGAAGGCGTTAAGAACAGAGAGCTAAGTTTGAAGTTCGGTCGAACCGGAGTGTGGCGACCGATTCTCCGGGTATAAATTCCCAGAAAATGGCCCTTGTGCTCATCAGCCCCAGGATTACTGTTAGTTGATGAGGTACCAACTTGATACCGAAACTCCAAGCAAAACACAAAAATATGTGGTACAAGACCATTCTGGTCTGTGAGTACAACAAATGGTTTCTAGCGGTTGATGGCGGAAGCGGGTTGTAAATCTTCAGTGTCTATGGGACTCCATTTCCCACAGGAACAACTGACCAGGTTAACTCCTATCTTGGCGAGGCTGCTATCACCGTTGCTTAGGTTCCGGGGCTGTCAACACGGTCGCTCCTTTCCGCGCAAGAAATCTGGCCAAGACAATAGCCAGGGACAAGCCAGTGAGTACTTTGAATGTACTCGCAAACATTATGAACACGGGAATAATATAACAACGATATTCCGAAATATTTATGCTCATGACGTCAGTCAAAAAGGTATATGAATCTTTGATGCATGTAAGCAGGTTATTTATGGAAATGTAATAACATAATAATAATGAAAGGCACCGAGCGGGCGTCTGAAGCAACGCCACATAAAGGGCTTAAAAAGAAATGCCACAGTCGGGCGTCTGAGCGACACCACATAAAAGGCTTTAAAAGAAATGCCACAGACGGGCGTCTAAGCGACACCACATAAAGGGCTTTGAAAGAAATGCCACAGTCGGGCGTCTGAGCGACACCACATAAAGGGCTTTTAAAAGAAATGCCACAGTCGGGCGTCTAAGCGACACCACATAAAGGGCTTTAAAAGAAATGCCACAGTCGGGCGTCTGAGCGACACCACATAAAGGGCTTTAAAAGAAAACAATCATAGTGAATATCCAGGAGGTAGAACCGTCCCAGGAATATTCAATAATACCAATAATATCACGGGTTAGTCTACAACAAAATAATAATTATCAATTGCCACATGTCGCAAGTCGTAATATCAGTTCTGATTTAACAGTTTCACCTCTGAAGACTGACACTAAGACCCATCCCAGACTGTAATCCTTAACCATGGACACGGCTATTCGAATAGGTTTAATCTCTGCAGAGGGTGTACTCTTTACCCACGAGTAACAGATTCCTTTAGTCCATCGGGACTAATTCCGTCTACGGTCTTTTTGTTGAAAACACACCTAACCTGCACACACCAGCTTAACTCACACGTGTCTGGAATCACCCACGACACCTGTCAAGCAAACTCTAAGTGGGGAGGCTACAACCTCGCGTAGCATGGGATCAAATTTATATTGCGCGCTCTAAGGGGTGGCCTCCCCTCTCGGTCTCAACCGGAAACACCCATGCCCCCGGACCAGGTGGTCTGCCTACCAGCTACAACCGGTATCTTCCACCCTGGCCTCTCTGTACGGTGTGTGCTAGAAAGAGGTTGACAACTTACTGAACCGTACTCTACTTGTTGTAGAGACGAGTGGTAGTACGAAACAAGTATGGGATTACTGGAACAAGAATCGAGCTAGGGTCGACTCAGGAGGTTTATAAATTTCTCTGCCTGACATTAATAATGAAAAGAGTTCAACCAACAGAAGCACCGCTCACTATACCTTACCATGCCATACCGGACATAACCGTCCCGACGGAGACCGGCGACAAACTCATGCCTACCCAAGGCAGAGGTTTTCCCGGACTTCTTCCGGCATGCATGCAAGGCACGTGAGGATGATTATCATCACAATTGTGTTCATTCCCAACAGCATGGAAATCACTAATATGCATCCATGCACATGATCGTATCACATGAAATAACGATTCCTCCAAAATGAGGTGATGTTATAAACGTGTCAATGAACACACAAAAGTATTATGCCGGGGTTCAAAATGCTTGCCTTCAGGTCACGGGAAGGCAGGGTGCATTTCAAACTCTTGAAATAAATCTCCTTTCTTCAAAAATCCTATTTTGAAAATATAAAAGAATTAACACACAAAAATAAAAACAGCACAAAAGTTGTTTTGAGTTTTTTAAAAATAAATCTTAAAATAAACTAGACAATATTTGAAAGAGGTAGGAAAAAGAATCAATTTAATTGGAGTTGTATTTAAAAAGATACAGCAGGTCAAAGTTTGGTCAAAATCTGTTTTTAAAATAAAACAGAAAAGAAAACGTTTTAAAAGAAAAACACGTCGAAGGCGTATTCGGAAAAAGGCGCCTCCACTTACTCCTGCGTGGATATGCGCTGGGTCACTGACGGTGGGCCTGCCTGGCCCACTGGTCAGGTTTGACTAGCCACGCGCGCGTCGTTCCCCTCTGACCGAACAGAGGCGGAGCTCCAGCGAGGATTTGCCGGCAACCAGGGGCGTCCCTTGGTGATCTGAGGACATGGGTGATCATATGAGGTTGCTCGAGAACTCGATTGAGCTCCGGGGCCCTTATATAGGCGGTGGAGGTCGGTTCCGAGGTGGCCGGCGATAAGGATGACGGCGAACCGTCTTTCTGTAGCAATGGCGACGTGGCGGCAACGCGCGCTAGGGGACGAAGCTGCGGCTGAGCTGGAGATGCTTAAGGGGGCAGCCGGCGAGCGGAGGAGGTTTGGGCGGCGTCGTCCATGGATGCGGCCGCAAGCGTGCCGCCAAGAAGCTTGCTGCGGCGCCGCTGTAGCGAGCCAGGGGCGGTCGGGTGGGGCGCGACACGGCTATACCAGCGGATCAGATCGAGCTCGGGGGGGAGGGGTCAACCTGGGACGCGGCAGCTCGGGCGCACGCACGTGCAAAACGCGCGCTCTGGCCGCGCCCAGAGCGTGCACGCCAACCGTTCGGCAAAATGCCAGGGCATGCTAGGAGGCCTTGGTGGGGTTGGGGATTTACAGGTCTTGGTTAGCATTAGTTAGAAGCTTAGTGGACAAGGTCGCTGGGTCAGAGGATCAGGTCCACAATGCAAACCAAAACTCATGCCAAAACTGTTCATGCTCTCAAGGTGTTTGACAAAATGCCACAGGCACCTAGGCATTACTTGGGGTGACCAA
>LR880968.1:30609577-30639788 GCA_904067115.1 Aegilops sharonensis | reverse complement strand
AAATATAATGATTAACATATATTCAAAGTACATGTTTTCATGTCTACTTTTTTCGTACACATTGTAAAAAAATCTGTACATCAGGCTATTTTTTATGTACATGGTTAATATATTTTGAATACATGATTACCATTTCTCAAATATGTGCTTTGATGTATACTTTTTTATGGATATTGTACAGTTGTTGTGTACATTAGGAACTTTCCTTTACACATGTTGAACAGTTTTTATAATCTGACATATAATTATTTGAAATAAGTGAACATTGTTTTGTTACAACCATTTGCTTGCTGCTATCAACATCTTTTAAGAGTGGAAGAATTTTTTTTGTGCAAAACTTAATTATTTGTTTTTGGAATATATGTATTTTTACATTTTATTTATGAAAACATAAGAAAAATAAATTTCAAAATAAAGAACTAAAAAGGAAAATAGAAAAATAAAATAGAGACAAATAAACAAAACTGAGTAGAGAAATGAAGAAAACTGTTATTGGGCTGGCCGTCCAGGCGTTCCTTCTGGTAACGCTGGTTCTGTGTTGCTACATGCGACACATCCCAGTTTTTATTCCACGCCTTCAGCACCAGATATAGTTCCAATCGCTAACCAGAGCATACCCTTCACTGCATCATGTATGTAAATGTGCAGGCCATCTATGTCTTTGTTTCCACCAGTTTCTTGGGATCTTCTAAAAAAAAACCAGTTTCTTGGGAACCACTTCACAATAATTTGCACTGTTTTTTCTCTGGCTAGTTTTCTTCTGGTTTTTCCCAGCCGGTTTTCTTCTTTTATTTTCATTTTTTTGTTTTTGGTTTTATTTTTATTATTTTTATAATTTTCCGTTTTTGTAAATTTTTTGAACTTTTTTCAAATTCGTTTTTCTTTTTACAAATTTTTGTGAACTGTTTTATGATCCGTGAACTTTTTTTTCAAATTTCGTGAACCTTTTAAAATTTTGAGCTTTAATTTAAATCCTTGTGATTTTTCTTTTTGAATTTTGTGAACTAGTCCAACCGCTATAGTCCGGAGCTTTTGTTTGAGCGGTAAGGGACACTCTACTGATTCAGGGGAAAGTTAATAGGAATACATATAATCATGGGGAAAGCCTAGCCACATGTGGTGACCCGGGTTTAACGAAACAAAGAATTTAACCAGACTATGAGCTTCTTTATTCGTGCCCCTTCTTTCATAGATGATATCACATGTTTCAAAGAACTGTTGAATTTCCCTGATCTCCCAAACAATAGCGTCGTTCCTGCCACATGCCTCATTATTTATGTTCTCCACTACGCCTTTGTTATCACATGAAATAATAATCCCACTAAAGTGCAAATCTAAGGCGAGTGCTTGCGCTTCTCGGCAGGCTAACGCCTCCAAGCAAGCCGGGTCCGTAACTCGAAAAACCATAGACGAGGCTATAGTCCAGATAGATGCCGACTTATCAATGGGCTGGCCCAGCTGGAGGCCGCCTGTGCGTTGCCTCAACAATTTGCCGCAAAGAGTGGCAGACAGGAACTCCTTATGATGTTTCCTATTTGATACGTGTTTCTTTATTTTTTTAGTAACACGTGTTGCTTCAAATAGTTGACCCTTAGCACACGTACGAGCGAGCATCTGATATATTGGGCAAAGCATGTGCTTCATAATTAGCAGCATGACTTTCATACGTAAAATTACAATTAAAAAGCAAAGACTGAGACTTAATCTCTCTGATTATTGCTCCATTGCTCCCCATCGCCTCATTATTGATGTCATTCACCGCTTGTTTGGAAATAGAGGCTATCACCAGGTTATGTATGTTTAGGTCAGCCGCTAGAGCTAGCGCTTCCCTGCAAGCTATTACCCCCAACATAGTTGGGTCATGCATTCCCTCGATGACTAGGGCTGGGTTGCTAGGTAATTTCCTGCGTCATCCCTACACACAGCCACGGCTGCACCCTGACTCGCAAAGTGGACTCCTGCATCAACATGAACCTTGCAATACCCTGGAGGTGGGACTTTAGGTCTAGCCACTGGGTCGCCTCTGGGGACCAATGTAGCTCTCGAGTGAGGCTGCACCACTTCCTTGATCATGTTCAGTTCCTGAAGATATCGATTGATGAAACTGCATATCCCATGCGGGCTCTGAAATATTCCTTCATGTATAGCCTTCCGTCTCGCAGCCCAAATCGCCCATAATGTAACCGAAAGCTTGACAAACCGCTCATGGGGAAGAGCTTCCATGTGTGTGAACATCCACTGCTTTGCATTCGGTTCCATAGTCATTGCGATCGCTTGTGCCAGCTCCTCATCTACCATAGCCCAGGTGCACCTGGACATGGTGCAGTCAATCAATGAATGTTTCCAAGAGTCCTCAGCTCCACAGAAACCGCACACGCTCGAGTCTACCATGCGCCGATGTGCTCGAACATCATTAGTAGGAAGAGATTGTTTCGATAATCGCCATAAGAACATGCTGACCTTGCCGGGGACCTGTATCTTCCACATTGTTTTCCACAGGCTGGCTTCCATTGTGGAGGACGAAGGCCCTGGCGAGCCTTCCAGCCATGCCTCCCTTCTCTGCCGGGTAGCCACCAGCATGTTATAAGTTGCCCGAATAGTGAAGTTGCCACTCTTCTTGAAATGCCAGCACCAGAAGTCCGTTGTGTTCCGAGTGCATATAGGAATGCCCATGATCACATGTGCGTCCATTGGCATAAAAACCTCTGATATCCTCTGCCTGTCCCATGAGGCCGTTGTGGCGTTTATAAGTTCAGAAACCAAGGAGGGTGTATTGGGAGAGATACAGCCATAGGGCCTCATCATCTCGTCCCTAGGGAGCTAATTGTCATCCCATACACTTGTAGAATCACCGTTTCCAATACGTTTTATCAGTCCAATTTTAAAAGTATATCTACCTTCCACCACCGCGTGCCAGATTTTACTAGGGTGACCCCCTAGTGTCACTTCCAGAATAGAAGAGTTTGGGTAGTAAATGCTTTTTAGGATTCTCGCACTGAGGGAGTCTGGGTACTGCAGAAGTCTCCATGCTTGCCTAGCCAACATGGCCATGTTGAATAACTCGAAATCCTTGAACCCGAGCCCCCCCCCCCTGCTCTTTGGTTGTGTCATAGTTTTCCATGAGACCCAATGCGGCTTACGATTTCCATTTTGACTTCCCCACCAAAATTTCCTGACCAACATGTTTAGATGTTCACAAAGACCTCTAGGAAGTTTGAAGCATGACATGGAGAAGACCGGAACCGCATGTGCTACTGATTTCACGAGTACCTCTTTTCCAGCCAATGATAAAGCATTTTCAATCCATCCTTGGATCTTACTCCATTCACGATCCTTGAGATATTTGAATGCTCCATTCTTTGAACCTCCTATATCCGATGGCATCCCCAAATATTTTCATTCAGGGTTCCGTTAGGAACATTCAGCAGGTTCTTCACTTCTAACCTTAAGCTCTCGGGCACCCTCTTGCTAAAATAAATGGACGATTTAGTATGATTAATTCTCTGACCAGAAGCTTGACAGTATTGGTCTAACACTAGGTTCAGCTCGGAAGCTTCCCCACAACTTTCCTTGAAGAACAACAGGCTGTCATCAGCGAATAAAAGATGGTTTACCGGTGGCACCGACGGTGCCACTTGTAGCCCATGCAAACTGGATGACTCTCTGGATTTTAGGAGGCACGAAAGGCCCTCTGCTGCCAACAAAAACAAGTACGGAGAAATCGGGTCCCCTTGTCTTATCCATCTTGATGGAACGAACTCTTCTAGCTTCTTCCCGTTGAACATGACAGAAAACTTAACTAATGTAACAAGATTCATGATAATATTTACCCATCTCTCATTGAAACCCAACTTAAGCATGATTGCCTTTAAATAACTCCATTCTACTCTGTCATAGGCCTTAATCATGTCAAGTTTAAGAGCGCAAGCTTGGTGTTTCTTTGCTTTATTTCTCTTCATGAAGTGTAAGCATTCATATGCGATGATGATGTTATCAGTGATCAGTCTCCCTGGAACAAAAGCTGACTGTTCTTCTGAAATAATCTTCGGTAGCACCAATTTTAGACGGTTGGAGATCACCTTGGAGGCAATTTTATACAAGACATTGCATAGGCAAATAGGCCAAAACTGGGATAACAGAGATGGGTTTTTTACCTTGGGTATGAAAACTAACACTGTATCATTTATACTCTCCGCTGATTCAGTCCCTTCAACAATCTTCAAGACTGCCGATGTTACATCATTGAGGGAGTCCTGGATAAGGGGGTATCCGGACAGCTGGACTATATACTTTGGCCGGACTGTTGGACCATGAAGATACAAGACTCAAGACTTTGTCCCGTGTCCGGATGGGACTCTCCTTTGCGTGGAAGACAAGCTTGTCGATCCGGATGTTATATCTCCTTCTTTGTAACCGACTCTGTGTAACCCTAGCCCCCNACGGAGAAATCGGGTCCCCTTGTCTTATCCATCTTGATGGAACGAACTCTTCTAGCTTCTTCCCGTTGAACATGACAGAAAACTTAACTAATGTAACAAGATTCATGATAATATTTACCCATCTCTCATTGAAACCCAACTTAAGCATGATTGCCTTTAAATAACTCCATTCTACTCTGTCATAGGCCTTAATCATGTCAAGTTTAAGAGCGCAAGCTTAGTGTTTCTTTGCTTTATTTCTCTTCATGAAGTGTAAGCATTCATATGCGATGATGATGTTATCAGTGATCAGTCTCCCTGGAACAAAAGCTGACTGTTCTTCTGAAATAATCTTCGGTAGCACCAATTTTAGACGGTTGGAGATCACCTTGGAGGCAATTTTATACAAGACATTGCATAGGCAAATAGGCCAAAACTGGGATAACAGAGATGGGTTTTTTACCTTGGGTATGAAAACTAACACTGTATCATTTATACTCTCCGCTGATTCAGTCCCTTCAACAATCTTCAAGACTGCCGATGTTACATCATTGAGGGAGTCCTGGATAAGGGGGTATCCGGACAGCTGGACTATATACTTTGGCCGGACTGTTGGACCATGAAGATACAAGACTCAAGACTTTGTCCCGTGTCCGGATGGGACTCTCCTTTGCGTGGAAGACAAGCTTGTCGATCCGGATGTTAGATCTCCTTCTTTGTAACCGACTCTGTGTAACCCTAGCCCCCCCTCCGGTGTCTATAAACCGGAGGGTTTAGTCCGTAGGATGAGAACAATCAGAATCATAGGCTAGCTTCTAGGGTTTAGCCTCTACGATCTCGTGGTAGATCAACTCTTGTAATACTCATATCATTAAGATCAATCAAGCAGGAAGTAGGGTATTACCTCCATCGTGAGGGCCCGAACCTGGGTAAAACATCGTGTCCCCTGCCTCCTGTTACCATTAGCCTTAGACGCACAGATCGGGACCCCCTACCCGAGATCCGCCGGTTTTGACACCGACATTGGTGCTTTCATTGAGAGTTCCTCTGTGTCGTCGCTGCAAGGCTTGATGGCTCGTCTCGTTGTCAAGGACAACATCACCTCTGGGGGAGCCCTGGCGGTAGGCCAAACCCTTCAACTAGGCGGCTTCGTCATGACCGCCCGATCGGCCGCCGCGCCGACGATGACCTCTCGGGTCATCAAAAATAGCCTCCATGTCAATTCGGAACTCACCGAACAGATGGATCCAATGGAGCTCTCTTCCCTTAATGAGATCTTGGATCGCATCGCCGCTCTGGGAGTCGCCACGGACTACGATCGGGTTGGGCTTAAACCCGACCAAAGGGATATCAAATCCCCACCGGTCACCCATGAGATAGCAATAGTAGAAGAGCCGCATATGGATTATCCCTCTACTTTGAGGATGAACTATGTCCGGATTACAGAGCTCTCTGAGCCGGATACCCACTCGCGGGAGGACATGACCCAGACCCCGGACGTAGAATCGGGCAACGGGCCAGAAAATTGGGCAACATCCCGGAGTCCGAGCTGCCAAGTCTGGAAGCTCCTCTACCCCTGGATGTCAAATCGGGTCAGAATTCGGACTTAAATACGCCCACCCACCCAGACATATGCCATCTTTCCCATATCAGACAAGAGCCCCAAGAGACAGTACATCGTTACTGGGCCAGATTCCTCCTTGTGATAAACAGGGTCAAGGACTGTCGCGAGGAGGATGCAATCTCACTTTTCTGCAAGAATTGCACGAACAAAGGGATCCTCAATGCTGTAAGTCATCGTGACATAGTACACTTTGCTGACTTAGCATCCATAGTACAGAAGTACTGTGCGATGGAAAGCGGCTGGAAAACCCAAACGGACTTCTGGGATAATCCGGCTCTCAATAAACCCTTCGTCCGAACTAAAAAGGCAAACTATCGTAAGTTACCCGATCCAATTCCCAAAAAGCCAAAGCCCACTCCAGGGCGGGGAACCGTATTGGAAGAATGGCTCAACGAGCCATACAAAATTCACAGCATGCCAGATACTACGCCAACGCATAGCCTCAGAGCATGTTGGATACTCCGGCAGGTAGCGAAAAGCGGAGAGGATCTTCTTGTAAATCCTAAAGCAGAGCAACATCCCGCCGAAAACAACAATGCGGTACTGACAGTCTTCGAGACTTTCACCTCAAATAATAGGCGCAAGTGAGCTCATCGAAGTTTCACTAACGTCCACCATGTGGAAAAAATAAATCCGTGGAGCGACACTGCTATAACCTTCAGTGCCAATGACGAACCTCAATTCCAAACAGTCCGGGCACCAGCTGCTTTGGTCCTTAGCCCAATCTTGGACGACTTCCGGCTCACTAAAGTACTCATGGACAGCGGAAGCGGATTAAACCTGATCTACGAAGAAACCCTCAACCAGATGGAAATTGATAAAAGCCGCATTGAGCAAAGCAGCACAACCTTCAGGGGAATCATCCCCAGTCGGGAGGCACGGTGTGCGGGAAAAATCACACTGGATGTGGTAATCGGTACGCCGGATAATTATAGGTCCAAAGAAATCACGTTCCAAGTGGCCCCGTTCGGCAGCGGATACCACGCCCTTTTAGGGCGGGACGCATTCACGAGCTTTCAAGCTATACCACATTACAGGTACATGAAGCTCAAAATGTCTGGATCCAATGGAATCATCACACTAGCCAGTGATCCGGACGTCGCACTCCGCGCCGAAAATAAAACCACCGCACTAGCGCTGGAAGCATTATCCGAAGCCCTAGCGGCCGAAGAACTAACAACGCTGCGCGCCACAACGGACAGAGACGACGTGATACTTGACAAACGACCCAAGTCCACCTCATTCAAGCCCACAGACGAGATAATCAAATTCGAAGTCCATCCAACGGACCACACAAAGACAGCTTCCATCGGGACACAGTTGAGCCCCACAATGGACGCCGCGCTGCGAGACTTTCGACGCGAGAATTGGGACATTTTCGCCTGGCATCCTTCAGACATGCCGGGCATCCCACGCAGGCTGGCTGAGCACATCCTCAATATACTGAAAGGATACAAGCCAGTCAAACAGACTCTTAGGCCCTTCTCAGAGCCTAAAAGGCAAGCCATGGGAGGAGAGCTAGCCAAGATACTTGAGGCCGGATTCATCAGAGATATAAAGCATCCGGATTGGCTGGCAAATCTGGTAATGGTACCAAAGAAGGACAAATCCTGGCGCCTATGTGTCGATTTCAAAGTCCTCAATAAGGCTTGCCCCAAGGATCCCTTCCCCCTCCCTCGCATCGACCAAATCATCGACGCCACCGCAGGACACGACTCGCTATGTTTCCTTGACGCATACTCCGGATACCATCAAATAAAGATGGCGGAGTCCAACCAAGCCGCAACGGCCTTCATAGGGCCATATGTTCCTTTCTATTTCAACACTATGCCTTTCGGGCTCAAAAATGCCGGCACAACCTATCAACGTATGATTCAGACATGCCCGGAGAAGCAAATCGGCAAAACAGTGGAGGCATACATGGACGACGTGGTCATAAAAACAAGACACGTCGAAACTTTAATAGATGACTTGAGACTCACGTTTGACAACCTCCGAACATAAGACATCAAGCTCAGCCCGGAAAAGTGTGTTTTCGGCGTACCCTCCGGGAAGTTGCTCAGCTTCATCGTTTCCAATAGAGGAATCGAAGCAAATCCGGCGAAAATCCGAGCTCTGTCGCAGTTGGCTATCCCAACAGACCTCAAGCATATCTAGAAACTAATGGGATGTGTGGCTGCCCTAAACCGCTTTATCTCCCGATTAGGAGAAAAGGCACTACCTCTTTACCGCCTTCTTCGACGCACCGAACACTTCGAGTGGACGGATGCGGCCGCGGCCGGACTGGATGAAATAAAGACCCTATTGGCCAGCAATCCAGTCCTGACCGCGCCAAATACTGGCGAATCTATGCTATTGTACATAGCGGCAACACACCAGGTTGTAAGCGCAGTGCTCGTCGTCGAACGAGAAGCAGACGGATACAAGTTCCCGCTCCAAAAGCCGGTATATTACGTGTCCACAGTCCTCACTCCATGCAAATCCCGATACCCACACTATCAAAAGATAGCATACGCGGTCTTCATGGCATCCCGGAAGCTATGACACTACTTTCAAGAGTGTTCGATTAAGGTGGCCTCCGAAGTACCACTCAACGACATAATAAACAACTGCGATGCCACGGGACGGATTGCTAAATGGGATATCGAGCTCCTTCCGTTCGACATAACATACAAGCCACGGCGGGCCATTAAGTCGCAAGTATTGGTTGACTTTGTCGCCTAATGGACAGAAGCCGAACTCCCTAAAGAGTACGACGCATACTCCAATTGGATCATGCACTTCGACGGCTCTAAAATGCTGGCCAGACTGGGAGTGGGTGTAGTCCTGACATCCCCCACCGGAGACACGGTCCAATACATACTCCAAATATTATATACAGACTCCAACAACGCAGCCGAATACGAGGCTTTGTTGCATGGTCTTCGGATGGCAGTCTCTATTGGCATTAAACGCCTAGAAGTGTGCGGGGACTCGAAGCTCGCAATATCACAAATAAACGGAGATTATGATGCCAAGGATCTGAAAATGGCGGCCTACCGTAATGCCGTCCTAAAAAATGTCAGCTCGGTTCGAGGGGCTCGAATTCCACCATGTGGCCCGAGAAAACAATAAAGCGGCGGATGTCCTCGCCCGCATCGGCGCTAAACGCGACCCCGTCCCACCTAATATATTCTTGGAAAGGCTGTTCAAGCCATCCGTGGTATGGGAAGGGGAATCCGGCAACACCAGTCCGGCTCCAAATACAACCCCGGATTCTGAACCATCTAACGTGATCGGGGGCTCCGCCACCGAAATAATGTCTTCGGCCCACGAAATCATGGCTGTAATCGCCCCGTGGACCGAGCCTTTCTTGGCCTACCTAAATAGGCAGGAGCTCCCCGAGGACCAAAATGAAGCACGTTGTATTGTGCGGCACTCCAAGGCCTACAAAGTCCATGAGGGAGAACTCTATAAGAGAAGTGCCACCGGAGTGCTCCAAAGATTGATCTCCGAAGAGGAAGGGCGGCAGCTCTTGGCTGAACTCCATGCCGGACTCGGCGGGCACCACGCTGCGGCTCGGGCGCTTGTCAGCAAAGCCATCAGTACAGGTTTTTATTGGCCGACAGTCCGGGCAGATGCACAGGACCTTGTCCAACATTGCGTCGGTTGCCAGCTCTTTGCCAATCAGAGCCATATGCCCTCTACCGCTCTCCAAACAATCCCCATAACTTGGCCCTTCGCGGTCTGGGGGCTGGATATGGTCGGACCTCTTAAAGGGGGAAGCCATAAGAAAAAATACTTATTGGTCATGGTGGACAAGTTCATCAAATGGATAGAAGCCAAACCAGTTAAAACGGCCGAATCCGGACCAGTGATAGACTTCATATCAGGGGTTGTACACCGTTACGGGTGTCCCCCACAGCATCATCACTGACAATGGCTCAAACTTCACAGCCGATGAAGTGAAAACTTGGTGCGGCAACATGGGCATTAAGCTCGATTACGCCTCCGTCTATCATCCCCAAACAAACGGCCAGGTCGAACGTGCAAATGGTCTCATCATGAGTGGCATCAAACCCAGACTAGTGCGATCCTTGACAGAATCGGATACGCACTGGGTCGAGGAGCTCGACTCCGTACTCTGGGGGCTGCGGAGCACGCCGAATCGTACCACCGGATATACACCATTTTTTATGGTGTACGGCACAGAAGCAGTACTACCCTGTGACATAATCCATGACTCACCCCGTGTGCGCATGTATGAAGAGAAGGAAGACGAGCTAGATCGGCAGGACAACTTAGATGCCCTGGAGGAGGAGCGCGACGTCACAAAAGCCCGTTTCGCATTCTATCAGCCGCAGGCTCGAAGGTATCAAAGCAGAGAAGTGCGGGCCAAAACTTATAACATTAGCGAACTTGTTCTACGCGTACCGGAGAAGAAGAAGGACAAGCTCAAACCCAAGTGGGCGGGCCCCTTCATCATTGATAAATTTCTCACGGGAGGAGCGTACCGCCTGCACAATGCATCTGATAATAGACTCGAGCCGAACCCTTGGAACACGACCAGACTCCGGAGATTCTACGCCTAGTGCCGAGCTCTCTGTTCGTCTCCTTACCCCCGCTCTTTTAATTATGTTCCCCCTTTTTTCCTTTCTCGCCTTTTTTACCTTCTTCACACAAAGTATTAAATACAGTTCGGATGCTCGGATCACTCCGGCCACACTATGTGTGCTCACCATACCTGGGGGCTTCCTATACGGAAGCTAAATATAATTATTTCTATGGCTTCCTGCCTACAGCATATGTGTCCCTTTTTTCATATGTGCCTTTTCTTCGCCATTATATGCATCGATATGACTTAAGATGTGACCATGCTGGGTTGCCTGGCTCTTGTGTTTATGCCCTACGTTCCCGTTAATTCGGCTAGGGCATAAGGGGAGCACCTCTGCGATTGTTACTGCCGGTTCAGCCGGATGTGTACCTCAGACTGGGTGAAGCCGAAAGCTAGCGTTCTTAAGGGATATTCGGTCGGTGACCAAAAGATGTTTCTTTCGTTTATTGCAATGTGAATCCCCAGATGTTTTGTATCCTGCGCTTCTGTTCGCAGTTTGGACATGCACATCGATGCATGCGTACCCAGGGAAAGGAAGCCCTAACGGAACTATTCTCCCTGGAAGATGTTTCTTACTACCCATGTAATATAACATAACTAGTTGGGTACTTGTCTGTTCAAGCACTTATGACCCCTACGCCTGGTTTCCACACATACCCCGGTTTTGCATAACTGAGCGGGTATTCGGATACACCCTGGATTGTCGGATCCGGGGGCTGAAGCGAAAAGGTCCGCCATGACAAAAGATTTTTAATCCGGCTAGGGACTACATATGTCCATTGAATTACATAGTCACTTGGACTGGCTATATTCTTCCTATATACCATCCAACAGGCTATCTAACTTGCAATCCTGTTGGAAATACTTTGCGGCAAACGCTACCTGGTCATACACCAGACTCACGGGAATCTCTTGCCCATCTGGCCCCGCCGGTCCGACTTCGGCCATATGGTTCGGGTCAATCTTGGCGTATCGCGTCTTCACCATGGCCCAGGCTTCCCTGGCACCTTGTCGGCAGGCTGACACCTTCCATAACCGGAAGCGCCGCCGTGCTCCTTGGAGCATGTCCACGAGCGCCCCCATGTCTCCTGGCAGGGAAGCGGATGGTCACAAGGCCTGGGCAATACCCTGCATCACCTGCCGAGCTCGTCCGTGCAGTTGAGAGAGATCTTGCAGCAAATCGCCTGCGGACCCGGGCATCTCCTCTTCAGGACGGCCCGTCAGCATACCTACAGATATAAACTCTTTTAATATGCTTCCTCGCCGAACTGTACTGCAGTTCGTTTAGGCACTTACCATAAATGCCGTGACGAAGCCTCCTGTTCTCCTTCATGGAGTCCGCAAGCTGAGCTCGAATATCTGCTAATTCGACGCCCAGCCGGACGTTGGCATCTTGGAGATTGTTTTTCTCCTGCCAAACCTGCGTAAGCACACGCTCGCCCGCTTTTAGCTGTCTTTGGAGATGCGACTCACTATCTTTTACGATCTCCGGATTCTCCCCGGGATTGTCTGCAGAATTTTCTGTTAGACTTATAAAGCAAGCAAACTACTAACAGGTATATTTTCTTCAAATTTCTCTATTGAGACAAATGTTACCCTATGAGGCCTTCTGGGATTCCTCTAGTTTGGCATCCGCGGCCCTCTGCTGGGTCTTACACTCCTCTAGCTCTTGAGACAAATGGGTATTCTTCTCTATAAGAACCTGTGCATACAATGATCCTTAATTAAGTTGTTCCAACTGTTTCAAGTCTCAGGGGCTACTGCTATACATGCTTATCAAATTTTCTTACCCGCATATCTTTTGCATACTGGTCCGTCGCTCGGGCAAGTCCGTCTTGGGCAGCTCGGATGTATGCGTCTCCCGAATTGAAAACATTGAATGCCTCTTCGGAAAAGATACCATTGCGAAGTACGGCCCGTCGGCGCCGGTGATTCATGGTGCTCTCTACTTCGGGATTTGTGGCGGAGAGCCTATCCGCATCCTCTGTCGGAGGACAATTCGGCATCGGCCCCGCGTTGGCCTCCTCTCTTGAAGCCGGTCCTGGAATCCGGTTGGTGGAGGCGTGACCGGCAGGATCTCCGGATATGCTCCGGCGACTATTCTTTCTATCAGGACACGAAGGACGCTGTTACATCTCAAACATGATAATCACATAGCAGCTTTTAACTGTACCTCTGCGACGGTGTTTCAACCCTAACCGTCTTCCTCTTAAGCCTGCCTGGCCCGGACGCCCTTTGCTGACGAGCCCCCAGGGGCTCGGCGCCGCATTCCGATGGTCGTCTCTATAAAAATATGATATTTTGTGCAGAAGTCATGGTATAAAGAAGGAATCCTCTTCAGAGGCTAAGGCTTCAGCTTTGCTTACACGCGACGCAGGGAGCAGTCCGGGATAGTCAGCGATAATAGCCACCAAGGCGCCAACGCAGCTGGCCTGATAAAATGTCCCGTCGACAAGCTCCACAGATATATCCGGATCTTCTTCAAGTCCGGGGTCAAAGGCCCGTCCGGGATCCTCTGGCTGCGGAGAGGGGCTGCTGAACTCTTCCACGGCCCTACTCAGTTCCTGCTTAGAGATATCAAGGTAAATGCTTATGATAAAGGGCGCCAGAATGGATAGAGTTGGGTAAAGAGTAACGGCTTACCCAACTTGGGGGGTTGTACATGGAAAATCCATCCCGTGGTTTGATATGAAGGAATTCTTCTTCTTCTCCTTTATATAAATTGGACAGTATTCTTGCCAGAGCAGTTGCAGAGTCCGGACCTTTACGACCACAGCGGGTGGCATCGTCTTCCCCGTTGAAGTGCCACATGGGCTTCCCCCGATATTGAAGTGGCTGCACCCCCCGCATTATACATATTGATATAACCTCGACTATTGTCAGTCCTGATTGGCCCAGTGTCTTTATCCTGCTCATCAGGAAGTGGACTTCCCTGGTGTCTTCCTCCTGGGGGCTCCGAGGGCGCCAACTTCGGCGTTTCTTCAGTGGAGTGTTATTAAACTCGGGGAGGCCCGTCCGGATTGTATCCAGAAGGGGAACATCATCTACATAAAACCACTTCGAGGGCCAGTCTTTGGATGCCTTCTTTGGAGTGCCGGACAGGTATCCGGTCTAGGCGACGCACCATATCTCGGCTCCGCCCACTTGATATATAGATTCCCCCGGATTGCGAGGGACGAGGCAGAATAACTTCTTCCATAACTCGAAGTGAGCCTCGCAGCCCAGGAATAATTCACAAAGGGCGACGTGTCATGCGATGTGCAGTACGGAGGCGGGGGTGAAGTTGTGCAACTGGAGGCCATAGAACTCCAGGAGCCCGTGAAGGAATGGGTGGATTGGAAACCTGACGCCTCTCAGCAAATATGGGATGAGGCAGACTCGCTCCCCCTAAGATGGGTTAGGAGATCTCTCCACTTGCGCCCCGCCATTGTAGGTGGCTACTCCGGCTCGGACTGGGACCATGTACGCCGGTGGAAGAAACCATTGGGACTGTAACTCTACTAAGCGGCTGTGGGGGACAGAACATTTTTCCCAATCGCCTGGCTTAGAGCTAAGGGAGCGAGAGGAGGAGCTGCGGCGACCGGCCATGGTGGAATGATTTTCCGGACGTGCTCTGTTGAATGCTTGCTTTAGGGAAGAAGGTGAGATTCGGATCTGAGGACCGCCATCTCTTCAAATAGACAGTTGGCCTGCAGGGTCAGGGTGGCAAATGTAAAAATGCTCCGGCTCCTCGTATTCGCCCGACACGTGGAGATGGCCATTATTGAGGCACACAAGCCGAGGAATGCTACATTGATGGGAAGCCGAACACTATTCGCTACGACTGGTACTATGGATTTGGAGAAGAACCCGCCTTGCAATGCCGAAGACAATCTGCGCGCCGGACTCATCGTCATTGAAGCCTGGTTCAGGGGCTACTGAGGGGGTCCTGGATAAGGGGGTATCCGGACAGTCGGACTATATACTTTGGCCGGACTGTTGGACCATGAAGATACAAGAGTCAAGACTTCGTCCCGTGTCCGGATGGGACCCTCCTTTGCGTGGAAGACAAGCTTGTCGATCTGGATGTTAGATCTCCTTCTTTGTAACCGACTGTGTGTAACCCTAGCCCCCTCCGGTGTCTATATAAACCGAAGGGCTTAGTCCGTAGGACGAGAACAATCAGAATCATAGGCTAGCTTCTAGGGTTTAGCCTCTACAATCTCGTGGTAGATCAACTCTTGTAATACTCATATCATTAAGATCAATCAAGCAGGAAGTAGGGTATTACCTCCATCGAGAGGGCCCGAACCTGGGTAAAACATCGTGTCCCCTGCCTCCTGTTACCATTAGCCTTAGACGCACAGATCGGGACCCCCTACCCGAGATCCGCCGGTTTTCACACCGACAATCATCTCCACATAGCTCCCAATGACGCTGAAAAAATGGGCAGGAAACCTGTCCGGGCCGGGGGGCTTGGTTGGGAACATCTGGAACAAGGCCGTGTTGACTTCTTTAGGATTGCAAGGAGCATTTAGCATCTCGTTCATATCTGCTGTAACCTTACTTGGGACCGTCTGGAGGACCTAATCCATTCCCCGCACCCCCTCTAAGTTATATAGATCTTTATAAAAAGAGGTCACCATCTGCTCCATCTCAACCACATTCCCTGTCAACTGTCCATCATTACGTAAAAGTGACTTGATACTATTCTTCCGCCTGCGTCTACACGCCCTGAGGTGGAAGAAATATGTATTTTTGTCCCCATGGACCAGCCAATCAATTTGTTCTTGTTGCCGCCATAGCATTTCTTCTCTATGGAAGAGTTCTACTAGTCGACCATTGATCTTTAATTCTGCATGGGCCGGCCCGTTCTTCCTGGAGCCTCGCGCAGCCGTTGCAACTCTTTTTTCAAGTGGGAAATCTCCCGGCGCACGTTCGCAAAGTGATCTCTGTCCCAGGCGGATAGGTCCCCCGAAACTCGTAGCAAGCGTTCTTTCATCGATTGCATCGAAGTGCCTTCTGTCTGTGTCCACCCAGCATATAGCACCGACATGAGCGCTGGATCTCTCCCAGCATGTTTCGTACCTGAAAGGTCTAGGGCCACTCTTGCATGCATGTGTGTCCTCATACTGCAGCAGGATGGGTATATGGTCCGATGACGCCGCAGTTTTGTGTTCCACCACAGCGGAGGGGAAGGCTAAGAGCCATGCAGTGTTGGCCACACATCTGTCTAACCTGACTCTGGTGTATGTTCCTCCAGCTACCTTTTTCTCAAAGGTCCAGTGAGTGCCCGTGTAGCCTATATCAGCAAGACCACAGGTGTCCAACGCACCTCGAAAGGCATCCATCTGAGCTTGACTGTGTTGGCCTACCCCATCATGTTCATGTGCATGTATAACTTCATTGAAATCTCCAATCACTGCCCAAGGAAGGTTACTCACACCATCTATTCCACGGAGCGTGTCCCACATTTTGTATCTCTGATTTACCTGGGCCTCGCCATACACAAAAGTAACTCTTGTTTGAAATTCAATAAGTGCATCAATAATGACATCAATATGGTACTCAGAATAACCTATAACTTCAATCTTTATTTCATCTTTCCAATAAAGACCAAGTCCTCCACTTCTACTAGAACTCCTAACTGCAAATTTTTTATCAAAGCCTAGAGTACCTACTAGATTCTCCACATGGGAGCCCTCAATTTGAGTTTCTAGGATGGAAACAATAGAGGGGGCATGTTGCTTCGTCAGGTCACGAAGCTCGTGAATTGTCACGGGTTTGCCAGCCCCACGACAATTCCAAGTTAGGATACTCATTGCGCTAGGCGCGACCCCCCTGGGAGGCCCGGAAAACGCGCATCAGCTTTGTTGGTGGTGATAATCTTCCCCGAGTTCTTATCACTTTGAGTCACAACAGTTTTGGTCCTCTTTGGATCTTGCTTGGATGGACTTGGAGGTATTGTGGCCAGTGGAAGTGCCGAGATATTACTTCCCTCAGCAAGAGTAGATGAATCTGTAGCTATTTTTCCTGGAGATTGAATCACCTCCATGGCATCCCTCTTCCTATTAGCATCTTCTTCCTCCATTGTCGTGTCCCGGACTGGGTTGTTTGTGCTAAAGCTGGGAACTCCGCCTGTGCGGCCTCCACCCTGCCTCCGCTCCATCCTGACCTACCTCTGCCCCTGTTGCCTCCTACTTCTCTCCCTTCACCCGGACCTCTTCCTGGCCCTCTGAACCAATCAACACGTAGATTTACGAAAACCAATGCCGATGGAGGGTGGATCCCTGTCCCGCACTCTTTGAACAAGTGGCCAAGATGCCCACAAACAACACACCAGTCGGGAAGTCACTCGTATTTAACGAGGAAGATCTCCCTCTTCTGTTTTAGTACCAACGAGACTGCGTTTTTCAGGGGTTTAGTCACATCGATCTTAACCCTTACTCTAAAGAAGCTTCCTTCAAAGTCTTGGGATTTTGGCTCGGCATAGATGAATTCCTCAACTGTTGATGCTAGTGGTCTTAACATGCGAAAGAGGAGGTCTGGCAGGTCGTGGATCTGGATCCAACTCTCCACCTTGTTAAGCTCAATTGTAGACGGTCTAGTGTAACCATCATACGGTTCAATCACCACCACCTTGTTCTTGAACGTCCATGGCCTCTCCTCCATGACTCTTTCCCAGTCACCTAAGCACGAAAACTAAAGGGTGTAAAGGTTGTCTTCCAGTGGCCGGAATTTAACCACTTGGGCGAGATCCCATGCGACCCGCATATTCCTGAAGAACCAATATAGGTTGTATGGTTTATCATTGTGGACTCGCGCGATCGCCATCCATCTGGCCTCCTCCTCTGGTAGGTCTCCATCTTCCACGACTATGTCCGAGAGATCCTCCTCCTTAAGGCCCAGATCCTTCATCATCTTCTCAACATCGCCCAACGCAGCTTCCGATCCCGCTGCCGAGCCCGCCATCACGATCTCTTGTCCGAGAAAACCTGGGTTGCCGCAGACGGGAAAACCCTAACCACTCCACCCCGGCTGCGTTGGTCGAGAGGCAGGGCTCTAGACCCCACAACGGACGGAGGAGGCAAGGGAGCGAGGTCTCCACGTCGATCGCCAAGGCGCCACCGGTAGGAGACGAAACCCTAACGGGAGGGGAGTTTTCATACACATAAGGAACCTTTTCCTGTCCGGTTTTATTTGTTTTCGGAACCTTCTGGAAGGTCCTTGAACCTCGTTTTTTCTGTTTGCTTCATTACCCTGTTTTTCATTTATTCATGTTTTTTTTCCTTTTCTTGTTTCATTATCATTCTCTTTTTTCAATCACAAATTTAGAAAAATCAAATCTTTAAAAATAGTTTGTAATATTGAAAATAGTTTGTGTTTTACAAAATTTGTTCAGAAGTTAATTTTTCCCCTTTTACCAAAAAATATTTCAATTTCTAAAATCCTTTTTTTCCGTAAAAAATGATTTAATATTCTTCAGGTTTTCATAAATTTTTCAAAATTTTCAGAAATTGTACATATTTTCAATAAATATTTTCCATATTTTTCTCACAATTTTAGAAAATGTGCCAATTTTAATTACGTTTTTGCTTTCTGCGAAAAATCTTCTAAACGTCAAAATTTCTTGACATTTTCAAAAAAATGTTTGTGTTTTTGAAAATTTATCCGCAAATTTTGAACCAGTCGCTAGGGTGCCATTGCGACAGTAACGTATCGGTTCAGTGAACATCGCTGCAGCCTGCTTGCTACAGTAAGATAACGATTCAGGGAACATCGATCGCTACAGTGCCCACACTACAGGACTCGGACTCCGCAGAAGTGAGAATGATTGCTCTCACATTGCTAGCATATTTCCCGCCAGAGAGCGCATAATAGTAAACATCGTTAAGGTGATCGTTCGATATAGAGTCAGTGGGCCATCGACCTAGCCGGGCTGCCCCTACACTACAAGAAATATGTCAACTAGTGACCTTCTGTAAGTGACCCTGGAAGAATTGGTCATAGATCTATGACCATTTGAGACCAATTGGTCAAAAGCTGTTAGGGGGGCTCCAAACCCTAAACCATTGCGACCATTTTGGTCAGAAAGGTCGTAATTTCCTTACACGAAATGGTCATAAAGCAAACAGCGCTGGTCCGCGCCCTATTTTTTGTTGTTAACGACCAATATAGATGGTCATAGCCTTGTAAATTGTGGTGCGCTGTGATGACTAGGCGACATCTCATCAGTTTTGCCTATGTGTCATGTCCATGTGTCAATTTTTACCCTAGGTTGTGAAGCAACCTATATTTCTGTTATTCCAGAAATTCCCAAAAAAATCTCATAAATTGTTTGGATCATATCTCCATCAAATATGTCAAAAACCTTCCTTGACTAGTTCAAAAATAATTCAAAAATGTTCATTTTCCTATTTGGTTCAGAGCAGCACTTTGTGAAGGAAGTGTTATTTATATATTCTTGATTTCCCTAAAAATTTGTGAAGACGTTCTTCTTAGTATATGGTCATCCTCAGCCAAAACTCACGCCCATTGGCCATGTGCATTTCCTGTACCGCTAATCAAATACTTGGCTGCTAATTCATGTTTGAGCATAGTTCGGTCTTCTCATGATTATCTTATGTTATAATTTTCTTCCTAGCACCTACCTAGGGAGTGCCCAACCCACTAGACATTCCTAGTACGCCCAGAACGCATGGCAACACCACGGTCATGCGGTGACCACGCGACGGGCATGCGAGCTTACGCGCTCTACAGTTTGGGCCCTCGGCCACCGTCCAAACCTCGATGTATCGCCACCAAACCATGTATTTTTGATTAAATATGTACTTATGTACCTACAAATGATTTTTGGAAAAAATAAAGAGCAAACTATGAGGCACCTGCAGTTCAAATTTGACCCGCTTCCTACTGAATCGGCGGGAATTTGTCTTTTTCACCAAAGGTGGATCAAAACTTTTGACACCCAACCATTTTGTCAATTGTGCATTATATATGGCCTAGTATTTTGTAAAATTGATTAGGTCCAATTTTACAACAAATATATGGTAGGTCCTTCACAAAAAAACTCATTTTTGGCACTCGAAAAAATGGAAAATGAATTTTTCGTCCAAAGAAAATGAAAACTTCCTTAGGAAACATTGTTTGTCATTCCAATATGCACCCTTGTGCACGATACGAGGTCATTTAAACAAACTATGCCATGAATGTGGCCATAAGATAGATCATTTAGCTTAAAAGCCATGAATCTTCACACATGATAGCTCATTTCTGAGAACACTTTTTTAAAATAATTACCATATTACAAGTTTATTATTTTTTCTGGAAACTTGGTCAAATATAATGACACAATGTGGCGGTTTTCTAATTTTTTGAATTGTTTTGAATTTTTTATGCCTGTTTCAAAATGCGGTCAAAACGACGGGAGTGACCGTTACTAGCTAGTGGTTGAATCTTGGAATTCTTTTGGTGTTTATCTGATTAAATAGATACTTATGTACCTAGAAATGATTTTTGGAAAAAATAAAGAGCAAACTACGAGGTAGCTACAGTTCAAATTCGACCCGCTTCCTTCTGAATCGGCGGGAATTTGTCTTTTTCACCAGGGGTGGATAAAAACTTTTGACACCCAACCATTTGGTCAATTGTGCATTAAATATGTCCTGGTATTTTAGAAAATTGATTTGGTACAATTTTGCAACAAATATATGATAGGTCCTTCACAAAAAAACTCATTTTGGGCACTCGAAAAAATGGAAAATGAATTTTTCTTCCAAAGGAAATGAAAACTTCCTTAGGCGACATTGTTTGTCATTCCAAGATGCACCCTTGTGCACGATATGAAGTCATTTGAACAAACTATGCCATGAATGTGGCCATAAGATTGATCATTTGGCTTGAAAGCCATGAATCTTCACACATGATAGCTCCTTTCTGAGAACACTTTTTTTAAAATAATTACCGTATTACAAGTTTATTATTTTTTTCTGGAAACTCGGTCACATATAATGAGACAATGCGGATGTTTTCCAATTTTTTGATTTTTTTTAATTTTTTATGCCCGTTTCGAAATGCGGTCAAAACAGCGGGAATGACCGTTCCTAGCTAGTGTTTGAATCTTGAAATTTTTTTGGTGTTTCTCTGATAAAATAGATACTTATGTATCTAGAAATGATTTTTGGAAAAAATAAAGAGCAAAGTATGAGGTAGCTACAGTTCAAATTTGACCTGCTTCCTTCTTAATCGGCGAAAAATTATCTTTTTGATGAGAGGTGGATCAATACTTTTTACAACCAAAAATTTGTTCAATTGTGCATTAATTATGTCCTAGTATTTTAGAAAATTGATTTGGTACAATTTTGCAACAAATATATGGTAGGTCCTTCACAAAAAAACCTCTTTTCGGGCACTCAAAAAATGGAAAATTAATTTTCCGTGCAAAGAAAATGAAAACTCTCTTAGGCAACATTGTTTGGAATTCCAAGATGCACCATTGTGCACAATATGGGGTCATTTGAACAAATATTTGATAGGACTTTCACAAAAAAACTCATTTTGAGCACTGAAAAATGGAATGAAATTTTTTATCTTGAATTGATCACAACCAATTTACATGGTCATAAGGTCATCAAATGGTTTGCTGCGTTCTGATTGGACCATGGGCATATCACGCGGATCACGCATCAACCACCGTCGGATGCTTCCGGATCCAACAACACAAACCCACCCGAGCCGAAACCCTAGGTCTGTCCTCATGGACATTTTCCACCCACCCCCCCCCCCCTGCCTCCATCCTCTCTCTGATTCCTCCCTCCCCCGCCTCCATTCTTTCGCTCCAGATCCACCACCCACCCCAATCCCTCTGCCCGATCCAGATCGACGACGACGGCCCCCCGTCGCCGCCCCCTCCTTCCCCATCCCGTCGCTCTTCCTCCGCCCATCGCCCACCCCGTCCCGGAGGCCTCACTCGCCGCCTTCCGCCGCAGGGCCACTGCGCTCGTCCCGCCCTTGGCGCCGCACCTCCACCGCCATCTCCGTTGGCTCCTCGCCAACGCCTCCACCCCTTCCCCGTCCAGCGGCGATCCGGCGGCGCCCTAGCTCCTCCGCGGGCCGCTCGGGAACATGCACTGGAAGGACCTGGTGGTCGCCGTCCGGGACGGCGTGCTCATCCCGCGGCCCGAGACGGAGGCCGTCGTGGACATGGTCGCCACCACCGACTGCGAGCGGGCGTCCTGGTCCTATCCCTCGTCGTCCTCGGCGGCGGCATCTGGCTGAGCTCACACCACCTCGCAGGCATCTGGCCGAGGGAGAACGGGAAGCAAACAAGGGAGAGCAGAGGCAGCGCCCACACTCGCACCCGCACTCCCATCCGCCTCCCGCCATGGCGTCGGCGGTGTCCACGAGCATGGTGCGCCGGGGGGAACTCCCCTTCAGCCGCCGGAGCTACTCCTCCTCTCTGTTCCGCGTCGTTCCTTGCCGTGTGATTGAATTGAATCTGTTCCCCTTTTTCTGTCGTGTGTGCTTGCAGGGACGCTGTGGCTCATGGGGGTCGCCGGATCCATCGCCTACAACTGGTCCAGGCCCGGCATGAAGACCAGCGTCAAGCTCATCCACGCCAGGTTCGTTTCCTCCGTCTGGTGGGAGCTGTTGTCAATTGTGCGTTTGGTCTCTGTTGATTGTGTCTAGTCCTGAGTTGGACAATATACGTGGCCATGGTCGGAGCTGAATGATACTTGTTTTCTTGCTCCCATCCCTAGCTAATTTTTTCTGCAAGTTGAAATCGGTTTAGCTCCATCAGCAATGTCTGTGGAGTTGCGGTTGTGGTTGGTACGGACTAACTAATGGAGTAATGGGTAGCTATGGTGTGCCCTGCACTGTTGATATTCGATGTAATTTTAGAACTACTATAACTTACTACTAGTAGGTTGTAGTCAGACATGCAAGAGGGTGTGTAGTAGTTTGAATCGAATGTTATTGCTACATTAGGTAGCTCTATCTTATGGGGAATGGCATGACTTCTTCACCTTTTTTGCGACATGTTATTACAAACCTTGTGTGTATTTATGTAGGTTTTGAAGAACAGTAAGCATTGCAGAGTGTGCGACAAGTGTGTTGATGGCTTTGANAGTAATGGGTAGCTATGGTGTGCCCTGCACTGTTGATATTCGATGTAATTTTAGAACTACTATAACTTACTACTAGTAGGTTGTAGTCAGACATGCAAGAGGGTGTGTAGTAGTTTGAATCGAATGTTATTGCTACATTAGGTAGCTCTATCTTATGGGGAATGGCATGACTTCTTCACCTTTTTTGCGACATGTTATTACAAACCTTGTGTGTATTTATGTAGGTTTTGAAGAACAGTAAGCATTGCAGAGTGTGCGACAAGTGTGTTGATGGCTTTGATCACCACTGCAGGGTAAGATACATTTTCAATGTTCTCTGCCCCGTTATTTATATCCCTGCTTCCTTTCAAGAATGCAACGTTCCTATTTTCCCTGATGTCCTTGCTCTCTCACTGATGTAGATGCTTTTCGCTGCAGGATCTGCTCCGAGCCACCCATCTTCAAGGTGATAGCTCCTGCCGCATTCCATCCCCGTTCTTGTTTTTTCTTTCTTTTCTTATTTGCCCGGATGGATGCCCAATAGTATACATCAGTCATCAGATGTGGCTGTAGCTCCTCCTCTCACTGATACTAGTAGGCTGTACGCTGCACATGGGCTGTTTCCTCTGAAATGTGTACTATTGTATCTGATATAATGCCAGTGGAGTCGATTGGCAGTCCAATGGCTTGAATTGTAGTTGTGCCCTGTCTGCTCCTCAAGGGAAAATATGTTCCGTTTTACCTTTCTGGATGCTGCTGTTCCTGGTAGGATGGACAAANCTTGCTCCCATCCCTAGCTAATTTTTTCTGCAAGTTGAAATCGGTTTAGCTCCATCAGCAATGTCTGTGGAGTTGCGGTTGTGGTTGGTACGGACTAACTAATGGAGTAATGGGTAGCTATGGTGTGCCCTGCACTGTTGATATTCGATGTAATTTTAGAACTACTATAACTTACTACTAGTAGGTTGTAGTCAGACATGCAAGAGGGTGTGTAGTAGTTTGAATCGAATGTTATTGCTACATTAGGTAGCTCTATCTTATGGGGAATGGCATGACTTCTTCACCTTTTTTGCGACATGTTATTACAAACCTTGTGTGTATTTATGTAGGTTTTGAAGAACAGTAAGCATTGCAGAGTGTGCGACAAGTGTGTTGATGGCTTTGATCACCACTGCAGGGTAAGATACATTTTCAATGTTCTCTGCCCCGTTATTCATATCCCTGCTTCCTTTCAAGAATGCAACGTTCCTATTTTCCCTGATGTCCTTGCTCTCTCACTGATGTAGATGCTTTTCGCTGCAGGATCTGCTCCGAGCCACCCATCTTCAAGGTGATAGCTCCTGCCGCATTCCATCCCCGTTCTTGTTTTTTCTTTCTTTTCTTATTTGCCCGGATGGATGCCCAATAGTATACATCAGTCATCAGATGTGGCTGTAGCTCCTCCTCTCACTGATACTAGTAGGCTGTACGCTGCACATGGGCTGTTTCCTCTGAAATGTGTACTATTGTATCTGATATAATGCCAGTGGAGTCGATTGGCAGTCCAATGGCTTGAATTGTAGTTGTGCCCTGTCTGCTCCTCAAGGGAAAATATGTTCCGTTTTACCTTTCTGGATGCTGCTGTTCCTGGTAGGATGGACAAACGACACCTTGTAGCGTCTTGATTGCTTGTGTGTGAAAACTGAATATGTAGCATTTAGGACCCAGTGGCAGTCTAGTCTGTATCTGCAGTTTTCTGATTTTTTTTTTGAATCTTTCACATTATTTTTTTGGTACTTTACAGTGTGCATCAGCAAAATCTTGGTAGCTTGTCTTGCACAGGACCAACCTAATTGAACTACACATGTCAGTGTAGATGCTACGGTTGTCTCTTGGGTTCCAAAACTTAAAATTCCTTTTTTAGTCAGTGCTTGAACATTTTTTGAAAGACGAATTGGAGTACTCCTGGAGAGCAGTACATGGAGTATAGATGTAAATTCTTGCAGTATAGCTGTAGCAGTCCATTAAGAATAGTTTTGCATCAGTAGCATTAGGAGTGTGATGAGGAGGTAAGAGTGGAGTCTCTACTCTAGATAGAGGGCTCCGACTCGCTGTTTAGCCCATTTGATTTCTGTGGTTTCCAGTTATCAATGTGGCTGGAGTTTGATTTTCAGTGGGCATAGTCTGCCTATGCTTCTGATTTGTTGCAGGTAATTAGAATTTGTAGGTTTAGTATGAACGTTGCTTAATCCATTGGATGGCCTCTGGCTAGTTCAGTTGGTATCTAGTCTAGAATAAATTATTTTCCCCATTTTTTGTTTCCTTGCTGGACATGTCATGGTACAAGTGCAGATGCTGCTGTTTACTACTCCCGCCGTAAAGAAATATAAGACCGTTTAGATCACTACTTTAATGATCTAAATTCTCTTATATTTCTTTATAAGAGAGTACATGGTATTATTGCTAGCTATATATATGCCTACTGCTGATTGATGCTCTTGTGGTTAGGATTCTACACCTCGAAGTGATGCTTTTTCATTGCTTTCCTTCCTCATGAACTTGCAAACTATATGCTATTCCCTTTTCAATTTGACCTCAAAATTTCTGACTCCTCCTATCCATGTGCAACAGCGATGCTTTGGATTTCATCCGTGCAGCAGAGGACAAGGGCTTCATGGCCAACCAAGGTGCATGGTGCTCGCAAGCGACGAACGGAGGCTGTTCGACATTGGCTGCACAAACCACCACTGTGAGCTCCTCCCTTTGCTATGCTACAACCATGCTCTGTTTCATGGGTTAGTTAGGATTTCGATGCTTTTTGCACCATGGTTCAGTCCTTGCCGACTGTTGCGTTGATGATCAAGTGCTGGTGCTTCATTTGGCTATTTGATTTGCTGCTAGTAATTAGTAGTATTAGAGTGTCGCTGGTTTATTAGGATGTGGCTGAAACCATTGGATGGCCTTCCTGGACATGTTATCCAGAATTAGTACTTGTCCCATTTTTTATTTCCTTGCTGGACATGCTATGGTTCAAGTGTCGATGATGTCTAGTAGTAGTTTTCTAGCTATATACCTGCTATGTATTGATGCTCTTTTGGTCTCCTTGAATCATATTGTACTATATCTAGTGTTCTTGTGGTTCTTGTGGTACTTTATCACAAACATATAGGTCTTTGAAGTTAGGCTGAATCTGTTGCTTTATCATATATTTGGTCCATAAATCTACATTTCTATGAGATCTCTTTCAATATATAATTTTTGATTGTCCAGGAATAATAGCGACTCTAATGCTGGTAGCCTATGTGTTCACTCTTTTACAGGAGCTCCAGGTCTATGAAATTTGAAGTTTGAAGCCGTATAGTATAGGCCTACTCCGCAAAGAGTTGTCTCTTATGTTTGACTGTAATAGACTGTAAATATTGTAATATTGTAACAGTAGGCATATTGGGGTTGTAATAGACTATGTACAGATTGTAGTAGACTTAGTGTTATTTGATGAACTACATTTGTACTGTTGGGTCTGAAATATTGACTATGTATGTGATTTGAAAACGTGTGGAATGAACCTGACTCGTGGGACTCACTTATGAAAATAATCTGAGCAGTTTTGAAATTTCTGTCAAGTGGGCCCATTGTGTGTGATGATGACAAGTGGGACCCATCTGATTGGTGGGACCAGCTTCAAAATATAATGGCCCAAACAATGTTAAAAGGCCACGACCCAGAAATAAATAAAAGGCTGAATTGTTGGTCCAGGCCCAGGTAGCCAACAAAATTTGGCAAGAAAAAATATAATAAATGGGCTGATTTAATGGGCTCGGCCCATGCAAAACACCTAATCGGATCGGGCTGAATCTTGTCAGTGACCTTTTCAATTGGTCGCAATTTTGCCACGTCAGATTGCCACGTCGGATCCGACGTGGCCTGGGCAGACATCCAGTGACCAAAACAAAAGGTCATGGGTTCAACGACCTTCTGTTTGGTCGTAAACGTCTACGACCTTCTCACAGAGAAGGTCGTTAATTTCAGTTTACGACTGCCAGCTTTTGACCTTCTGTTTTTGGTCACAAAAAGGCCGCAAATGAAAAACAATGACCTTTCAGTGACCAATAGTCAAGGTCACAAGTTGACATATTTCTTGTAGTGCTATAGCACGTTGTTGTTGGAGGCACGGGCTGTCTAAATAAACTCAGGCTTTGGCAAGGATAGCCCAAATATGCCGACGTTAGTCGACGTGGATGGGAGTTACGCCGCCGATGGCCGATTCCCAGCGGTATCCCCTTGCCATCGCCGCTAGGGCACTGTATCTGCCGTCGTGATCCTCTCAGATCAGTTCGGCTTCGGCGTTGGTAAGGTTAGCGATTGAGGGGCCGCAGACATGATGTTGCCTACGTTGCTACTGCATACGGAGCGACGCAAACCGCTCTCTATCTCTCGGCTCGCTTAGCGATTCACCGTCTTACTCTCAGCTCGCCGGCGGAGCTAGAGTAATGCGCGGTGATTGCCGGCAAGGTTGTGCGCGCATGGAGAAAAAGCAAGGCTCTATTTGCTTGTGTGAATACCACCTACTGAGCAAAGGACCAAGTACGTATGCATCTTCTGATTCCACCATAAATTTCTGGGCTACAAATTATTGAGATGTATCCTCACAATGTTCAAATTGTTACAATTTAAGCGTCCGGATTCTGAAATTTTAATCTCCGTAGTTAGACTGTAAATCATGTTTATAGTGTTTTAGTGGCTGGAACACAACACTCATCGAATACCCAAACAAATTTTATTATTTTGCGATCTAACTTATTGATGCTGATATACTCCTGTACATGAATTTCTGTATATCTAAATTGTTGATCCCAGCTACCTATAATTTTTTATATGCAACTATGCCAACTTAATATATCATCATGCATGGGAAAGGAACCACCTTAATATGTATCATAGGTGCTACTTATATTAAAACAGTAATTTACATTTATACAATAATCAGATAGTATTTAACTATCAATTCTTGTATCTCTACTCCTATAAAAATGTGAGTTGGTGATGATGGTGTGCCTGCTTTCGTGCCATCTGCACCGTCCGATCTGGAATCTATGGCTGAAACTAAGGAGGTTGTCTTGACAGTTCACTTGCACTTTTACAAAGACACCCCGCACATTATATGGAATGTTGGAGAAGAGGCGGCTCAAACACAACATCACGCCGCGCTAAGTATTCGAGAACCCCGCGAAAGATATCGAGTCTTCGAGAACCCCTTCGGTCGAGGGTCCATCCCCTTGTAAAGATTTTTCTATATCTATACCACCATATAGTGGGGGAATAACTTTGAATATAGGTGGTAATGGGCCTAAAGAATGAAATCGTGCCATAATGAATGGATTATAAACATAAGAACATGACTTTCTCACAAAAAAACATAAGACCATGAGGAGCATTCTGTAAAAAAACACATATAAAGAGCACTACTAATCAACTGCTACATACGCGAAGCTGTCAAAAAAAAAAACTGCTACATACACACACGCAAGTGTGTACTTTATAAAATGCCAATATGAACCAGCTACATGCACTCCAACGTGCAAAGCACGTGCCACTTACTCGTCTTTAATTTAAATACTAATGTTACATACAACCAAAGCCCATTGAAACAATTACAAGCCATTCCCGCGGCACTTCGCGGAGTATCTTCTCTAGTATTTTGTGATACAACAACAAATTTTGTGCGTGTTTCCTGAATTTCTCACTAGATCATCATATAAATTTTGGATTCACAAGACTTATCTGCCCAAAGCGTTGGCAGTTTCTTTCTAATGAGATAAAATGAGAGAAGAGGTGGATTTCTAGTCATAGGCTTGTAGGATTTTTCAATTCACAAAGTGTATCTCCTCGTATCCAGTAGAACTTACAGTTTCGACTTCCATATTATGAGCTGAACTTCGAATTTTTGAATTCACAAGTCCTATCTCATTAGATCCGGTAGAACTTGCACTTTCTACATTCATGTTGTGAGCTGAACTTTCACTGGAATAAGAGTTAAGCGTGTAGGTCAAGTTATTGCATAATAATAATTGCATAGAAAAACAGAGGAACAACATGTGAGTAATATCTTACAGTAATTCACGGAAATTCTGCTTTGGCGGCATGTCCAGATCATCTAAGCTTCTCTCAAACATTTCTAGAACATTTGTTATAGTAGGGCGATGCACAGGTAATACTTGTATGCACCACAAGCCGATTAAGGCATCTTTTTCGTGATTTCCTCAATTCCGGTCGTGACTTTACATGCTTGTAATCCATCTTCTTGCTCAAAGTGGTCGTAAATCCAATCTGGAAAATATTTTTCACTAGATTTTGTAACAATTGATTTTACATTTCTCCTACCTCCAACCATCTCTAGCAGCATCATCCCATAACGATAAACATCTGACTTAGTTGAAACCACCCCGAAGGTTCGAGAGTAAACTTCTGGGGCAATGAATCCAATTGTTCCTCTAGCTCCCGTCATTGAAAGCTTGCTCTCCTTTGTATGAAACAATTTAGCTAGACCAAAATCAGCAATCTTTGGGCTAAAATCTTTATCTAGAAGGATATTCTGAGGCTTGATATCAAAATGGACGATGCGTGTGTTGCAGCTATGATGCAAGTAATCAAGGCCTCGAGCAATCCCGATTGCTATCCCATAGAGCCTCTCCCATCCTAAAATTTCCTTGGCGTTCTCTGAGTAAATGTATTTATCCAAGGAACGGTTGGGCATGTACTCATATATTAGAGCTCGTTTTGATCCCTCCAAAGAAAACCCAAATAAGCTAACAACGTTAACATGAGAGGTTCTTCCAATGCTCATAACCTCATTCACAAACTCGTCCCCATTTTCTTTGCAGTCATGCAAGAATTTCACAGCAACCAGACGACCATCATGCAGTCTTCCTTTAAAAACCACACCATAACCACCTTCTCCAAGCTGATTGTTGCGAGAAGATGTTATCTTCATTACCTCTGAGTACTTGTATCTTGTTGGAGCTAGGGGTCCATGGGATACTATCATGGCCTCATAATTCTTTTTAGTGTTACTGCTAGTCTTCTTGCAAATGAACCTTAGTCTTTTCCCCTTTCTATGCCATATCAGCACATAAAGACATGTAAAGAGCAAGGTTGCAGAAGCTGATGTCAAACCTGAGATGAAAGAAGATGTTATTTCCTCTTGCAAACCAGAAGTTATAGTAGTCATTGTGATTTCCAAGACCATCAGTAGTTTACATATCTCTTTCCGCAAGAGTACATCATGGCAAAGTAGCAACAAGCTATCATAATTTGCTCAGTCTTGTAAACTGAGAGTTGCTTGTTTCAAATTGTACTTTTAGAATTGTCTTTCAATTATTACAGACATGATAAATTTTAAAGTTACTATTTTGTCATGGAAAATCACTATTAGTAAACCACTGATATTTAAATCAATACATATGAAAAGATGGCAAAAGTTTTAGTGTACCTATTAGCATAATCTTCTTCC
>LR880968.1:30569787-30590978 GCA_904067115.1 Aegilops sharonensis | reverse complement strand
AACCTCTCGACAATAGGGTCGGTTGGAATTTCCGGTTCAACAACCTCCTAGATAAATAAAATCTATGTCACGTTGGTCGGCATAATTTTCATAAACAATAAATGAACCAATAGTTATGAAAAGATAATATATACCACATCCGAATCATAGACAGGACGAGGGCCGACGGGGGCGGATACCAAAACCATCGCACTATATAAGATGCAATAATAAAAGTAAGAAAATAATACAAGTAAGAATATTTTTCCTTTCAGAAAGAAGATAAGAACAAGAGGCTCACCACGGTGGTGCTGGCGATGAGATCGGCGCGGGTGATCGACGGCGGTGAAGACGGGGACAGGGCGTGACGGACCGCTAAACCTAGACAAATATTGAGGAAAATGGAGGTTGGAGGTCGAGATTGGAGAGGAGAAAGCTTAAGTAGTGTGGCTCGGGCATTTCATCGAACACCTCATGTGCATAGGAGGTGAGCTAGAGCACCACAATGCACCCCCTCGCCGGCAAGAGAAAAACAGAGCAATGGATCGGAGTGCTCTGCTCGCGAGCGAGGGGTATATATAGGCAGCACTATTAGTCCCGGTTCGTGGCATGAGCCGGGACTAAAGGGAAGCCTTTGGTCCCGGTTCATGCCACAAACCGGGACCAATAGTGGTGGGCCAGGAGCCAGGACCATTGGTCCCGGTTCGTCCCACCAACCGGGACCAAAAGGTCCGGACAAACCGGGACCAATGGCCCACGTGGCCCGGCCGGCCCCCTGGGCTCACGAACCGGGGCAAATAGCTCCATTGGTCCCAGTTCTGGATTGAACCGGGACTAATGGGCTAAACTGCCCTGGACGATAGCCCCTTTTTCTACTAGTGATGCTGAAGCTTGCATGCGGTGTCAAAAATCGTTCATACCTGACATGAATGCCTACCATGGGCATGTCGACCTGTTTGCAAAATTTGATGTCATCTGAAGGATGTCCAAAAATAGATCATGTTCAACAAAGGGTGTTCACGTAAGCTAGAAGCCCAGAAGGTTTCGTTGAGACCACGTTGATTTTTGACATCCTTGAAATGGCACTATTTTTTTCATAGCCTTGTACGACCAATTTAAGGCAAAATGTCAAGTTATTTTGATTTTCGAATCTTTTTTGCAGTTTCTGGAGTTTTCTCAGTCAAAAAGACTGATAACTGTTGGAACGTGTCGCAACTTGCATACGATGTCGAAAATGTTCCAAACCTGACATCAACAATTTCTGACACCGTATGCAAATTGTGACACGTGTGGCCGTTTATCGGCCTTTTCACTGAGAAAACTCCAGAAATGCAAATTATGTTTAAAACCAAATCACTTAGCAGGGTGCCTTGAATTGGTCATAAAAAGCCATGGGAAAAATTGGGGTCATTTCAAGGATGTTAAAAAAGGTGCCCTCAGAAGGACCTTTCTGACCTTTAACCGAACACTCTCTGTTGAACATGGTGTTTTTGTGGACATCCTTGAAATTACCCCAACTTTCGCATGCAGGTGNAGGTCCTTCTGAGACCACGTTGATTTTTGACATCCTTGAAATGGCACTATTTTTTTCATAGCCTTGTACGACCAATTTAAGGCAAAATGTCAAGTTATTTTGATTTTCGAATCTTTTTTGCAGTTTCTGGAGTTTTCTCAGTCAAAAAGACTGATAACTGTTGGAACGTGTCGCAACTTGCATACGATGTCGAAAATGTTCCAAAACTGACATCAACAATTTCTGACACCGTATGCAAATTGTGACACGTGTGGCCGTTTATCGGCCTTTTCACTGAGAAAACTCCAGAAATGCAAATTATGTTTAAAACCAAATCACTTAGCATGGTGCCTTGAATTGGTCATAAAAAGCCATGGGAAAAATTGGGGTCATTTCAAGGATGTTAAAAAAGGTGCCCTCAGAAGGACCTTTCTGACCTTTAACCGAACACTCTCTGTTGAACATGGTGTTTTTGTGGACATCCTTGAAATTACCCCAACTTACGCATGCAGGTGTGTGTGTTCCCATGATAGACATCCAGGGCAGGTATGAGTGATTTTCGACACCATATGTAAGTTACGACACATCCGACCATTTATCGCCCTTTTGACCGAGAAAACTCCAGAATAAATAAAATAAAAACCAAAACAACTTGGCATGGTGCCTTGAGATGGTCATTCAAGTAAACAAAAGAAATTTGGGGTTATTTTGCAGATGTCGAGAAACAACGTGCTCTTAAACGGAGCCTTCTGACCTACCCAACTTGAACATGGCGGTTTTTTTACATTCTTTAAATCGTCCCAACTTTTGCAAGTCGGTGGGCATGCTCATGGTAGGCATCCATTCATGTTTGAAGCAAAAAAATATTTAAAATCATAGTTTGAACAGGTACTTCAAATTACTATTTTGAGTTTTTAACATAAGTAATAAATACAAAGAGGTAAATTGAAAACCGCAAGTGCTTTTTTTAAAGCATTTAATAAATATTTGAAATAGAAAAGTATTTAAAATCATTATTTTAAAAAGGTACTTAAAACTTGTACTTTGGTATTCAAAAAGAGAAAAACGAATTAACTGAAAATAGAAAAGGAAAAAGCTAAAAAATAAAATAAAACACTTAGGCCTTGGCGCCCAAGAGGTCGCGGATTTGGGAAAAGTTCATCACATTTTTTTAAGTATTCATGGATTTAAAAATTTCCACAAAATTTCAAAAACAAATCACTATAAAAAGTTGCAAAAAAAGCGTTCCCGGTTTTGGGAACATCGGCCAAGTCATTTTTCCGGTTGTGGGAACATTCTCCGAGGTCGTGAACCATGTTTTTTCTTTTTCTTTTTCTTTTTTATCTTCTCTCCTATTTTTTTATGTTTTCTTCTTTTCGTCCTGTTTCACTTTTCATTTTTTCTGCTTATTGTTTCTGTTCTCATAAATTCAATTTTCCAGAATTCAATTTTTTTCATACTTTTCTAGATTTTTGTGGAATTCAAAATTTCTTATTGTTTCTCAAGAAATGTTCATATCTAAATTTTTGTTCTCTTTTTAAAAACAATGCTCTTATTTTGACATTCTGAGCAAGTTTGAAAGATATGAACTTTTTTTTAAAAAAATCTGTGCATTTTTTAAAAATACCAATATTTGTATTTATTAAAAAAAGGATAAATAAAAATCTGAGTGAAAACCGTGAAGAATAAAACGAAAGAAAAACCAAAGAGTGAAGGTGCTGTATTTTTTTCTTAGCGTTATTTAGAACAAGAAGAAGAAAACAAAACTTGAAGGCACACCGGAATAGCTATCCCAGATGGTTGTTCGCTTGAACATAGTCAGCACAAGGATCGTTTATCCAGGTTCGGGCTGCAAAGATGCGTAAAACCCTAGTCCTGCTTTGGTGGGTGTATTTCAGAGAGTTCTTGAGCTCTCGAACTAGCTATGGTGAGTGCGTGGTTCCAAAGAGCCGAATCCTTCTCCAGTATGCCATGGGCCTCCTTTTATAGGCGAAAGGGGCTGCCACAGTGGCATACAGGAGGTGGAAAGGCGAACAGTATTGCGAGCTTATCGTTTGGATTACAGGACAAGTCGCATTAAATGCGCCGCTGAGGTGTCCCCGAGCATTATCGGGGACGGGGGTGAGGCCCGTCCCGTCCATCACCGCTCCTCCTCGCTTCGACACGCGCCCTGGCCAGCGATGCGTGCAGCGCAATGTAGGCAGGCAGGCAGCTGAGGTGGCACGGTGGTAGGGGTCTTCACGAAGATCTGCATGCCACCACGCAGGCGCCTGCTGAGTTGGTCTGGAAGCTGCATGTTGCCACGCAGGTGTCTGCCCAGCTGGTTTGGGCTGGCAGCTGCATGTGAACGGCGGTGGAGACTTGGCTGGTGTGGGCCTGGTAGTGGTCCTGCTGGCGTCTTTGGCGAGAGCCTTGCCGGGGGGCCCGGCAAGGGTCTTGCCGTGGCGCGCTGTCGTCCCTGGCAAGAGCCTTGCCGGGGGTCTCGTGGCTCTCCTCGGCAAGGATCTTGTCGAGAATCGTTGTCTTCTAATCCTCATCTGATCTTGAATATGTCTTCACAAAGATCTGCATGCCACCACAGAGGTGCTTCCGAGCCCCGGCCCCACGTGGCTGATGGTGTTGGGGACGTGGGCTCAAGGGTGGCTCGCCCTGTTGGTGTTTGGTCGCGCTGCCCCGGCAAGGGTCTTGCCGGGGCTGCTGAGGCAGTCCCCGGCAAGGGTCTTGCCGGGGGAAACTGCTCTGCCCCTCTGCTTCTTTGCGTTCTTGGTCTTGGCGTTGCTCTGGTTGTTTTGGGCTTCAGTTTTACCTCGGTTTACCTCCCCTGTTCTGCTTGGTCCGACCGTGGGAGCGGCTCCGACTGCCCGTGCACAGGTAAAGGGGTACAAAGGTGCGCCCCTCCATTTGTACACCGACAGGAGCCCCCTGGCCTGGGCCACACATAAGCGCGACACGTTGTTTGGCTAGGCCCAAAACGGTGCGCGGGCAGGCGGGGCGGTTTTTACCGCGGTGAAACTTTTCGAGCGCTGCGCTTCCCACGTCCCACGCGCGGCGTGGAGGGGTGCGGGTGACGTGGGCGGCATGCGTGGGGCGGTTCCTGCACACACGTGTCACATCGCAGTAAATGGGCAGCGCATCCCGCGGCTTCCCCATAAAAAGGGGTAACTGCGAGCGCACTGTTCCTTTACCCTTCGCGCAATCCGAATCTCGGAAGCCTCCGCTCGTCTTCCTCTTCTTCCCCAAGCTTCGCCCTCGCTCGCCGCCGTTGCGTTCCCACCGCCCTCTGCTTTGCCCTTCCCTCCCAGCCGCCATGGCACCGAAATCCGTCAAGGGCAAGGGCGTGGCTAAGAACGCCGGAGCGGCGGAGCCGCCGGAGAGTGCGCTGGCGGTGCAGCGGACGCAGTCCAGCTTCTTCCCCTTGACAGTCGACGTGTTCGAGCTTCGGGAAGCCTTCAGGCCCCTGTGGGGGGTGAAGACGGGGGGAGAGAAGTCGGGGCATCCAGCCACGCGAGTCATCCCTGCCGACTGCGCCGAGGCCGCCCCAAATCGGTACCCCTTCTTTGTTGACTATTTTTCCTGCGGGCTTTGTCCTCCCTTCTCCGATTTCTTCAGCTACATCATGCACACCTTTGGCTTCCGCCTCTTGGATTTTACCCCGAATGAGGTGGCATGCATGGCCCTTTTCGCGCACCTTTGCAAAGGCTTCGCCGGGGTGCACCCCAACACGGTGCTCTTTCGCCATTACTTCTCCCCTCGGATCCAACCAGGGGGCGCCATCTCCGGTTGCATCACCTGGATCCCAAGGTCCAAGGGGGCGTATCCAGAGGGTGCCATGAAGGAGAGGTGGGAAGAATGGCGGGCCGGTGGTGCTGGATCAAAGAGAAGGACCCGCCGGTGTTCTGCGAAGTTCGCCGGGCGCCCCCGGTCCGCAGAAGTGACTGGAGCGATGTCGACGCCGACGACGAGAAGCTCACGGTCGCCATCATTAGGATCCTTCGGCTCACCGAGGCCGGGCTCACCCTTGAGATGATTGGGGCGGACTTCATCCGCCGCCGGATTGCTCCGCTGCACAACAAGGGGAGGCCGGCCTGGCTCTTCACGAACCCCGCCGACATCATGTGGCTTCTCCCTGGCCTCGACCACAACTTCACAGTGATGGGGCATACCCATTCTTACAGCGGCTCTTCCAGCTCGACGTGGGCTGCGACGGCGAGGTCGAGCGGACCGGCAAGGTCGCGAGGGCCGCCATGAAGGCCGGCAAGGTCTTCAAGGGGCCCTTGTTCAAGCTGCCGGTGGGAGTGGTCCCGATGTACAATAATTCGTACCGGACCGAGATCATCGCCATGATGCCGTACTGCAACGCGCATGGCCCTGACCCGAGATGGAAGGAGCCGGAGGATGTCGAGGTGCAACAGTTCTTTGACACTCTGCATGAGGGGTACATCAACGCCGACGCCGAGCGGCTGCTTGTCCAGGACACCACCCAGGCGGAACTGGACTACATTGCCACCAGGGCAAGGGAGGCACAGCTTGCCGAGGAGGCCGGCAGCGCTGGTGGCGTGGAGGACAAGGCCGCAACGGCCGCGGAGGAGGAGGAGCTCGCTCGGTGGGCGGCAGCCGCCGGGGAGGCCAGCAGTGCCTGCACCGAGGCTCCTCTGGTTGAGGGAGTAGCCAACGAGTCGTCGGGGGAGGAGGCCGGGGCTGTTGACCCTCCAGCCACGGGGAGAGGGCGAGTCCTGCGGCGAGCCTCTTCCGGCTTGCCGGTGCGGTCTGCCAGGGCCGCGCGGCGGTGAAGAAGGTGGTGAAGGCCGCGGTAGCAAGGAAGAAGGCATATGCTTCTTCTTCATCCACGCGCCCGCAGACTCCGCCCTCCTCCTCTCCTCAGGCGGAGGCCGACGCGGGGGTCACCTTTGACTACGGGTCCCTCAGCCCGAGGAGGAAGAGGAAAACAGCAGAGGAGGAGGCAGACGACAAGTAAGTGTCTGGCTCCTTCCCGTCACCTTTGCCTCCTCGATCTGTGTCGGTTGTCTTGACTTGTTTTTATCTTGGCAGGGTTGTGGAGAAGCTGGCCCACAGGATGAAGAGGGCCAAGACCTCGGCGGGCGGCCAGTCCCCGGCTGGTACTCCAAGGGCGCCACTGGTGGTGCTGAGTAGCCCGGACAGCAGCCCCCGGTCCAGCCCCCAGCGTAAGCTCACCACCCTCCCCTTGTCGACACGTGTCAGGGGTACGATACTTTGGTGCTGACCTTGCCGGGTATGCAGGAGGAGAGCGGCAGCAGGAGGAGCCGCAGAGTGCTACTCCCAACACGCCGCCTCCATCGACCACGCCGCCTCGAGGGGCGTCCCCAGTAAGGGCGCCAAGCACCAAGCCACGCACATGGAGGAGGAGGAAAACTTGGGTGCTAGCGGCTTTGCCTCGACGCCAAATGTTGGCGGGGAGGGGACTTCTTTTTCCCAGCCTGGCACCGGCGGTGGTAAGTTGCTCGCCTCTCATCCATGTTCCTTTTTCTTTCTTGCTGACCCTTGGTCTTGGCCTTGCCTTACCCCCTTCTTCGGTGTCAAGATTCCTCCTCGGTGAACCTAGAGGACGTGGACGCCGTCATCGAGGACGTCGCCAAGGCCGCCGAGGCGGACGCCGAGAGGATCGCCGCCGAGGAGGCCGTCAAGGGCCCGGCTGAGGACGCTGCCAAGGGGCCTGCAGGGGAGGTCGGCAAGGCCACCGCTGAAGTGACCGGCAAGGCACCTGCCGGGGAGGCCGGAAGGGCCGCTGCCGAGGAGGAGGAGGAGGTGGCTGATGACCAGCCTTCCTCCTCTGCTGCTTCCGGCTCTGGCAAGTACCTCAGGGTGAGTGACAACTTGTTCGTCCACTTTCCAGGCGCGTCGAGCACCAGGGCACCCATCGAGGGAGAGGTGTTCGGCGACGAAGTGCTTGCCGCCGCCGGGCTTGAGGTCTTCGACGAGCCGAGCGTTGGTGGCGACGGCTCGCGGGAAGAGCGGCTCCTCCATGCCATGGGCGCCAGCTTCCTGAAGCTCCAGGCGCTCCACTGCGCCCGCCTGGACAAGGCTAAGTCCAGGACGGCGGTGGTGGAGAAGGCGGAGGCGGACCTCCAGAAGCGCGTCGCCGAGACGCATGACTGGTTTCGCGAGGCTCGCGACGAGCTGAAGGCCACCTAGGGCAAGCTAGCCAAGCGTGATGTGGAGCTCACCATGAAGCTGGCCGACATCGAGAAGGCCCAGGAGACGGCGGCGGGCTTGGCCGCGGCAGCCGAGGCCGCCCAAACCCAGCACCAGGCCGCGTTGAACTCCCAGGAGGAGGACCTTGCCGCGTGCGAGGAGAAGCTTGCCGCCATGCTTCGCGGCAAGGATGAAGAGGTGGAGAAGCTCGTCTTGTAGCAGACCAGTGAGCTGGAGGAGAGGCACAAAGAGGCGCTCGATGCCCAGACCGAGGTTCACGCCGACAAGGTGAAGGAGCTGGAGGCAGAGCGAGATGGGCTGAAGGAGCAGGCCCTGAAGCTGTCCCAGGAGAAAGACACGCTCAACAGCGCCATAACGGAGGCGTAGGGCGCGGCCATAAGCAGGGCTGGGGAGCTCTCCGAGGCTAACAAGTCCGTTGAGGACCTCACGCTGAAGCTGGAGGGCCTCGAGGGGATGCTCACGGAGGCCAAAACCCGTGAGGGGATCCTGGCAAAGGAGCTGGAGACCGAGAAGCAGCTGCAGAAGAGTGAGGCCGCCGAGCACAAGGATTTCAAGGAGAGCGTGAACCGCTGGATCGGCCGCCTCGAGGATGTTGCCGGCAGGATCACCGCGCAGTTGGCTACCATGGGGATGCCAAGCTTGAGGTACGCCCCGGAGCGCAGTGGGACCACCAACGCCAAGCTGGCCTTGTTCTTCGAGTGTGTTCTCGGGGCCCTGGAGCAGCTTCACGCCAACGGGCAGCCTCGCTAGCCGACGAGGCCCGGAGGCTTTGCCAGGGCGCCATGACCAAGGTTGCACCAAGGTGGCACACTGGTACCCCGACCTCGACTTCGATGCCGCCCTGGAGAGCTTGCCGGAAGGCACCGACCTCGCGCCGCTCAGGGAGCGCATCAAGCCCATCATCAGCCGTGTCGGCAGAATTCTGAGGGTGGAGGGCCAACGCCGGGATTAGGCACCCCGTTTCTTATCGCCGCTGCAGGTTCACAACCAAGATAATTGCTATCTCTAGTTACAACCGCAGCAACAATTTGATGTAATATGACTCTGCAACACTTTTAGTATCATGCATGTGATTTTCCCGTTCGATTTTCCTTTATGTGTCCACCCTACGTTAACCGGGTAGGTTTGCCGGCGCGTAAACCCCGGGCGGCGTCTTGGGGACGGATCCTCATTGGCCTGCCGGGTGTGCTTGTTGCAGGCGAACCACCTTACCGCCCTTAGCGCGGCCGCCCGAACTGTCGAGTTTGACTCGAGTCAGAGTCGGGAGTGTTGCCAAGTGCGGAAGGCTACCCCGCCACTCTCGACGCGGCCGCTTTGAGCTGTTGAGCGAACTCGAAACAGAACAAGGGCATTGCCAATTCCGGGAGGGCCCCTTTGCCTGTGGGTTTCTCTTACATAGGCAAGATCTCCGAGGACGATAACCTTATATATAAAAGGAAGTAACTCAAAGTTCCGAATGACTTAGCTTTTCTGCTGCCACGCTGGCGTCCTTCACGTTCGCAGGCAGTGCCCTTTTTCTCCTGGCCATCTCCTTCTTGGGACCCAAGGCGATGAGGAACTGCTAGGCCAACTACTAGACCAGATCCTCACAATTGCGCCCCCTACCTGGCGCGCCAAAGATGTCAGTGTGGAACGACACCTATGGGATCACAAGAATCCCTACTATGGTTGCTGGGGCGCAGAGTTGCAAGAAGAGCAGGATCAGTAGTTAGCACAAGGATCGTTTACCCAGGTTCGGGCCGCAAAGATGCGTAAAACCCTAGTCCTGCTTTGGTGGGTGTATTTCATAGAGTTCTTGAGCTCTCGAACTAGCTATGGTGAGTGCGTGGTTCCAAAGAGCCGAATCCTTCTCCAGTATGCCATGGGCCTCCTTTTATAGGCGAAAGGGGCTACCACAGTGGCATATAGGAGGTGGAAAGGCGTACAGTATTGCGAGCTTATCGTTTGGATTACAGGACAAGTCGCATTAAATGCGCCGCTGAGGTGTCCCCTAGCTTTATCGGGGACGGGGGCGAGGCATGTCCTGTCCATCGCCGCTCCTCCTCGCTTCGACACGTGCCCTGGCCAGCGATGCGTGCGGCGCCATGTAGGCAGGCAGGCAGCTGAGGTGGCGCGGTGGTAGTGTCTTCACGAAGATCTGCATGCCGCCACGCAGGCGCCTGCCGAGTTGTCCTGGAAGCTGCATGTTGCCACGCAGGTGCCTGCCCAGCTGGTTTGGGCTGGCAGCTGCATGTGAACGGCGGTGGAGACTTGGCTGGTGCGGGCCTGGCAGTGGTCCTGCTGGCGTCTTTGGCGAGAGCCTTGCCGGGGGGCCTGGCAGGGGTCTTGCCGTGGCGCGCTGTCGTCCTCGGCAAGAGCCTTGCCGAGGTCTCGTGGCTCTCCTCGGCAAGGATCTTGTCGAGGATCGTTGTCTTCTAATCCTCATCTGATCTGGAATATGTCTTTACAAAGATCTTCATGCCACCACAGAGGTGCCTCGCGAGCCCAGGCCCCATGTGGCTGATGGTGATGGGGACGTGGGCTCAAGGGTGGCTCGCCCTGTTGGTGTTTGGGGGCGCTGATTGCCGGGTCTGCTAAGGCAGACCTTTGCCAGGGGAAACTGCTCCGCCCCTCTGCTTCTTTGCGTTCTTGGTCTTGGCGTTGCTCTGGTTGTCTTGGGCTTCAGTTTTACCTCGGTTTACCTCCCCTGTTCTGCTTGGTGCAATCGTGGGCGCGGCTCCGACTGCCCGTGCACAGGTAAAGGGGTATAAAGGTGCGCCCCTCCTTTTGTACACCGACAACGTTCTTGGCCTACCTTTAGTTAGTACTCCCTCTATTCCTAAATGTAAGTCTTTTTAGAGATTCTAATATGGACTACATAAAGAGCAAAATGAGTGAATCTATATTCTAAAATACATCTATACACATCCATATGTAGTTCATATAGAAATCTCTAAAAAGATTTATATTCAGGAACGGAGAGAGTATAATTATCTAGTTGATAACAACTAAGCGTGGGAAAGCATGATTCATGAAATTGTTAGTATGCACATGGTAACTAAAATATGATGCTATAAAGCTTGAATAAAAGCATGCACGTAAGCAAAGTAAAGATGATCACACCGGCCTTTCCGGTCACTTCAGAATATATCATCATTATTACTCAACGCTTGCTCAAATTAATGTTCAATGATAGAAGCAAGTGCAACCAAAACCATGTGCTAGATTACCCGCAAAATAAAGACAACACAAAAGAGAATATTATTTTTTTGGATTTTCATTAGCTCAAAACATGAAGAAAATGAACAAAAGTAAATATATTTGTTGTTTTTCCTTTTGTGAAGCAAAAAGTGCATCAAGACGGAAACGAATGAAAATATTTTTGTTGTTTCCATTTGGAACATAACAACTAGTAGTTTAAAACCATTTTTGGTCTTTTTCAAACATTAAAAAAACAAGAATGACAAGAAAATAAAAAAGGGATTTTTTGCTTTTCAATTTAAAAAAGGAAAACAAAATAGATTTTTTTTAGATTTTCCAAAAAATATTGTATAGTTCACAAAAGAAATTTGAGAAAATAGTTTTGATGTTTATAAGGTCATAAGAAACTAAGAACCAAAAGAAGAAGGAGAAACAAAATATTTTTGGTATTTTCTCAATTCACAAGAAAACGTTGAAAACCAAACGACGACGCAAACAAATTAATATTTTTGTTATGTTTGGGCTTTTAGAGAAGAGGAAATAAAACAAGGAACAGAAGAATGCAAAGAATGCAAGGAACATGAAGGTTATCTTAATTATTCTTCTTATATTTTGTGAATTTTTAAATAGAAGGTATAATCATAATTATATTAGCTATTTCAAGTAAGAACATCACATTAATATAGGTTCCACCACACAAAAATTATCAAGGCAACGAACGTTAACTCAGCCAAACTAGATGAAAACTACTTAGTGAAATTCGGTTCTGTACTCGAGAGCGATCCGATCCCTATAAGTAATAACTTCGTGTATTCGTGCTGGTCAGCTATTACCATGTTTGATCTGATGCATGCATCACATGTTGAGATTGGAGACGGTAGGTGGTTATGCACCTTTTCTAGGATCGAATTCAATAAAAAACTAGAGATTTTCGGGAACATTGTTTTTTGTGGCGCATCCTATTTGAACACCGCCTAACGGGCCGACCACATCACTAGTATGCCTCTACTTGACTAGCTCGTTAATCAAAGATGGTTAAGTTTCCTAGCCATAGATATCAGTTGTCATTTGATGAACGGGATCACATCATTATAGAATGATGTGATTAACAAGATCCATCCGTTAGCTTAGCACGATGATCGTTTAGTTTGTTCCTATTGCTTTCTTCATAGATTATACATGTTCCTATGACTATGAGATTACGCAACTCCTGAATAGTGGAGGAACACTTAGTGTGCTATCAAACGACACAACATAACTTGGTGATTATAAAGATGCTCTACAGGTGTCTCCGATGGTGTTTGTTGAGTTGGCATAGATCGAGATTAGGATTTGCCACTCAGATTGTCGGAGAGGTATCTCTGGGCCCTCTCGGTAATGCACATCACTATAAGCCTTGCAAGCAATGTGACTAATGAGTTAGCTGCGGGATAATGCATTATAGAACGAGTAAAGAGACATACCGGTAACGAGATTGAACTAGGTATAGTGATACCGAAGATCGAATCTCGGGCAAGTAACATACCGATGACAAAGGGAACAACGTAAGTTGTTATGCGGTTTGACCGATAAAGATCTACGTAGAATATGTGGGAGCCAATATGAGCATCCAGGTTCCGCTATTGGTTATTGACCGGAGATGAGTCTCGATCATGTCTACATAGTTCTCGAACCCGTAGGGTCCGCATGCTTAACGTTTGATGATGATCGGTATTATGAGTTTATGTGTTTTGATGTGCCGAAGGTAGTTCGGAGTCCCGGATGAGATCACGGACATGATGAGGAGTCTCAAAATGGTCGAGACATGAAGATTGATATATTGGAAGACTATATTCGGACACCGGAATAGTTCCGAGGTGTATCGGGTATTTTCCGGAGTACCGAGGGGTTACCGGAACCCCCCGTGGGGTTATTGGGCCTCATGGGCCTAGTGGTGGAAGAGAGGAGGCAGGCCAAGGTGTGCCCCCCCCCTAGCCCAAACCGAATTGGACTAGGGGGCCGGGCCCCCTTTCCTTCTCTCCTTCCTCACCTCCCCCCTTCTCCTTGTTGGAATAGGAAAGGGGGGGGGGTCGAATCCTACTTGGAGTAGGATTGCCCCCCCATGGCGCGCCTCCTCCCCTTGGCCGGCCTACTCCTCCCTCCCCCCTTTATATACGTGGGAGGGGGGCACCCCAAAGTCACACCAAAGTTTCTCTAAGCCGTGTGCGGTGCCCCCCTCCACAGAAACACACCTCGGTCATATCGTCGTAGTGCTTAGGCAAAGCCCTGCGCCGGTAACTTCATCATCACTGTCACCATGCCATCGAGCTAACGAAACTCTCCCTCGGCCTCAGCTGGATCAAGAGTTCGAGGGACGTCATCGAGATGTACATGTGCAGATCATGGAGGTGCCGTGCATTTGGTACTAGATTGGTTGGATCGCGAAGACGTTCGACTACATCAACCGCATTACTATACGCTTCCGCTTTCGGTCTACGAGGTACACGGACACACTCTCCCTGCTTGTTGCTATGCTTCTTCTAGATAGATCTGGCGTGATCGTAGGATTTTTTTTGAAATACTACGTTCCCCAACAATGGCATCCGAGCCAGGTCTATGCGTAGATGTTATATACACGAGTAGAACACAAAGAGTTGTGGGCGATATTAGTCATACTGCTTACCAGCATGTCATACTTTGATTCGGCGGTATTGCTGGAAGAAGCGGTCCAGACCAGCATTACATGACCGCGTTCATGAGACTGGTTCTACCGCCGTGCTTCGCACACATGTGGCTAGTTGGTGTCTGTTTCTCCAACTTTAGTTGAATCGAGTGTGCTACGCCCGGTCCTTGTTGAAGGTTAAAACAACACACTTGATGAAAAATCGTTGTGGTTTTGATGCGTAGGTAAGAAGGGTTCTTGCTAAGCCCGTAGCAGCCACGTAAAACTCGCAACAACAAAGTAGAGGACGTCTAACTTGTTTTTGCAGGGCATGTTGTGATGTGATATGGTCAAGACATGATGATATATAAATTGTTGTATGAGATGATCATGTTTTGTAAAAGTTATCGGCAACTGTCAGGAGCCTTATCGTTGTCGCTTTATTGTATGAAATGCAATCGCCATGTAATTGCTTAACTTTATCACTAAGCGGTAGCGATAGTCGTAGAAGCAATAGTTGGCGAGAACACAACGATGCTTCGATGGAGATCAAGGTGTCAAGCCAGAGACGATGGTGATCATGACGGTTCTTTGGAGATGAAGATCAAAGGCACAAGATGATGATCGCCATATCATATCACTTATATTGATTGCATGTGATGTTTATCCTTTATGCATCTTATTTTACTTAGTGCAGCGGTAGCATTATAAGATGATCTGTCACTAAATTTCAAGGTATAAGTGTTCTCCCTGAGTATGCATCGTTGCGACAGTTCGTCGTGCCGAGACACCACGTGATGATCGGGTGTGATAAGCTCTATGTTCACATACAACGGGTGCAAGCCAGTTTTGCACACGTAGAATACTCGGGTTAAACTTGACGAGCCTAGCATATGTAGTTATGGCCTCGGAACACTAAGACCGAAAGGTCGAGCGTGAATCATATAGTTGATATGATCAACATAGTGATGTTCACCATTGAAAACTACTCCATCCGACGTGATGATCGGACATGGTTTAGTTCATTTGGATCACGTGATCACTTAGATGATTAGAGGGATGTCTATCTAAGTGGGAGTTCTTAAGTAATATGATTAATTGAACTTCAATTTATCATGAACTTAGTACCTGATAGTATTTTTCATGTCTATGTTGTTGTAGATCAATGGCCCGTGCTACTGTTCCTTTGAATTTTAATGCGTTCCTAGAGAAAACTAAGTTGAAAGATGATGGTAGCAACTACACGGACTGGGTCCCTAACTTGAGGATTATCCTCATTGCTGCACAAAAGAATTACGTCCTGAAAGCACCGCTAGGTGCAAGACCCACTGCAGGAGCAACGTCGGACATTGTGAATGCCTGGCAGAGCAAAGCTGATGACTACTCGATAGTTCAGTGTGCCATCCTTTACAGCTTAGAACAGGGACTTCAACGACATTTTGAACGTCATGGAGCATATGAGATGTTCCAAGAGTTGAAGTTAATATTTCAAGCAAATGCCCGGATTGAGAGATATGAAGTCTCCAATAAGTTCTACAGCTGCAAAATGGAGGAGAATAGTTCTGTCAGTGAACATATACTCAAAATGTCTGGGTAATATAATCACTTGACTCAACTGGGAGTCAATCTTCCAGTTGATAGTGTCACTGACAGAGTTCTTCAATCACCGCCACCAAGCTACAAAAGCTTCGTGATGAACTATAATATGCAAGGGATGGATAAGACAATTCCCGAGCTCTTTGCGATGCTAAAGGCTGCGGAGGTAGAAATCAAGAAGGAGCATCAAGTGTTGATTTTCAACAAGACCACTAGTTTCAAGAAAAAGGGTAAAGGGAAGAAGGGGAACTTCAAGAAGAACGACAAGCAAGTTGCTGCTCAAATGAGGAAGCCCAAGTCTGGACCTAAGCCAGAGACTGGGTGCTTCTACTGCAAAGGGACTGGTCACTGGAAGCGGAACTGCCCTAAGTATTTGGCGGATAAGAAGGATGGCAAAGTGAAAGGTATATTTGTTATACATGTTATTGATGTGTACCATACTAATGCTCGCAGTAGTGCCTGGGTATTTGATACTGGTTGTGTTGCTCTAATTGCAACTCGAAACAGGGACTACGGATTAAGAGAAGTTTGGCTAAGGACGAGGTGACGATGCGCGTGGGAAATGGTTCCAAAGGGACGGGATGATGCATTATAGAACGAGTAAAGAGACATGCCGGTAACGAGATTGAACTAGGTATAGTGATACCGAAGATCGAATCTCGGGCAAGTAACATACCGATGACAAAGGGAACAACGTAAATTGTTATGCGGTTTGACCGATAAATATCTATGTAGAATATGTGGGAGCCAATATGAGCATCCAGGTTCCGCTATTGGTTATTGACCGGAGATGAGTCTCGGTCATTTCTACATAGTTCTCGAACCCGTAGGGTCCGCACGCTTAATGTTTGATGATGATCGGTATTATGAGTTTATGTGTTTTGATGTGCCGAAGGAAGTTCAGAGTCCCGGATGAGATCACGGACATGACGAGGAGTCTCGAAATGGTCGAGACATGAAGATTCATATATTGGAAGACTATATTCGGACACCGGAATAGTTCCGAGGTGTACCGGGTATTTTCCGGAGTACCAGGGGGCTACCGGAACCCCCCGGGGGTTATTGGGCCTCATGGGCCTAGTGGTGGAAGAGAGGAGGCAGGCCAAGGTGTGGCGCGTGCCCCCCTAGCCCAAACCGAATTGGACTAGGGTGGCCGTCCCCCCTTTCCTTCTCTCCTCCCTCACCTTCCCCCCTCTCCTTGTTGGAATAGGAAGGGGGGGGGCGAATCCTACTTGGAGTAGGATTGCCCCCCCATGGCGCGCCTCCTCCCCTTGGCCGGCCTCCTCCTCCCTTCCCTCTTTATATACGTGGGAGGGGGCACCCCAAAGGCACACCAAAGTTTCTCTTAGCCGTGTGCGGTGCCCCCCTCCACAGAAACAAACCTCGGTCATATCGTCGTAGTGCTTAGGCGAAGCCCTGCGCCGGTAACTTCATCATCACCGTCACCACGCCTTCGTGCTGACGAAACTCTCCCTCGGCCTCAGCTGGATCAAGAATTCGAGGGACTTCATCGAGCTGTGCGTGTGTAGATCGTGGAGGTGCCATGCGTTCGGTACTTGATCGGTTGGATCGCGAAGACGTTCGACTACATCAACTGTGTTACTAAACGCTTCCGCTTTCGGTCTACGAGGGTACGTGGACACACTCTCCCCGCTTTTCAGTATGATGCTACTTTGTGTGACGAAACTTTGAATTTAGTATGATGAAACTTTGTGTGATGTAAACAGTGTGGCGCTCTAGTTAATTAGTTTGGGTACCATGAACTTCATTAGTTATGTTTACTATATGTTGGTTCCTTCTATTTGCTAACTCTTTGTATTCGTGTTGCTCGAGTATATTATATTGCATATGATTGTTGTTAATATTTTGCTTATATTTACTAACTCTTTCTCTAAGTGTTGCTCAAGTATATTATGTTGCATATTATCGTTGAAATTGCGTGATCACCAATGCTTCTCTAACAGGCACATAGATCATTGATGGCGAAGAAGTGGTATGTCGTGCACATAGGGAATGTCGGGAGTGTATGACGAGTGGCCAGAGAGTCAGGACCATGTGTACCGCTTCCCGGGCGGAAGCCAGAAAGGGTATGATAGAAGAATGGAAGCCGAAGCTAGTTACTTCATGTTCACGCTAGCACAAGAGAGGATTCAGAACCGGCGCCTCAAGAAGTACTATGTAATCCCGCTCTTCCTCATCATCATCGCTCTTGTCTCGTATGTCATAGTTTAGGTAGATGATGAAACATGTGTGTGCAATGACCATGTAAGAGACATGTGATAACTTGTATCGCTATTTCGATATGATGATGATATCGACATCATTTGTGTTTGATAATGATGATATGAGGAGACTATGGGCCTGTTCGGAGACTCGCTAGCTTCTCCAAAACTTCTCGTATCCAGCTTCTAACCTGACTTCTCACTTCATGTAGAGTGCGCCAAACCGTTCTGGAGCCTCGCTAGCTTCTCCGAGCGCCTGAGTGAGCTGGCAGCCCAGCTGGGGCGGTGAAGCCCAGGTTCTTGCCACCATGGGCCGGCTGGAAGAAGCCCATTTTGGGCTCAAGTGCACACAGGCCAAAAAAAATAGAGAAATGAGCTGGGCCTGGTTCCTGGGGTGAATGGCTGGGCATATTTTTTTCACTGGAGATAAATTATGCGATTTCTGGCTGTATAGAGAGGTGTAGAGAGAACAATTCTGTAGTAAGGTAGTGTTCCAAATATAGCCGAAACGTATTTTTGAACATGCCACAAATATTTCAAGTTAAGACAAGTCATAATAATAACAAATAACTAGTTTTGCGGTCCTCCTCAGCGTGTGCCCCCAACCTTGGCTCCGCGTGCTCCTCTACCGCACCTTGCCACAGGCTGCACGACGCTGCTGCCTGCATTGTGCTGTCACATAACATTGGATGAAAGCAAAATTTTCAGCATGTAATAACAGCAACAATGCCGCCTCATGTAATATCTGAACTCTGAAGTTGCACACATATCTGAATCTTTTTGCACTTTACAGTACACCATAGGAAAGAAGACAGAGGAGCTCACATTGCACTTTGGGCAACGGGCTTGGTCGTCGGGATGCTCATCCATGCTCACCAATGCTGCTCCTCGCTGAGCTCCTCCTTCCCCCACCGGCGCTGCTCCTTGCTGGCATCAATGGTGTGGGGGTGAGCTCCTCCTTCCCCCACGGCGCCGTTCCTCGCTGACGGCGGTACTCGCGGATGTGAGGACGGGAATCGATGAGGAACTAGCTGGGACGTCCGGATCTGGAGTCGATGGAGAGAATCCGGCCGGCGACCGAGGGGGCCGGGCGTGGCAGCGGGAGGACGACGCTGACGGTTTCCAGAGGGAGAATGCGAGGGGCAGGGGAGATATGACCGAGCGGTTCGTGCGTGTCTGTTCGAGCGAGCGAATCGTTTTCCTTAGCGGTGGCAATCTGTTTGTAAATAAGGGGAACTCCAGATTCTTCAAAACGTGGAGCTCGGTTTCCTTTGCTTCGCAAATTTGCACTACCGGCCCATCTTAGCTTCGGGAATTTAACTTCTAGAAGCTAAAGCGTTCGGGTCAACTTCAAATGAGAAGTTTGTGAAGTTGAGAGTTGGAGGAGTTCAGAACAGGCCCTATGTTGTACCACTTTGATGATGACGATGAGACATTCTCTTGTCATATAGTTTCAATGTATGTGTAGTAATTGTATAAAACTTACAACTACAGGAGAATAAAAAAAGAGAATCTTAGCAGCAGCAGCGAGGGGTTTTGGAGTAGTAGCAGCCATGCATTACCAATAGCGTGGGTGATAGTGCTGCGCTATAGAATATTAGGAGTAGCGATGGTTGGAAGTGCGCTACTGGTAGATATAGATAGTAATAGCGCTAGGTAAGAAACGGCTCTGCTGCTAAAAGTTAGTTGTAGCACCGTAGTAGTAGCGTAGGCCCTGCCAATAAACGCGGCCACTACTAGGGTTTTCCCTAGTAGTATCATGATCGTACATTCTTTGAAGTACCTGGATTTCAGCACACGAGAACACAAAGAAGATGGGTTTTGAAGGATTTTCTCCATGCATGCTTGGCCAACAATGATTGATTGAAAGCTTCAAAATTTCTGAACCCCATCCCTCCATCTCTCTTTGCAGAACACATTTTTTCCCAGGCTATCCAATGCACCTTTGTTTCACCTTCAGCTACTCCCCACAAGAATTTTGAAGAGATCGATGTCAAGTTCCCGCACATCTTCTTTGTGAGTTGAAAACAGCTCATAGTGAATGTTGGTGTTGATTGTAGGCCTGATTTTACAAGTACTTCCCTCGCCGCTTTGTACAGCCCTTGTCCCTTCCAACCTGAAACTTTACTCTTTGACGCTCCCTGACATATTGAAAAGATCCATCCTTCAATCTTCCCACAACAGTTGGTAGACCCGGATATCTCTCGCTCAAAACTTCTGATTCAATATCAATAGTTTGTTTCAGCATGCTCTTGTCCTCTCCATTACATCCTCTGCCAAAGAAAATTGATGAATTTTGGAGATTCACCTTCTGTCCAGACGTAGTTTCATTAGCTTGCAGAATATCCCTTAGATCCTGGAGGTCACGTGTGATACTTCAAGGAAAACCACACTATCATATGCAAATAAGAGGTGAGTCACATGGGGCCAGTGCTCCCAAATTCTACACCACTAATGAGATTTTCCCTTTGGGCATGTTGAAGCAAAGCTGAGAAACCTTCAACAATAAAGATAAATAAATAAGGGGGGAGAGCGGGTCACCCTGTCGTAGCCTCTTGATGGTAAGAAACTTTTGAAAAAAAAACCCATTCAACTTGACAGTAAAACGAGCACTCTGCACACATCTCATTATCATGTGAATTCATGCTTGGGCAAAACCGAACCACTCCAGAGTTATCTCCAGGAACAACCACTCAACCCTATCGTATGCCTTCATCATATCCAACTTCATGGCACATAGCGGCTTCTTTCTTTTTTTCCTTTCTAATAGCATGCACACACTCATATGCTAGGAGCACATTGTCCGTTATTAGTCACCCCGGCACGAACGCACTTTGCTCTTCAGAGATGAGCACCAAAAGGATTATATTTAATATATTTGCCAAAACTTTTGCAGATAATTTATAGAGGACATTGCAAAGACTTATTGGCCGGAATTGCGTCAACAGCTCTGATGAGTTGATTTTCGAGATCATCACAATGATTGTATAATTAAAGCTGTCTGGTGTTGCTGCTCCGTCAAGAAAATCATGAAGTGCTTTGCAAACGTCGTCCCTCACCAACGTCCAGTGACATTAATAAAATATCGCCGAAAGCCCATCCGGTCCCCACGCCTTCGTTGGCCCCATCTGAAAAAGAGCAGCCTCAGTTTCAGAGTCAGTGACCAGGGCTGTAAGTCTTCCATTCATATCAGTCGAGACCACTTCACGAAATAAGTTTAGGATCCAGTCCGCATGTTCAGACCCTTCTGATGTAAAAGTTGTTCATAAAAGCTGGCTTCCATAGCACACATATCCTCATCCTTTGTACACCTCTCTCCATTCTCTCTACGTAAGGCTCTGACTGTATTCTTTCTCCTTCTATGAGAGGCTCTATTCTGAAAGTACTGGGTGTTTCGATCACCCTCTCTTAACCAGTCAATACGAGACCTCTGTTTGTGCATAATTTCCTCCCGTGCATAAGTCTCCTTGAGCCGACTTTCAACATCTCGCACTTCCTGTGTGTAGCCTGTAGTCAGAGCCCTCTCCATTGCATCCCGAAGCTGGTCCTTTACCAGTGCTATTTGTCTACGGATTGAATCAAACACGGAGTGGCCCCATGCATGCATAGAGCGTGATAGGTAATGTGGCTTGCTGCATGCATGAGCCGGACCAAAAGCCAGCTCAGCTTCCCTCCATGCCTGGTCTACCATCACGTCGTATCCTCCATGCCTAGTCTGCATTGCCTCAAACTGGAAGAGGCGCGCTACACTCGGCCATGCGTCAGGAGCCGTCACCATAACACGAATCAGAATGGCCATATGATCAGATTCTTCAGTAATGAGGTTCTCAACATTTGTAGTTGGATACATGGACATACAATTACTATT
>LR880968.1:30529406-30544330 GCA_904067115.1 Aegilops sharonensis | reverse complement strand
GAAATTGTACATATTTTCAATAAATATTTTCCAGATTTTTCTCACAATTTTAGAAAATATGCCAATTTTAATTACGTTTTTGCTTTCTGCGAAAAATCTTCTAAACGTCAAAATTTCTTGACATTTTCAAAAAAATGTTTGCGTTTTTGAAAATTTATCCGCAAAATTTGAACCAGCCGCTAGGGTGCCATTGCGACAGTAACATATCGGTTCAGTGAACATCGCTACAATGTGCTTGCTACAGTAAGATAACGATTCAGGGAACATCGATCACTACAGTGCCCACACTACAGGACACGGACTCCGCAGAAGTGAGAATGATTGCTCTCACAATGCTAGCATATTTCCCGCCGGAGAGCGCATAATAGTAAACATCGTTAAGGTGATCGTTTGATACAGAGTCAGTGGGCCGTCGACCTAGCCGGGCTGCCCCTATAGCACGTTGTTGTTGGAGGCACGGGCTGTCTAAATAAACTCAGGGTTTGGCAAGGATAGCCCAAATATGCCGCCGTTGGTCGACGTGGATGGGAGTTACGCCGCCGCTGGCCGATTCCCAGCGGTATCCCCTTGCCATCGCCGCTAGGGCACTGTATCTGCCATCGTGATCCTCTCAGATCAGCTCGGCTTCGGCGTTGGTAAGGTTAGCGATTGAGGGGCCGCAGACATGATGTTGCCTACGTTGCTACTGCATACGGAGCGGCGCAAACCGCTCCTATCTCTCGGCTCGCTTGGCGATTCACCGTCTTACTCTCGGCTCGCCGGCGGAGCTAGAGTAATGCGCGGTGATTGCCGGCAAGGTTGTGCGCGCATGAAGAAAAAGCAAGGCTCTATTTGCTTGTGTGAATATATACCACCTACTGAGCAAAGGACCAAGTACGTATGCATCTTCTGGTTCCACCATAAATTTCTGGGCTACAAATTATTGTGATGTATCCTCACAATGTTCAAATTGTTACAATTTAAGCGTCCGGATTCTGAAATTTTAAGCCCCGTAGTTAGACTGTAAATCATGTTTATAGTGTTTTGGAGGAAATTTCTAGTCTTGAAAGGCCATTGAAGACCCCATGCCTTTTAGTGGCTGGAACACAACACTCATCGAATACCCAAACAAATTTTATTATTTTGCGATCTAACTTATTGATGCTGATATACTCCTGTTATCCAATATACGTACATGAATTTCTGTATATCTAAATTGTTGATCGCAGCTACCTATAATTTTTTATATGCAACTATGCCAACTTAATATATCATCATGCATGGGAAAGGAACCACCTTAATATGTATCATAGGTGCTACTTATATTAAAACAGTAATTTACATTTATACAATAATCAGATAGTATAATAAATTATATGTATTTTACTAACAATTCTTGTATCTCTACTCCTATAAAAATGTGAGTTGGTGATGATGGTGTGCCTGCTTTCGTCCCATCTGCACCGTCCGATCTGGAATCTATGGCTGAAACTAAGGAGGTTGTCTTGACAGTTAACTTGCACTTTTACAAAGACACCCCGCACATTATATGGAATGTTGGAGAAGAGGCGGCTCAAACACAACATCACGCCGCGCTAAGTATTCGAGAACCCGCGAAAGATATCGAGTCTTCGAGAACCCCTTCGGTCGAGGGTCCATCCCCTTGTAAAGATTTTTCTATATCTATACCACCATATAGTGGGGGAATAACTTTGAATATAGGTGGTAATGGGCCTAAAGAATGAAATCGTGCCATAATGAATGGATTATAAACATAAGAACATGACTTTCTCACAAAAAAACATAAGACCATGAGGAGCATTCTGTAAAAAACACATATAAAGAGCACTACTAATCAACTGCTACATACGCGAAGCTGTTAAAAAAAAGACTGCTACATACACGCACGCAAGTGTGTACTTTATAAAATGCCAATATGAACCAGCTACATGCACTCCAACGTGCAAAGCACGTGCCACTTACTAGTCTTTAATTTAAATACTAATGTTACATACAACCAAAGCCCATTGAAACAATTACAAGCCATTCCCGCGGCACTTCGCGGTGTATCTTCTCTAGTATTTTGTGATACAACAACAAATTTTGTGCGTGTTTCCTGAATTTCTCACTAGATCATCATATAAATTTTGGATTCACAAGACTTATCTGCCCAAAGAGTTGGCAGTTTCTTTCTAATGAGATAAAATGAGAGAAGAGGTGGATTTCTAGTCATAGGCTTGTAGGATTTTTCAATTCACAAAGTGTATCTCCTCATATCCAGTAGAACTTGCAGTTTCGACTTCCATATTATGAGCTGAACTTGGAATTTTTGAATTCACAAGTCCTATCTCATTAGATCCGGTAGAACTTGCACTTTCTACATTCATGTTGTGAGCTGAACTTTCACTGGAATAAGAGTTAAGCGTGTAGGTCAAGTTATTGCATAATAATAATTGCATAGAAAAACAGAGGAACAACATGTGAGTAATGTCTTACAGTAATTCACGGAAATTCTGCTTTGGCGGCATGTCCAGATCATCTAAGCTTCTCTCAAACATTTCTAGAACATTTGTTATAGTAGGGCGATGCACAGGTAATACTTGTATGCACCACAAGCCGATTAAGGTCATCTTTTTCGCGATTTCCTCAATTCCGGTCGTGACTTTACATGCTTGTAATCCATCTTCTTGCTCAAAGTGGTCGTAAATCCAATCTGGAAAATATTTTTCACTAGATTTTGTAACAATTGATTTTACATTTCTCCTACCTCCAACCATCTCTAGCAGCATCATCCCATAACTATAAACATCTGACTTAGTTGAAACCACCCCGAAGGTTCGAGAGTAAACTTCTGGGGCAATGAATCCAATTGTTCCTCTAGCTCCCGTCATTGAAAGCTTGCTCTCCTTTGTATGACACAATTTAGCTAGACCAAAATCAGCAATCTTTGGGCTAAAATCTTTATCTAGAAGGATATTCTGAGGCTTGATATCAAAATGGACGATGCGTGTGTTGCAGCTATGATGCAAGTAATCAAGGCCTCGAGCAATCCCGATTGCTATCCCATAGAGCCTCTCCCATCCTAAAATTTCCTTGGCGTTCTCTGAGTAAATGTATTTATCCAAGGAACGGTTGGGCATGTACTCATATATTAGAGCTCGTTTTGATCCCTCCAAAGAAAACCCAAATAAGCTAACAACATTAACATGAGAGGTTCTTCCAATGCTCATAACCTCATTCACAAACTCGTCCCCATTTTCTTTGCAGTCATGCAAGAATTTCACAGCAACCAGACGACCATCATGCAGTCTTCCTTTAAAAACCACACCATAACCACCTTCTCCAAGCTGATTGTTGCGAGAAGATGTTATCTTCATTACCTCTGAGTACTTGTATCTTGTTGGAGCTAGGGGTCCATGGGATACTATCATGGCCTCATAATTCTTTTCAGTGTTACTGCTAGTCTTCTTGCAAATGAACCTTAGTCTTTTCCCCTTTCTATGCCATATCAGCACATAAAGACATGTAAAGAGCAAGGTTGCAGAAGCTGATGTCAAACCTGAGATGAAAGAAGATGTTATTTCCTCTTGCAAACCAGAAGTTATAGTAGTCATTGTGATTTCCAAGACCATCAGTAGTTTACATATCTCTTTCCGCAAGAGTACATCATGGCAAAGTAGCAACAAGCTATCATAATTGGCTCAGTCTTGTAAACTGAGAGTTGCTTGTTTCAAATTGTACTTTTAGAATTGTCTTTCAATTATTACAGACATGATAAATTTTAAAGTTACTATTTTGTCATGGAAAATCACTATTAGTAAACCACTGATATTTAAATCAATACATATGAAAAGATGGCAAAAGTTTTAGTGTACCTATTAGCATAATCTTCTTCCCTCTCCTCTTGCTACCTGGAATTAATATAACATTGCATTTATGAGTATTATTAACTGGTACTTTTATTCTAATGATCATATATAATGGCATTTTTTTGAAGTATACAAAAACCACCGGAGTGGCATATTTCAAAAGCTGCTTTTTGTAGTGGCATTTTACGATTTCGAAGAGTTGGCAAGCGGAGTTTTCTTTCGGTTACCCATTCTTTTGGTGTAATAATCATACACAAGATTTACAAATGGTTGTACCTATAAATAGCCCTAGTGCATGCATGTAGGTTCTTTCCATCCATGTCAGCACGTATGTAAATTGTATTTGTAGATCTTTTCTTAGTAAGTGAGGGCACTGCTCGTTTAGGGTTGGTTTATCAAACATATATACTTATTACTTCAAGTGTTCAATTTATAGCGTGTTGTGTAATTTTGAGTTTTACAGGCAGTTGTGATTTTGAAGGCTTACCAGCGCATGTCGACTCGTGCATTTTGCCAACAGAGCAGAGGCACGCGAAGGCGGCAGACTCGTTATTATATCGACACTGCCCGCCACTCGCACTGCAGGAAGAGCAGTCCCCAGCGCCGGTGCCTGTCCAATCCAGGACGAACCCGCTCTTCAGGAGTCGGCTGTAGTTTGCCGCTGTCAAGATAGCCGCCTCCGATCCAAGCACCGGGTGGTAAGTGTACATGCAGTTTCCGGTGGGTATTGCGGGTGGCATGTTCCGGTCGTAGCTGCCGCCGAGGTACACGGAGATGGGCCAAGCGCAGCTGGGCACGCCAGTGGCGTTCACATAGTCGCGCCCACGCGGCTCTGTCCCGTTGCAGCCGTAAAGGAAGCACAGGGCCCGGTTGGTGGGGCTGATCTCAAACGGGGCAAGAGGTAGGATGGTCGACATGTTGAAGTCGATGCAGCACACGGCGTCGGTGCCGTGGGTGACTCTGTCGTGGGACACGAGGAAGGACCTGGTGTCGTAGTCGATGTCGTGGACGCGGATGCCAGAGCCCCTCAGGGAAGCCACGGTGCTGTTGCCGGCGCACCGTAACTCGAAGGCCGGGTGGCCGCAGGAGGAATTCGACGGATGGCTCGGGCCGCCGAGCCAGAATGGGTACTTGATGGGGAGTTCCCCGCATGTCACCGGCTCACACTCAGCATGCGTGCGTTGATGGAGTAGGAACAGTGAGAACAAGATGGGGAGCAGCGAGGTTGGATACATGCCAACAATCTGATCTCAGGAGACGTGTACACGGGGAGGATGGCTCAAAGCTCAAGTGAGTGAAGGACGAAGACAAGGGAGATGATAATATATATAAGCGGTGTTAGCCAACGATTTTTTTTGTGCCAGGATTAGGCAACGACTTTTGATTCTGTCAATGTTTTTTTGTTTTCCATACCAACTAGACAGAGTCAACGTGAAACATTCACGGCAACAGAAGCCGGGTACAACGTTGTCCAGCGAAGACGCGGCAACAAACCTAGGTTGGTTTGTCAACGTCCAAGTCTTGATTAATATTTGGCAATGTTCCACAGTTTTATGCCAAACATATTTCCAGAACTATAATGCATTGTTATGCTTAGAGCAAAGAGAAGTTGTCGTACAAGATGCCGATGATCTGGAAATTGTACTGGATGCATGGTTCGTTATGAATGCCACACTGTCACTACTCACTACATTTCCATAAATTTTTCGAAGCAGGTAGTGGAGCATTGCTTGTGTCGGGTCTATTAGACGCGCTTTAGGTTTTCAACTGGCAATGTGCCGTCTAATTTTATGAGTTTAACAGGNGTTGGTGGGGCTGATCTCAAACGGGGCAAGAGGTAGGATGGTCGACATGTTGAAGTCGATGCAGCACACGGCGTCGGTGCCGTGGGTGACTCTGTCGTGGGACACGAGGAAGGACCTGGTGTCGTAGTCGATGTCGTGGACGCGGATGCCAGAGCCCCTCAGGGAAGCCACGGTGCTGTTGCCGGCGCACCGTAACTCGAAGGCCGGGTGGCCGCAGGAGGAATTCGACGGATGGCTCGGGCCGCCGAGCCAGAATGGGTACTTGATGGGGAGTTCCCCGCATGTCACCGGCTCACACTCAGCATGCGTGCGTTGATGGAGTAGGAACAGTGAGAACAAGATGGGGAGCAGCGAGGTTGGATACATGCCAACAATCTGATCTCAGGAGACGTGTACACGGGGAGGATGGCTCAAAGCTCAAGTGAGTGAAGGACGAAGACAAGGGAGATGATAATATATATAAGCGGTGTTAGCCAACGATTTTTTTTTGTGCCAGGATTAGGCAACGACTTTTGATTCTGTCAATGTTTTTTTGTTTTCCATACCAACTAGACAGAGTCAACGTGAAACATTCACGGCAACAGAAGCCGGGTACAACGTTGTCCAGCGAAGACGCGGCAACAAACCTAGGTTGGTTTGTCAACGTCCAAGTCTTGATTAATATTTGGCAATGTTCCACAGTTTTATGCCAAACATATTTCCAGAACTATAATGCATTGTTATGCTTAGAGCAAAGAGAAGTTGTCGTACAAGATGCCGATGATCTGGAAATTGTACTGGATGCATGGTTCGTTATGAATGCCACACTGTCACTACTCACTACATTTCCATAAATTTTTCGAAGCAGGTAGTGGAGCATTGCTTGTGTCGGGTCTATTAGACGCGCTTTAGGTTTTCAACTGGCAATCACTACAACACGGTAGAGCATCGGAGGCGTTCTAAAATGCCTCTAGAGCCCACCAGAATGCCTTTAAACATCTAAGGAGCCGTTCGCTGAAAATGCTAGAGACTATCGCGAAGGGAAAAACTAACAAAGGCATTTTTCAATAACGCCTCGGAAGGTCAGACATTCCACGGCGTTTTTAAGAAATGACTCAAAAAGCTCGCTGGCATTTTCATTTAGTGCCTCGAAAGCTTTTTCAGATAGCCCCGTCAACATGAAAAAAAACTGGTTGATGCTCCTTCCAGTTACAGGATCCTGTTCTCTGTAGGCCCCTATATCGGAGAACGCACACATAGCAACCTAATCATAGCTCCTAGTTATATAATATAATTACAATTGTTAATGGGCTCTAATTTGTTTCATGGTAGGCCCAGACTGAACAGCGCTAGCAGGGCCAGACTCTTGTTTTGTTGTGTTCGCGAAATACTGTGCGCACTCCGCCTATTTAAGGAGGCCGGAATTTCTCTCCGGGAGCGGTATGGGACTAAACTGGAGTTAATAATTAGCCATCGTTTTCATTCACATCGCCAGCCGATGCTGCGGCAATACGCTAGTACTGCCTACTGATGAAACTTCATTAATTAGCTCCGACTGTTCCGCCTAAGATAACATGCACGTATAATTTGGTTCCGATCGACAAGTAACAAGAAGCAGACGCGGGCGACTCCGACGAGCCATCATCGACGGCTGTATTTTCTCTAACAAGAAGCATGGGCCACTCCGCCGAGCCGTCGGCGGCGGCTGTCCTGTATTTTTCTCTAACGAGAAGCAAATGGTGGGCGATTCGGACTAGCTATGGGCAGCGACTGTATTGTATATTTTCCGAACGAGAAGCAGATAGGCGAGTCCAGCCAGCCGTCGTCTTCGTGTGTATTTTCTCCTCAGCCCAGCGTTTAAATCTTCGATTCGCAGGATGTTCTCACCGCCGGGCGCCGGCCAACGGTGGCTAGCTTGCAGCATCTTCAACGTTCAAGGTTTTTTCACGCTGCGGCGCCGCCAACACTGCAACTGGACGATAGTCAACCTACCTTCCCTGCAAGATTAGGAGGCATTTTTTAAAGTTGCCTCAAAAACTCTATCAATCTGAGGCATTGCTGAAAAACGCCTCCAAAGAGGCTTCAATCCGAGGCGTTTTCCTATAGTGCCTCCAAAGATGCATCAATCCGAGGTGTTTTTCTATAATGCCACCTTAAAGCATGATTTCGAAGCATTTACAAAGTGCCGTTACAAAAGCGCCTTTAATTAACCACCGTGGTGTAGTGAATGTGCCATCTAATTTTATTAGTTTAACAGGTATGTGAATTGAGAGGCAATCGACGTGCGCTTGGTGGGTTGGGAGGAAGAAGGAAAGAGGCCATGAGCGAGAGCATGAGCACGACCGGTCGCATCATGCATGACGGATGGCGCAGGTGAAACCACATTTTGCATGATATCACATCTCAAAATTCAATTTGGAAGTTCTCAAAAAAATAAAAAAATTTGTGACTGTTCATAAGTGTGTCGACAATTCGTAAGAGTTTCTTTATACGCTGTACAAACTGACACCATATCTTTTTCATTTTGCTAATAACTGACACCATATCTTATGAATATTAACAATTGTTTTTGTTTTTTTCGAAAATTTGCAAATTTGAATTTTGAGGAGTGGTGTCATATGAGTGGTATGATCGATGGTATCATGTGATATTTTTCCAGCTAGCTTCTTCGTCAATATATATGTTGGTTGTGCAGTACGTCTGGTTGGCTTCTTCTCTATATTTTTTTTAGAAAAGGAGGATGACCCCCGGCCTCAGTATCTGGGCGATGCATGCGGCAAGTTTATTAATTATTCTCACAAGACCTTACAAAGTCATACAACAGTAAGACTGAAGCCACCATCTAAGCAACAACTGTCGCTACACCTATCCAGCTGATGAAGGGTCGCTAATAGTCTGGGCCTAATACCAAACAGACATCGCAGCCAAACCTAAACATCTAAGACCTAAGGTCCCAACCAGGACGCCTGCCTAGTATGGGGCACCTACCAGTCCGGCGCACTCCTCAACCAGGACGCCTGCCGGGTATGGGGCCGCCGCAGCCACCTGCCACGAGTCCATCTTCAGAGCTGTACTGTTGCATCTACCGTGCCAGGTCTCTCAGACATCGACGCCACCATGACGCCAGACAGCGTCGTTCTCCTGCGCGAGTCCATCCTCCCACATCGAACTCCGAATCTGCACTGCGCCACGCCGTCCAGATCCGTCGCCATCAATGTATGGATGAAGCACCGCTCCACCAAAGAAGCCGTCCGCTCGTCCCGCGAAGCCGAGTGCACCTCCAAGAATGCCGCCCCCAAGGGGGTTTCGACACATGATTGCCGCCAACATCCGATCAACTGATCTAGGGTTTCCCCCAGAGGTATTGAATGGAGTTGGGAGCTTCACCTCGATGATGCCTTCATGAAGGAAACGATGATAAGGGCATCGTCATCACCGTCTCCCGCCATCGACCGAAGATCAGGTTTTCACCCGAATCCGTCCCAAGAAATTCACCCAACAACCTGTGCACCGTCTCGACCGCCTTCAAAGCCCCAGATCCAGCCGCCTAGATCCGGCGACCAACCGCAGCAACAGTTCCACCGTGGGACCCCTGGCGCACCGGCCACTGCCTGAGTGTGTGACACAACTGGAGCCTAGGAGGAGGGCTCCCATCCCGCCTCTTCAAGCCGCGAGAGCCACCGAGAAGGATCCCGCGCGCTCGTCGCTGTCTCTGATCCGAACCTATCCATAACAGATCGCCATCACAGATCCGCCTTGGACAGGGACTGCACCACGCCATGCCACCGCGGGAAGCCCGAGCTTCACCGGCCTCCACCCTCCAGGGCGGCCGCCCCGGGATCCAGACAGAACTTTGCCGCTGCCACTGGCCAAGTTCCGCCGCCGCCGACCGGCCAAGCCGCCGGTCACTGCATGACCATGCGAGCTCAGCCAGCCGGCCGACCAACTCCGATGAAGAAGAAGGCCACTACCACCAAGCCTAGGGCCGGCGCCCCAGATATCCTCGTGTTGCAGATCAAGTCCAGGAGTAGTGCCCCGCCAACGGCGATTGAGATCGATAGCACAACGAATTAGCCCGTCATGAGTCAAGGCCAGATCCGTCGTTGCTGGTGCCGTCCTCCCTCGCCGCCGCCGCACCACTTCCATGTCGCCGCCGATCTGCGCCACCGCCGCTGATCTGGCCGGAGAGGAGCGCCGCCTCCCAACCTGATCGAGATTCAAGGAGAAACCGCCGCCGCCGCCACGCCACAAGGGCTTTGCCTTGTGACGCCCCGAGCGACGGCGGCGGAGGGGAGCGAAGGAGGGGCGAGGCTGTAGGAGGAGGGCGGGGGCTCCCCGGTGCGGGACGGCGCCGCCGCACGGGGGAGGGGGGCTTCTTCTCTATATGTTGGACTTCTCTAGTATTTTGTGATACAGCAACAAATTCTGTGCGCGTTTCCTGAATTTCTCACTAGATCATCATATAAATTTTGGATTCACAAGACTTATCAGCCCAAAGAGTTGGCAGTTTCTTTCTAATGAGATAAAATGAGAGAAGAGGTGGGTTTCTAGTCATAGGCTTGTAGGGTTTTTCAATTCACAAAGTGTATCTCCTCGTATCCAGTAGAACTTGCAGTTTCGACTTCCATATTATGAGCTGAACTTGGAATTTTTGAATTCACAAGTCCTATCTCATTAGATGCGGTAGAACTTGCACTTTCTACATTCATGTTGTGAGCTGAACTTTCACTGGAATAAGAGTTAAGCGTGTAGGTCAAGTTATTGCATAATAATAATTGCATAGAAAAACCGAGGAACAACATGTGAGTAATATCTTACAGTAATTCAAGGAAATTCTGCTTTGGCGGCATGTCCAGATCATCTAAGCTTCTCTCAAACATTTCTAGAACATTTGTTATATTAGGGCGATGCACAGGTAATACTTGTATGCACCACAAGCCGATTAAGGTCATATTTTTTCGCGATTTCCTCAATTCCGGTCGTGACTTTACATGCTTGTAATCCATCTTCTTGCTCAAAGTGGTCGTAAATCCAATCTGGAAAATATTTTTCACTAGATTTTGTAACAATTGATTTTACATTTCTCCTACCTCCAACCATCTCTAGCAGTATCATCCCATAACTATAAACATCTGACTTAGTTGAAACCACCCCGAAGGTTCGAGAGTAAACTTCTGGGGCAATGAATCCAATTGTTCCTCTAGCTCCCGTCATTGAAAGCTTGATCTCCTTCGTATGACACAATTTAGCTAGACCAAAATCAGCAATCTTTGTGCTAAAATCTTTATCTAGAAGGATATTATGAGGCTTGATATCAAAATGGACGATGCGTGTGTTGCAGCTATGATGCAAGTAATCAAGGCCTCGAGCAATCCCGATTGCTATCCATAGAGCCTCTCCCATCCTAAAATTTCCTTGGCGTTCTCTGAGTAAATATATTTATCCAAGGAACTGTTGGGCATGTACTCATATATTAGAGCTCGTTTTGATCCCTCCAAAGAAAACCCAAATAAGCTAACAACATTAACATGAGAGGTTCTTCCAATGCTCATAACCTCATTCACAAACTCGTCCCCATTTTCTTTGCAGTCATGCAAGAATTTCACAGCAACCAGAAGACCATCATGCAGTCTTCCTTTAAAAACCACACCATAACCACCTTCTCCAAGCTGATTGTTGCGAGAAGATGTTATCTTCATTACCTTTGAGTACTTGTATCTTGTTGGAGCTAGGGGTCCATGGGATACTATCATGGCCTCATAATTCTTTTCAGTGTTACTGCTAGTCTTCTTGCAAATGAACCTTAGTCTTTTTCCCTTTCTATGCCATATCAGCACATAAAGACATGTAAAGAGCAAGGTTGCAGCAGCTGATGTCAAACCTGAGATGAAAGAAGATGTTATTTCCTCTTGCAAACCAGAAGTTATAGTAGTCATTGTGATTTCCAAGCCCATCAGTAGTTTACATATCTCTTTCCGCAAGAGTACATCATGGCAAAGTAGCAACAAGCTATCATAATTTGCTCAGTCTTGTAAACTGAGAGTTGCTTGTTTCAAATTGTACTTTTAGAATCGTTTTTCAATTATTACAGACATGATAGATTTTAAAGTTACTATTTTGTCATGGAAAATCACTATTAGTAAACCACTGGTATTTAAATCAATAAATATGAAAAGATGGCAAAAGTTTTAGTGTACCTATTAGCATAATCTTCTTCCCTCTCCTCTTGCTACCTGGAATTAATATAACATTGCATTTATGAGTATTATTAACTGGTACTTTTATTCTAATGACCATATATAATGGCATTTTTTTTAAGTATACAAAAACCACCGGAGTGGCATATTTCAAAAGCAGCTTTTTGTAGTGGCATTTTACGATTTCGAAGAGTTGGCAAGCGGAGTTTTTTTTCCGTTACCCATCCTTTTGGTGTAATAATCATACACAAGATTTACAAATGGTTGTACCTATAAATAGCCCTAGTGCATGGATGTAGGTTCGTTCCATCCATGTCAGCACGTATGTAAATTGTTTTTGTAGATCTTTGCATAGTAAGTGAGGGCACTGCTCGTTTGGGTTGGTTTATCAAACATATATACTTATTACTTCGATCAAGTGTTCAATTTATAGCGTGTTGTGTAATTTTTTAGTTTTACAGGCAGTTGTGATTTTGAAGGCTTACCAGCGCATGTCGACTCGTGCATTTTGCCAACGGAGCAGAGGCACGGGAAGGTGGCAGACTCGTTATTATATCGACACTGCCCGCCACTCGCACTGCAGGAAGAGCAGTCCCCAGCGCCGGTGCCTGTCCAATCTAGGATGAACCCGCTCTTCAGGAGTCGACTGTAGTTTGCCGCCGTCAAGATAGCCGCCTCCGATCCAAGCACCGGGTGGTAAGCGTACATGCAGTTTCCGGTGGGTATTGTGGGCGGCATGTTCCGGTCGTAGCTGCCGCCGAGGTACACGGAGATGGGCCAAGGGCAGCTGGGCACGCCAGTGGCGTTCATATAGTCACGCCCACGCGGCTCTGTCCCGTTGCAGCCGTAGAGGAAGCACAGGGCCCGGTTGGTGGGGCTGATCTCAAATGGGGTAAGAGGTAGGATGGTCAACATGTTGAAGTCGATGCAGCACACGGCGTCGGTGCCGTGGGTGACTCTGTCGTGGGACACGAGGAAGGACCTGGTGTCGTAGTCGATGTCGTGGACGCGGATGCCAGTGCCCCTCAGGGAAGCCACGGTGCTGTTGCCGGCGCACCGTAACTCGTAGGCCGGGTGGCCGCAGGAGGAATTCGACGGATGGCTCGGGCCGCCGAGCCAGAATGGGTACTTGATGGGGAGTTCCCCGCATTCGGAACGGAGGGAGTAGTTGTCAATGTTCCATAAGTTTATGGTAAAGATATTTTCAGTTTCTCGCTCTGTGATGTCCCGGAAGACTCCAACCACATCTTCTTCGCTTGCGTCTCCGCCCAGTTTTTCTGGAGCTGCTTTCGCGAGATTGTAGGTGGAAGTTGGTGCCACATCAATTTCCTGGACTTATTTGCTGAACTCCAGCTGTCCCCCACGTCGTCTCGCCACATTAGGTGGCTGGAGGTTGGGGTTCTTGCCTGGACTCTTTGGACCGTTCGCAATAAGCTTATGTTCCAGCGTACTCCTCTTCGTCGCGCTACTGACGCTCTCTACAAACTCTCGGGTTTCTTGCAGCTTTGGCGGCCTCTTAGCCGCCCCCCCGGATCGGGACGCCATCTCAGCCTACATCGCCGACCTCCGCTCGATGGCCGTCCGCCTATCGCCGCCGCCCCCGCCGCCTCCGCCGGAGCCTGACTAGACTCCCTGCGCTTGGAGGGCTTTGTTTTTTCTCTTTCTTTTGGGCTTGTTGAGCTGTGCCCTCAGCAGAACCTATGTACTTTCTTGTGAGACTCGGGTGGTGTGTGTGTGTGAACCTGCTTTGGTTGTCTGTCTTGTGACGGTTTGCTTTATTTATAAAGTGGAGTGAAAGCCTTTTTCGGTAAAGATATTTTCAGAATAATGCATTAGCTGTTATGTTCAGAGCAAGGAGAAGTTGTCGTAAAAGATGCCGATGATCTGGACATTGTTCTGGATGCATGGTTCGTTATGAATCCCACACTGTCACTACTCACTACAGTTCCATAAATTTTTCGAAGCAAGTAGTGGAGCAGTGCTTGTGTCGGGTCGATTAGATGCGCTTTAGGTTTTCAACTGGCAGTGTTTCGTCTAATTTTATGAGTTTAACAGATACATGAATTGAGAGGCAATCGACGTGCGCTTGGTGGGTTGGGAAGGAGAAGGAAAGAGGCCATGAGCGAGAGCATGAGCACGACCGATTGCATCATGCATGACGGATGGCGCAGGTGATACCACATTTTACATGATATTACATCTCAGAATTCAATTAGGAAGTTTTCAAAAAAATTGAAAAAAATTGTGACTGTTCATAAGTGCGTCGACAATCCCTAAAAGTTTCTTTATATGGTGGACAAACTGACACCATATATTATGAATATTCACAATTGTTTTTTTATTTTTATTTTGAAAATTTGCAAATTTGAATTTTAAGGAGTGGTGTCATATGTGTGGTATCATGGTATCATGTGATATTCTTCCAGCTAGCTTTGGTCAATATATATGTTGGTTGTGCAGTACGTCAAGTTGGCTTCTTCTCTATATGTTGGACTTCCTTTTATCAACAGAATTAGAGATCATTGCTGCCTCGGACTATTTGAGGGTTGACAGAGCAAAAGTTAACTCCAGCTTGTGTGGTTCTAATTATTAATTTTTGACCAGTACTGTTTCAATTTGGGAATTTTCCGGGCATTGGTGGGGGTTAACGTACGATGAAGATAGAGTGTCCCTTTATCTGATGTCAGTTTGTATGACACATTGGTGGGGGTTTTCCTAATTGTACAAGTAACAGAGACAACGATTGATCCAACACTGACACATGTAATTGCTGTTGCTTGACTAACGAATGGATCAATAGTTGGACATTTCGAGAGTTGATACGTTGTCTTCTATTGTCTCCCTGTATAAAACAAAAAAAGAACCATCTTTGTGGGCAATCACACGCTGACTTTTGTGGTAAAAATGATGCATGACCTGGGTATGTTATTGTTCACTGCGGCTGCTAAATGAGTGTATACTAATTCAAAAATCCTACTAGATCAGTCGCTAGCGCTAATTCAAAATGGCTACTAAATCAATCGCTAACACTAGTCCCTTCAATCTAATCATGTTTATCACCAAGTCTTTGTGCTAGGCTGCTAAGCACGCACAAT
>LR880968.1:30461253-30475925 GCA_904067115.1 Aegilops sharonensis | reverse complement strand
TTTGAGAACATCAAAAGTATGAAACAATTGCTTGGCTTGTCATCGGGGTTGTGCATGATTTAAATATTTTGTTTGATGAAGATAGAGCATAGCCAGACTGTATGATTTTGTAGGGATAACTTGCTTTGGCCATGTTATTTTGAGAAGACATGATTGCTTTGTTAGTATGCTTGAAGTATTATTGTTTTCATGTCAATATTAAACTTTTGTTATAAATCTTATGGATCTGAATATTCTTGCCACAATAAAGAAAATTACATAGATAAATATGCTAGGTAGAATTCCACATCAAAAATTCTGTTTTTATCATTTACCTACTCGAGGACGAGCATGAATTAAGCTTGGGGATGCTGATACATCTCCAATGTATCTATAATTTTTGATGTATTCATGCCATGTTTATAATATTTTACATGATTTTGGTATGATTTGGTTAGAACTAACCTGGACTGACGCTGTTTTCAGCAGAACTACCATGGTGTTGTTTTTGTGCAGAAATAAAAGTTCTCAGAATGCGCTGAAAATAAACGGAGATTTTTTCTGGAAAATATAAAAAATACTGGAACAAAGAGTTATCGGAGGGGAGTCCAGTGGGCCCCACGAGGGTGGAGGGCGCGCCCCCTACCTTGTGGCCGCCTCGTGGACCCCCTAACTTGTTCCCGACGCCAACACCTCTTATATATACCTAAACTTCCAGAACATAACCTAGACTGGGAGTTCCTACGCCGCAAACCTCTGTAGACACCAAAAACCAATCGGGACCCTGTTCTGGCACCCTGCCGGAGGGGGGATCCATCACCGGTGGCCATCTTCGTCATCCCGGGGCTCTCTGTGACGAGGAGGGAGTAGTTCACCCTCGGGGCTGAGGGTATGTACCAGTAGCTATGTGTTTGATCTCTCTCTCTCTCTCTCCCGCTCTCTCTCTCTCTCTCTCTCTCTCTCTCTCTCTCTCGTGTTCTTAATATGGCATGATCTTGATGTACCGCGAGCTTCACTATTATAGTTGGATCTTATGATGTTTCTTCCCCTCTACTCTCTTGTAATGGATTGAGTTTTCCCTTTGAAGTTATCTTATCGGGTTGAGTCTTCAAGGATTAAAGAACACTTGATGTATGTCTTGCATGTGCTTATCTGTGGTGACAATGGGATATTCACGTGATCTACTTGATGTATATTTTGGTGATCAACTTGAGGGTTCAGTGACCTTGTGAACTTATCCATAGGGGTTGGCACACGTTTTCGTCTTGACTCTTCGGTAGAAACTTTGGGGGCACTCTTGGAAGTTCTTTGTGTTGATTGAATAGATGAATCTGAGATTCTGTGATGCATATAGTATAATCATACCCACGGGTACTTGAGGTGACATTGGAGTATCTAGGTGACATTAGGGTTTTGGATGATTTGTGTCTTAAGGTGTTATTCTAGTACGAACTCTAGGATAGATCGAACGTAAAGAATAGCTTCGTGTTATTTTACTACGGACTCTTGAATAGATCGATCAGAAAGGATAACTTTGAGGTGGTTTCGCACCCTACAATAATCTCTTCGTTTGCTCTCCGCTATTAGTGACTTTGGAGTGACTCTTTGTTGCATGTTGAGGAATTGTTATATGATCTAATTATGTTAACATTGTTGAGAGAACTTGCACTAGTGAAAGTATGAAATTTTGGCCTTGTTTCCTAGCATTGCAATACCGTTTACAATCACTTTTACCACTTGCTACCTTGCTGTTTTTATATTTTCAGATTACAAAACCTATATCTACCATCCATATTGCACTTGTATCACCATCTCTTCGCCGAACTAGTGCACCTATACAATTTACCATTGTATTGGGTGTGTTGGGGACACAAGAGACTCTTTGTTATTTGGTTGCAGGGTTGTTTGAGAGAGAGACTATCTTCAACCTATGCCTCCCACGGATTGATAAACCTTACACTACTAGGGAAAAGCCTAGCAGCAGCGCAGGTTTTGGGCCTCTCAGTAGTGCGGGGACCGGCGCTACTAATAAGGCGCTACAGCTAACGTATAGCAGTAGCGCATGTTGTCCCACGCTACTTCTATACATGAATAGTTGTAGCGCTCTTTAGAAAAGAGCACTGCTGATATTATCTGCAGCGCTGTTTACTGGGAAGCGCTACTGGTAAGGCGGCGCTACTGCTAAATTTCCCCCACTCGCTACTACTAGTTTAATTCGTTTTTCCCTGCATATTTGTTTTTGTATTTGTTTTGTATTTGAATAGGCTTTATACAATTAATCTTTAGCATATCATACACATACAAATGTAATCATAGCATATACATACAATTAGTCTCATCAAATCATGTCATCATCATAATCATCATCCAACACAAAGTGGTCTCTCGTCATCATCTCGAAAATAGCGATACAAGTCTCGATTACTTGCAAATACATCGTCATCCATCTAAACAATGATATATGCGAGAAGAGCTATCACTTTGAGTACATGAGTTCGTATCCCTCTCTCGCATTAGCGTGAATCTAAACTAACTACTGCCTGTCGCTCGGAAACCGGAAACCGGTACACCTGGGCCTGACACTCCGGCCACTTGTCGTATATATACTCCTGGCGTAGCACTTATTCACCATCGATGATTTATGCACCTGCATCGTCACATGAGTTGATGATATGCAACATATATAGTTGAGCAACAGAAAGAGACAGACTTGGCAAAAATAGAAACAACATATCATAAGCATAAATAACAAAGTTCATCGTACCCCAAAATGCCCTAACTAGAGTGATTTTTTCTAGTCGAGGAGGAGGACGGTTTAATTACATCACAAATAAAGTTTCACCGTGCATAACTCAAAGTTTTTTCATACAGAAAGTATGGACTAAACGGACACATTGTCATATGTCGACAATCACTCCAGCATGTCGTTCCATCCATCCATGTCAAGGAGATAGTCCCCGAGCCTAGTGAAAGGCTTCAGGTCGAGACGCTGAGCGGCTACCCGTGTTCGGACGTCTTCTCGCGACATTTGTCCTTCTTCGTAGAACATCCCTTTTTTTCCGACGACCTCCTTCATGATGATTTGGGCAAGTTCGCGCTGGATGTGATAGAACTCGGCTTGAAGTCGATGATCCTCGATATCTCCTACGTTCTTTGCCCATTGCAGAATATGGGCATGGCCGGATCTAGGTGACATGCGAAGGTTCTTGTGATCCCGTCTGTACTCCAGCATGTGGTGTAGGACATAGAATCCATCATTAAGAGAATCGTTCGGTTGCTGGTTGCAGCAAAAGTCGGTCTTATGGCCGAAGGCGACCCTGCCGCCCCTTCTCTTCTTGTCCCTGACCTCTCCACCCGTTGCTTGGTAGTAAAACATAGCACTGTCGAGAACATCCTTGATGTGGGTGTAATCCTTTTTGTGAATGTTCTTCGATGAGTCCAAGTAAAGAGTGTGGGAGAATCAGGGGTATAGGATGATGAGGATGGCGCGCCCGCCGCTGCGCAAAATAAGTACACCTCAAATTAATTAGCCTCCACCATGCAAATGAATGATTGAAATCGAAGGAAGGATAGCAGTGCAGATGACTTACACGGGATGATAAGGCACGAGAATCGCCTCCTTGTCCTTATTGGCGAGCATGAAATTGACGATGTATTCCCTTGTGTATACACGGTGCTCTGAGCAGACTCCCAAGAAGCCCTCGTGCATGTTGTACGGGTCAGCGACACAGATATGAGATATCTGCTCAACCCCGATGATGTAGTTCATGTGCAAGGCATAAAGGCGGACAAACGTAAAATCCAGCTTCTTCACGTGAAACATGTCGAATATGTAATCGAATCGGAGGAAGAACTTATCCGCGGGGAAGCTGTCGATGTATGACATTTGCGGCGGAACGTTAACCACGTAGAGTGGGTATCCTGGATCTTTCGAGGCGATGAGGCTTTTCTCTACCCGCAGCACATCGTCATGAAGTCTCCTTAGATCGCCGAATCTGACCCCTAGCGCTGTTGCAGGTAGGATTGGTTGACCGGGGATATGACATTTATCCGCATCGGGGATATCTATACGGTCCTGAAGCCGAGGCTGCTGAAGCGGCTGGATCATAGAATCAGCTTTTTTGCCTTTCCTCGCTCTCTTCCTAGACTTCTTTACTATCGGAAGGTCGTCCATAATACGTTGAGACGGCAATTCAAGCGCCGACTCATGACGCTCAAACCCTGAGGAGGCGCCAGTATAGACATACTGTTCAGCGCCACCGTCGTCCTCATCCTCATCCATGGCGACGTCATCAGTGACTAATGGAGCCTCCTCCTTACCCCGTCTGCTATCACCCAACCAGACACCCGACGCTAATTGGGTAGGTGGGGTGTTGATGTTCATACCTTGTTGAGGCTGCGTGCTCGTAGGTGTGCTCCCGACCGCCTCCAGACGAAGCAGACTCTTTGGCCACAACAGGACCCACCCATTGCAACAATCACCAAGCCGCCGCGGTGTCTCCTCGCCATCCACCTGTAGTATTGGAGGAGGCAAATTCTCGTGGCCCGGTTCGACACTGGCCACGGAAACCTTGAAGACGTTCGGGGGGATCGGCCAGCTGTGGAACAACGCTTCCTTCGGCTCCATTATCGTCGCCTTCCCTACGTCCACCTTCTGGTCGCCGATGGTGTATAATATGGTGCACGGGGTTTCGTCGGCCTGCAAAGAAAAGTCTGCGACGTGAGACATCCGAAAGGCAACGAAAACGGGAGATTATACATTTATATTGAAGGGGCCGGTGTGACAGATACCGTGAGGGCGTCGAGGGATGAAGTCATGTACCTAGGGTAGGGTCATGGACCTGTCCAAGATACCCTCCCTAAGGACATCTCTAGAAGAAAACACCTTTCAGTCGACTTGGAAGGGTTTCACTCGACGGACTTAAAGACACTCGACCATGAAGCCAACCACCCGACCGCCAGGAGATCTAAAGTCAGTCTGCATACAAACGGCCGGTCATTAAGTAGCTTTTATGGTCATCATATCACTTTATGTGGGGCGTTATCAGTAACCCCCGATCTTAATGTACCTTAATCCCTGCATAACTGAGGGCTGGAGGGGTCTGGTGAACTCTATATAAGCCACCCCCCTCCTCAGTGTAAAGGGTTCGCACCCCTGTAACTCATATGCACATAATACAGTCGACCGCCTCCGGGCTCCGAGACGTAGGGTTGTTACTTCCTCCGAGAAGGGCCTGAACTCGTAAACATCTTGCGTATACAACTACTCCATAGCTAGGATCTTGCCTCTCCATTCCTACCCCCTATTCTACTATCAGACTTAGAACCACGACAGTTGGCGCCCATCGTGGGGCAGGTGTCTTAGCGATTTATTAGAGAAGTTGGGATTTTTCCGATCTCCTTCATCATGGTTTCAGGTGGAGTTTTGGTTGAGGGCCGCGAGATCCATCTCGGCGCGCTCATGTTCATCGCCGACGACTCCGCTTGGCTTCAGGAGGCTCCACTCGATGTCGACGCGCTCCCCGTCCGCGGGGCAACGCACTTTCGCGCGTGCGTCCGCGGCGTCCTCCTGCGGCAACCATCGACCCAGTATCGGTCGGCTCCTGCGCCGTCCTCCCTCCTAGTCTCCCGCCAGCGCAAGCACTCCGGTCGGTCGAGGCTTCATCGGTGGGTGAGGAACGCGGTGGCCCGCCAGTCGGCCACTCCCCAAGTCATGGCGACCGAGCCCGACGAATCTCTCCACGGCCTGTTCGATCTGTCGACTGGCTCCGCAGAGATTGCATCCGAGTGCGACAGCAGTGATCCAGCAGCGGAGGTTCTGATGGTCGATGGACCACGCAGTCCTCCTGGTTTCCCCCGCGCCGACGGAGGCATCGGCGGAGGCGATCCGGCACAGGTTCACGAAGAGTATCAACCCGAGCCCCTCACTTCGCTGCAGAGGGAAGAACTTCGCTGCCGGAAAATGGATGCATTACACACTCCTATCGTTGGAGAAACCCCCGAGGCTCGTGCCTTGGAGGACGCACGCTTGGCCAACCTGGCTGAGCGCACTCGACTGGAGAACCTTCAGCGAGTACTCGATGAGCACGCGCGGCAACGGGTTCCAGACTCCAGTCGACGTCAACTCTTTCCACAATCGACTCAGGTATATCGAACCCGGATTCAGAATCTAGCAGCTGCGGCCCGTATAGAAGAATCGATTCAGCCTTCCCAATCAGAGGCGGGTAGAGGTTTGCTACAGATCAGAGATTTACTCCGGGCAGCAGGAGATCAAAATTCAGCCGTATCGCAGTCACAGAATAGGATTCACAGCAAATCAGTCGCTGCGAATTCAGTCCAGTCGGCCCATAGTCCGAGATCGCCCCCGAGGCGTGAGGAACGTTGGGGCCGGCGTGATGATCAGTACAAGAGCCGTGAGCAGTATGAGCACCGATTCGATCGCAATGATCGACGTCGAGTGCCCACCCCTCCCCAGCAGGATGACAGACGCCAGCACAGTGTTGGGCGAAGGATTCCAGTCGACCCTAGAGAACCAGGCTTTGATGCTAGATCCATTATCGTTCAAGGCTTGGTCGACAGGAACAGAGCTCACCGAGAAGGCCATGACAGAGATGTGCCCACCAGCAGCAGAGTTCACGTCTCAGTACCATAGTGTTTTAGCAGAGCCATCAGGGCCGCGGTGATTCCTCCCAACTTCAGGTTGGCGACTGGAGTCAGTAAGTTCACTGGTGAGTCCAAGCCTGATACTTGGCTTGAGGACTACCGAGTGGCTGTTTAGATTGGTGGCGGCAATGATGAGGTGGCCATGAAACACCTACCTCTTATGTTGGAGGGCTCGGCCAGAGCGTGGCTGAATCAGTTGGCACCTAGCAGCATTTACACTTGGGAAGATCTCGCCCGAGTGTTTGTCAGAACATTCGAATGAACTTGCAAGCGACCAGTAGGGTTGACAGAGCTGCAATCTTGTGTGCAAAAGTTGAATGAAACTCTGAGGGATTACATACAGAGGTGGATCACTTTACATCACACGGTAGAAAATGTATCTGATCACCAAGCAGTCTGTGCCTTCAAGGAAGGCGTTAAGAATAGAGAGCTAAGTTTGAAGTTCGGTCGGACCGGAGTGTGGCGACCAATTCTCCGGGTATAAATTCCCAGAAAATGGCCCTTGTGCTCATCAGCCCCAGGATTACTGTTAGCTGATGAGGTACCAACTTGATACCGAAACTCCAAGCAAAACACAAAAATATGTGGTACAAGACAATTCTGGTCTGTGAGTACAACAAATGGTTTCTAGCGGTTGATGGCGGAAGCGGGTTGTAAATCTTCAGTGTCTATGGGACTCCATTTCCCACAGGAACAGCTGACCAGGTTAACTCCTATCTTCGCGAGGCTGCTATCACCGTTGCTTAGGTTCCGGGGCTGTAAACACGGTCGCTCCTTTCCACGCAAGAAATCTGGCCAAGACAATAGCCAGGGACAAGCCAGTGAGTACTTTGAATGTACTCGCAAACATTATGAACACGGGAATAATATAACAACGATGTTCCGAAATATTTATGCTCATGACGTCAGTCAAAAAGGTATATGAATCTTTGATGCATGTAAGCAGGTTATTTATGGAAATGTAACAACATAATAATAATAAAAGGCACCGAGCGGGCGTCTGAAGCAACGCCACATAAAGGGCTTAAAAAGAAATGCCACAGTCGGGCGTCTGAGCGACACCACATAAAGGGCTTTAAAAGAAATGCCACAGACGGGCGTCTAAGCGACACCGCATAAAGGGCTTTGAAAGAAATGCCATAGTCGGGCGTCTGAGTGACACCACATAAAGGGCTTTTAAAAGAAATGCCACAGTCAGGCGTCTAAGCGACACCACATAAAGGGCTTTAAAAGAAATGCCACAGTCGGGCGTCTGAGCGACACCACATAAAGGGCTTTAAAAGAAAACAATCATAGTGAATATCCAGGAGGTAGAACCGTCCCAGGGATATTCAATAATACCAATAATATCACGGGTTAGTCTACAACAAAATAGTAATTATCAATTGCCACATGTCGCAAGTCGTAATATCAGTTCTGATTTAACAGTTTCACCTCTGAAGACCGACACTAAGACCGACACTTGACCCATCCCAGACTGTAATCCTTAACCATGGACACGGCTATTCGAATAGGTTTAATCTCTGCAGAGGGTGTACTCTTTACCCACGAGTAACAGATTCCTTTAGTCCATCGGGACTAATTCTGTCTACGGTCTTTTTGTTGAAAACACACCTAACCTGCACACACCAGCTTAACTCACACGTGTCTGGAATCACCCACGACACCTGTCAAGCAAACTCTAAGTGGAGAGGCTACAACCTCGCGTAGCATGGGATCAAATTTATATTGCGCGCCCTAAGGGGTGGCCTCCCCTCTCGGTCTCAACCGGAAACACCCATGCCCCCGGACCAGGTGGTCTGCCTACCAGCTACAACCGGTATCTTCCACCCTGGCCTCTCTGTACGGTGTTTGCTAGAAAGAGGTTGACAACTTACTGAACCGTACTCTACTTGTTGTAGAGATGAGTGGTAGTACGAAACAAGTATGGGGTTACTGGAACAAGACTCGAGCTAGGGTCGACTCAGGAGGTTTATAAATTTCTCTGCATGACATTTATAATGAAAAGAGTTCAACCAACAGAAGCACCGCTCACTATACCTTACCATGCCATACCGGACATAACCGTCCCGACGGAGACCGGCGACAAACTCATGCCTACCCAAGGCAGAGGTTTTCCCGGACTTCTTCCGGCATGCATGCAAGGCACGTGAGGATGATTATCATCACAATTGTGTTCATTCCCAACAGCATGGAAATCACTAATATGCATCCATGCACATGATCGTATCACATGAAATAACGATTCCTCCAAAATGAGGTGATGTTATAAACGTGTCAATGAACACACAAAAGTATTATGCCGGGGTTCAGAATGCTTGCCTTCAGGTCACGGGAAGGCAGGGTGCATTTCAAACTCTTGAAATAAATCTCCTTTCTTCAAAAATCCTATTTTGAAAATATAAAAGAATTAACACACAAAAATAAAAACAGCACAAAAGTTGTTTTGAATTTTTTAAAAATAAATCTTAAAATAAACTAGACAATATTTGAAAGAGGTAGGAAAAAGAATCAATTTAATTGGAGTTGTATTTAAAAAGATACAGCAGGTCAAAGTTTGGTCAAAATCTGTTTTTAAAATAAAACAGAAAAGAAAACGTTTTAAAAGAAAAACACGTCGAAGGCGTATTCGGAAAAAGGCGCTTCCACTTACTCCTGCGTGGACAGGTGCTGGGTCACTGACGGTGGGCCTGCCTGGCCCACTGGTCAGGTTTGACCAGCCACGCGCGCGTCGTTCCCCTCTGACCGAACAGAGGCGGAGCTCCGGCGAGGATTTGCCGGCAACCGGGGGCGTCCCTTGGTGATCTGAGGACATGGGTGATCATATGAGGTTGCTCGAGAACTCGATTGAGCTCCGGGGCCCTTATATAGGCGGTGGAGGTCGGTTCCGAGGTGGCCGGCGATAAGGATGACGGCGAACCGTCTTTCTGTAGCAATGGCGACGTGGCGGCAACGCGCGCTAGGGGACGAAGCTGCGGCTGAGCTGGAGATGCTTAAGGGGGCAGCTNGGCTACGGTGGTCTCCGACCAAAATTGAGCGCGGGGTTGCACTCATGAGAGGGAGGGGGAGTTCTTGGTGGAGAGAGTGGAGAGGGAGAGGCACTGGTGGCGACGGAATCAGCCGGAACTTAGCGGTGACCGAACCGGCCGGACTCGGGGAAGATGGCCTTCCCCTCCTCGACTGCTGGCCGCGGTAACTCTAGGGTGATCATATGAGGTTGCTCAAGAACTCGATTGAGCTCCGGGGCCCTTATATAAGCGGTGGAGGTCGGTTCCAAGGCGGCCGGCGATAAGGACGACGGCGAACCGTCTTTCTGTAGCAATGGCTACGTGGCGGTGGCGCGCGCTAGGGGATGAAGCTGCGGCTGAGCTGGAGATGCGCAAGGGGGCAGCTGGCGAGCGGAGGAGGTTTGGGCGGCGCTGTCCATGGATGCGGCCGCAAGCGTGCCGCCAAGAAGCTTGCTGTGGCGCCGCTGTAGCGAGCCAGGGGCGGTCGGGTGGGGGCGCGACACGGCTATACCAGCGGATCAGATCGAGCTCAGGGGGAGGGCTCAACCTGGGACGCGGCAGCTCGGGCGTACGCACGTGCAAAACGCGCGCTCTGGCCGCGCCCAGAGCGTGCACGCCAAGTGTTCGATACAATTCCGTGGCATGCTACAGGTCACAGGTGAGGTTGGAAAGCAACAAAACTAGGTTAGAGAGAGAGGGAAACTCAAGGTACAAGATGGTTTGGTCAGGTGGCCAAGTTCACAATGCCAACAACAACTCATGTAAAAGTCAGTTCATGCCCTCTAGGTGTTTGACAAAATGCCACAGGCACCTAGGCTTTTCTTGGAGTGGCCAATACTTCCAGATCAGTGTCTCCTTGGATGCACAAGAGGGTGGTGAGGTTAGTTTGTGAAAAGCACAAACTTGCTAGTGCAAGTTTTGCAGAACTTCAAATCTGGACAGGAGGTGGATGGCATTATAACATGAACCAAAAATGATCAAATGAGTGCATGCTCCTGGACTTAGGGGTTTTGCATGGAGGACTACAAGTAGGAGAAAGAATCTAGGGCCAAAGAGCAAGCAAGACTATGGTTGCTGTACAAATCATCATGTTGGACCAGAATGGAGATGAGGTTGATTCACTCAAAAATTTCAAATAACATCCCTGGATTTCTGCACAAAGTGGAATCATATGCTGCTACTAACATCCCATAATTTTGGTGGAAGCTAGAAAGAAATATATAAAAGGGTTGTAGTGTAAAATTGTCCACTGGACCAGAGAAGAAAAACATGTGTAGAACTCAAAATATGCAATGAATGAAATATATTATTGCACAAAAGTGATTTAGAGACATCACATGACATCTCCAAATTTTGGTTGGATTTTTAGTTAAGTTCATCAACTAGTTGTAGTACAAAAAGGAGCTCCAAAACTTAAAACAAGTCATTTTAATGAATAAAGCTCAGGGTGAAATAATTTAATAAATAAATCTATTGATTGAGAGATGTTTTTTTTAAAGAGAGGGCATATAAGTCCAATATGTTTTGGAAGGACCCACTTGGGAAAAACTCGTTAATATTAAAAGAAAAGTTTTAAAATCAACAGAGATATTCTTGTAGGCAAAAAAATTTAAACTCTTGGCAAAAATTTAATAACTAAAACCTGGTTAAATTTTTGGGGTGTTACAATTACTACCCCCCTTAAGAAAAATCTCGTCCTCGAGATTTGCTAAGAGCCGTTGAGAAAAACAGATACTCCACATGCGTTCGAGCGGTTGTGAGTCTGCTGCCGTGGTGCTGCGTGAATCAAAATAAACTATGTAGTGAGGGGATAAACGATGCAGCAACTCGGGGAAAAGAAATCTCATTCTAGGATTTTTCGCGGTTACACAAGTTAACCACAAAGAAAACTACTCATACTAGTGGAAACTAAATACTAGACTCGTCGCACAATTTCCAGGTACCATGCATAAGTTACAATGTAACAATAAATGCTGCAATAACATCCACAGCAGTGACGTCTAAAATGAAAACGGTAACTGGACGGGGTCCCAATAAAATGTATCTGGTAAAGGGATACACTCTTCTTCTATCGGAGGAAGTGGATTGACCAGTCGATGTATGCGTCTCTTCGGGTCGGGCCTTAGTGGTCTGCCGATGGCAATCTGAGGATTTAAATCAGCGAGACTCTGGAGATAATCCATCACTCGCTGGTTCAAATGCTCTTGAGCGATGATGTACTGGATAAGGTTGGCTAGTACTGGGTCTCTCTCAATCCGCCCACCGGGAAAAGATGTTACTCCTCCGGGTGCTGCACGGATCGGAAAGTAATAATATCATCGCTCGTGGGCATAGGGTACTGCGGATCGAAGACGAGCAGTCGCTTCTTTTGCAACAGCCTCTATGGCCAAGCGTGGTGTTGGCATAGATTTCCCCACGAAGGAAACCTCAGTTGGATCTTGATTGGAGTCTACGGGAGGTATGTGTACTGCTGCCCAATATTCCGACGTGGAAGGGGTGATTCTTGATTTGAACAGCTTGTACTGGGGTGGCTGGGTAGAACCCATGGTACTGCAGGTAAAGTCCCACAATATTTTGACAAAGCTGCCTGGGGTTGCATCTGGGGTTCTCAGGTAAATACTAGGGCTCGACATGGCAAGAAATGGTTGTGAGAGTGGTGCACGAGGTGAGGGGTGCTGGGTAAGGTCACAAGGTGGCCTTCTTATATAACATCTGGGCTGGTTTATTTACCGTGGTGAAAGGTAATAAATATGCCAGATCACCTCCAAGAATCGGGGTCAGTGTCGGGGATACACATATCTCATAAAGAGACGTGTTACTGTGGGTGTCGTCGGGGTTGGTCTTGGTAGTTGTGCCCAGAAAAATGTGCAACTATGTGCTGACAAAATACGCAAAGCTACTATTAAAACAGAGGCACAACGACAGGCTGCGCTTACTCACAAGGTTACATGATTACAAAGCGAGAATACACCGAGACTCGGCACTACTCGGATGACTTAGTCTACCTCGTTTACATCTGAATGAGCCTGCCTTGAGGATGCTGAGGCTTGTCCACGGGTCTCAACGTCGGGATTAGCCGGAGATGGTGGAGGAACTGCAGGGTCGGGGTAGCTATGATGACCATCGCGGGGATTGTTGGCCACAATCCCGTTGGAGTGTGTTCCCAAAAGGCGACGAAGCACTTCCGGGGTCATCACAGTATCTTGGATGATGGCTGGGGCTGACCTCAGGGTATCAATCGGGTGTCCGAACAGCACGACTGGGTTGTCGGTGTCGGCCTCGGTTTCTCTGCTTACCGGGGCTCGGCGAACCAGCTCTCCTCGAGCTGTGATCAGATCAATGGTGATCTAGTCGAACAGTGCCTCTAGTGCACTTACATAGCGCACTAGGTGCAACAATGCGGGATCCGTCTCGTGATTTCCGTTGGCAACTTGGGGTGGTCTACCATACCCTTCACGCCTGGGGTAGTAGTGGAACGAGCGACAGTTAACTCTGGGCGACAACTGCCAGAGTTGAACTATAGCCTCTCGAGCAGCTAGCTGGATGGCTTGTGTCTCAAAGGAAGTTGTTCTTCCGGTGAACCTGTAGGGGCGTTCTGGCGACAGACCCCTACCGTAGATGTGCACAGTGGCCCAAAATTGACGGCTTTCGCTGCCCATGGGTCCTTGGTACACAACATATTCTGGGGGTTCTTCTAACGCGTAGGCACGACGGGTGAGGTTTGCGAGTATGGTCACGAAACCTCCAAGATTGGTTGCTGTGGTCTCATTGTGCACTATGGGACCAGGCATTGTGGTTAGATTGGGGAAAGAGGCTGTGCTGAGCTGGGTTGAGGCTAGCGTGCCCTTTTATAGAAAAGGGGACGGAGTCTTCCTTCGCACGCTTGCGAATGAGACATTTTTGCCATTGGTCACTGGTGTGTGATCGACAGGCTAGGCGGATAGGTTGGGCACCGACTGCCAAAAGTGTCGGGGTCACTGTGTGGCTATCTAGCACAGGAAGCTTGGCTGGGGTTTGGTTAAGGTCTGGTAGGTCGGTTTGCCTAAGTTTATCGACCTGGCTGGGATAGGATTAGCCAATGGTCAGCCTGGTTCTGATACCAAGTTTGTGGCGACCGATTCTCCCGGTATAAATTCCCAGAAAATGGCCCTTGTGCTCATCAGCCCCAGGATTACTATTAGCTGATGAGTACAACACAAAAATATGTGGTACAAGACCATTCTGGTCTGTGAGTACAACAAATGGTTTCTAGCGGTTGATGGCGGAAGCGGGTTGTAAATCTTCAGTGTCTATGGGACTCCATTTCCCACGGGAACAACTGACCAGGTTAACTCCCATCTTCGCGAGGCTGCTATCACCGTTGCTTAGGTTCCGGGGCTGTCAACACGGTCGCTCCATTCCGCGCAAGAAATCTGGCCAAGACAATAGCCAGGGACAAGCCAGTGAGTACTTTGAATGTACTCGCAAACATTATGAACACGGGAATAATATAACAACGATGTTCTGAAATATTTATGCTCATGACGTCAGTCACAAAAGGTATATGAATCTTTGATGCATGTAAGCAGGTTATTTATGGAAATGTAATAACATAATAATAATAAAAGGCACCGAGCGGGCGTCTGAAGCAACGCCACATAAAGGGCTTAAAAAGAAATGCCACAGTCGGGCGTCTGAGCGACACCACATAAAGGGCTTTAAAAGAAATGCCACAGACGGGCGTCTAAGCGACACCACATAAAGGGTTTTGAAAGAAATGCCACAGTCGGGCATCTGAGCGACACCACATAAAGGGCTTTTAAAAGAAATGCCACAGTCGGGCGTCTAAGCGACACCACATAAAGGGCTTTAAAAGAAATGCCACAGTCAGGCGTCTGAGCGACACCACATAAAGGGCTTTAAAAGAAATGCCACAGTCGGGCGTCTGAGCGACACCACATAAAGGGCTTTAAAAGAAATTCCATAGTCGGGCGTCTGAGCGACACCACATAAAGGGCTTTAAAAGAAATGCCACAGTCGGGC
>LR880968.1:30430455-30441358 GCA_904067115.1 Aegilops sharonensis | reverse complement strand
TAGAACATGAACCCCCGGACAAAGGGATGAAGCGGGAAGCCCAGTCCGCGGAGGAAATGGGGAAGAAATACTACCCTCTCATGGGGCCTGGGGTTGGGGATGAGCTCTCCCTCGTCGGGGAGCCGATGCGCGATGTTGCTGGACAGATATCCGGTGCCGCGCAGCTTCTGGATCTGCCCCACCGTGACGGAGGAGGCCATCCACTTGCCTCCCGCTCCGGACATAGTTGGAGAAGGTTAAGGTGAGGAGTGCGGACTTGGGCGCTGGAGCTCGAGTTCGTGGAGATGGATAAGCCAAGGAGGAAGAAGGTGCAGGTAAAAGGGTGGATCCTTATCCCCTTATATGGGCAGACAAAAACATGTGTCCCCACCGGCCTGGTAAAACTCGCTTATCTCCCAAGCGCCACAATCAATGGCGCGGTTGGGTTACCCACGTCCGTATTGATGGGAATCCCGGAATAAGGGGAACACGATCTCTGCCTCGACAAGACGTGCCAAGGAAACCACTTCGCTAAACGCGCTGAGGTGGGACAGTAAAAACAATTTGAATAAAAGCTTGGTAGTGGTGCGACGTCACGCCACCAAATATGTCAGCAGATTGATCTTGTGTAATATTATTCTCGCTACGGTGGTATGTGGAATTTATTTTTGCAGAGCCGGACACTATCCTGGTGTCCACAATCTTCTATAAATTATTCAGAGGAAGAACCCGCCTTGTAATGCCGAAGACAATATGCGCGCCGGACCCGTTGTCATTGAAGCCTGGTTCAGGGGCTACTGAGGGAGTTCCGGACTAGGGGGTGTCGGATAGCCGAACTATCATCATCGGCCGGACTCCAAGACTATGAAGATACAAGATTGAAGACTTCGTCCCGTGTCCGGATGGGACTTTCCTTGGCGTGGAAGGCAAGCTTGGCGATACAGATATGTAGATCTCCTACCATTGTAACCGACTCTGTGTAACCCTAACCCTATCCGGTGTCTATATAAACCGGAGGGTTTTAGTCCGTAGGACGAACAACAATCATACCATAGGCTAGCTTCTAGGGTTTAGCATCTTTGATCTCGTGGTAGATCCACTCTTGTAACACACATCATCAATATTACTCTAGCAGGACGTAGGGTTTTACCTCCATCAAGAGGGCCCGAACCTGGGTAAAACATTGTGTCCCTTGTCTCCTGTTACCATCCGCCTGGACGCACAGTTCGGGACCCCCTACCCGAGATCCGCCGGTTTTGACACCGACACCAGCTTTTCCTCTCGCGCCTCCTTGCAGTGAACACGGACCAGGGACAGAGCAACATCGGCACCACACCTGGCAGAAGACTTTTTCCATTCCTGCACTCGACTTGGAACGTCATTCAGTCGAGTCATTAAAGACTCAAGGTCATTTTGAAGCGTCTCGCCTGGCCAAAGTGTCGAGTCGATTCGCGACACCGTAACCTTCAGTCGAGCGAGGTAGTCTACCACACCAGCAACACGAGACTCCAGTCGGAGCACATTCATAGCGGCTCCATCCTTCACAGGAGAGTTAATGGGGTCTAGGCTTGTCTCCACTCGACCAGTCTCCTCCTCGAAGTTCTGACAGAATTCTGTAATGCAACTCGAGTTCAAGCTAATGGTTCTATGATGAGTCGGTGATAACAAGTCAGTCAGATAGGAGGGATTACCTTCAAGCATGAGGAATAACTTCTTGGCGAGCCCTCCCACAGATAAGCCTCCAGATCGTTCCTCTTCCCCACCAGATCGCCAGCCTTGTCACTCAGAGCTATCTTGTCATTCTTCAGTCGGCTAACCTCCTTGTTGGCCGCATCGAGAGCAGCTTTCAGATTGGCGTTCTCTTCTTCAAGTTTACCGACTGAAGCCAGTTTTTCTTCCGTGAGCTTTGTTTTGTCCAAAGCCGCTTTCTGCGCCTCGGCAAGGTCATGGTCCTTTTACTTCAGAGCCTCCTGCATTTTATCTGCAAAATGACAATGAGATCAGAATTAGGAATGGGCAGAAAGACAAAGACAGTCGTCAAGTTCCCACTAGCCATACCTTTTTCTTCGTCTCTCGCCTTCTGCAAGTTCTCCTGAGCAAGCTTCAAGTCAAGGTTGAGCTGGATCTGTTTGTTTTCCAATTCAGTATAGCGAGCCACAAGCTCGCATGTTTTCAGTGAAGAATCAATCGACAGACATCAAAGATAGGTTGCTTCCGAGTGACTAAGAAAAATCGTAGCGTTTCTAAGACTATAGCCGAATCAAAATATTCAACAGTAGTCTCGGGGACTACACCCAGTGGGTGCACTCAGCGTGCCCCCAATGGTTTTACCGACTTGGTTCGATCAGTCGACCGAAAGAGACAAAAGGGTTATGATCCTAAACCATAACTAACTGTCAGCAGTCAGCCACGGTATCATCATGATCTAAAAAAAGAGAGTTCTTCAGATTTTAGTCGACTGCCAGCAGTCGACCATAGTCTCGGGGACTACACCCAGTGGGTGCACTCAGCGTGCCCCCACCGGTTCCAAGATTCCATTCAACATGGTCCGATCAGACCGAGAGAAGAAGTTAGCAAAGAAATTCAAAGTATAAAGACTACAGTCGACTGCCAGCAGTCCACCATAGTCTCGGGGACTACACCCAGTGGGTGCAGTCAGCGTGCCCCCACCAATCCAAAAATTCAATCGACACACCCAGTGGGTGTACAGATACGAAGATCTTCAGAAAGAAGAGTTTTCAGGTAGCATATCCTAACAGAACAAGTGGTGACCAACTAACCTGGACGTTGCTTTGAAGAGCTGAGCTAGCATCATAGGCCGCCTGGCTGGCTTCCCGGACCACCTTCACTTGCTCCATCATGATCCCCGCCTAGCGTATAGCTTCCTTAGCAGCACCCACTTGGTCCTCTGGGACATGGTGTGTGGCGAAAAGGGAGGGCGAATCAACAGTCGACGATGAAGGTCGGACACTCGTCAGCGGCACAGCGAAAGACACAGAAGTCCGAGTGATGTTGCCACCCTCATGAACCAGCGTCTCAGGCACTGATACAACCTGAGCAGTCTTGCCAGCAGACGCCTTTTTAGTCCTCCTCCGCCTCAGCGGCGCCTCATCATCATCGTCAGGGAGATCAATGACATGAGGTGGGACTATAGGAAAGATTCAAAGTTAAAAATGGAAGTCCAATCGACCACAAACGAAACTACAGAGATCATACCAAGGTTAGAGGTGGCAGCATCTTCCATTTCCTGGTCTTCGTTCCTGGCTGAGGTCTCGGAGGTAGCAGCGCTGCAGATTTCAGAAATCAGTTGATCAGTCAACAAGTCGATCAAGAGTATGTCCATGCTAAACAAAAAAAACACAAGTTCTGCTGTTACCCGGAAATGGTGGGAATAGCCATCCTCATCTTGGGCAGAGCCTTCGTCGTCTTTGATGGCGTCGCTCGGGGTTGCTTCGGCGCTTTCTCAATCGGCGCCGGAGAGGTAGTCCGAGGGCGTTTCATCGACTGCCCGACAGGCGCGATAGCCTTGCCACGCTCGACCGCGGGGTCATGGATGAGCTTTGTTCGCCTTACCGTGTGAGGAGGGTCGACTTCTTCCTCTTCTTCCTCATCCTCCTCTTCACCGGAGCTGTCGTCATCTTCGTCCTCCTCACCATCAGATTGCCATTCCTCCTGACTTTCACCTCCACTCCCCTCTTCCTCCTCGACCTGTTCTTGCGCCCCGTTGGGCATCGAGTACATCTCAGTAGTGGCCTGGAAGACAACAAACAAGACAAAAGTCAGTCGACCGATTTTAAGCAAACAAGATGGAGAAAGAGGGATCACAGTCAAAGATGCAGGAATGGACCTTGTCTACTTCGTATGACTGGTCGAGTGGAGGAATCCTCCTGGCTCCTCGAGGGTTGTCCTTGTTTCCTGTGATGCTCGCCAGACACGTTTCCAGCATGGCGTCCTCGACCTCCTCCGGGTGGATCCGAGTGGTGTCGTCAGTGCCAGAGTACAACCACATCGGATGGTCTCGAGCTTGAAGTGGCTGGATGCGTCGTCGGAGGAAGACCTCCAAGAGATCCATGCCAGTCACTCCGTCTCGGATGAGCTAGACAACGCGATCGACCAACACCTTCACCTGCGCCTTCTCTTCCGGGATCACCTTCAAAGAGGATGGCTTGCTCACTCGGTCCATGGAAAAAGGAGGGAGTCCAGTCGACTGCCCTGGCGTCGGCAGGTCTTTGCAATAGAACCAAGTCGACTGCCATCCACGGATTGACTCGGGTAAGATCGTGGCCGGAAAAGAACTTTTTCCTCTCATTTGAACTCCAAGACCCCCACACATCTAAATCACTTGAGTTCTCTCGTCACTCGGGTTGGCCTTTTTCACCGTCTGGGAGCGACAAGTGAAAATGTGCTTGAAAAGGCCCCAATGAGGAAGGCAACCCAAGAAATTCTCAGACAAAGACACGAAAGCAGCGAGATACACGATGGAGTTGGGAGTGAAGTGGTGAAGTTGTGCCCCAAAGAAGTTCAGAAATCCCCGAAAGAAAGGGTGAGGAGGCAGAGAAAACCCGCGGTCAACATGGGTGGCCAAGAGAACACGCTCACCCTCCTGAGGTTGCGGCTCCGACTCCTTCCCCGGGAGCCGCGCTGATCCATCAGGGATCCGTCTTTCATCGACCATGTCGTCAAGATCCTTCTGACTGATCGTCGAGCGGATCCAGTCGCCCTGGACCCAACCCTGCGGCAAGCCATCCCTTGACGAAGATCCACCCCGACTGGTCGCTCTTCCCTTCACCTTCGCCATCGCCTTCTTCGCCCGCTCCAAAGCCGCCGTCTTCTCTTTCACCATTGTCGCCGGCGAAACATGCACGGAGTAGCAGCGCTGAGACGGAGGCAGACGTGGCGGATAAATCTGGGGAAGGGAGGAGAAAATGGGAACGCACTGTTCAAAAAACCCTGTCCGGGGCCTTATATGAGGTTGCTTCTGAGTGACTGACTGGTAGGCCCGGGCGATCCTGTCAAATCCTGCAACAGTCGCCCGAGCGATACGTGGCGAAAAAGGTGGCACGGAGATCGAGGCGTTCCTGCCTTACCCCATCCTATTACTGCGGCCTCCTCCGCCCCGTTCGCTTCCCGAAATTTGAATCCCGCTAAATCCGCGCGGTGCAGAGCAAATCGTCAGACAGAAGATTTCCTCCGTCCTGTCATTCGGAGTTCTCCAAGTACGGAAAACACACTCGACGGATACAAAGAATGGATCAAGGCGACTGAAAAAGAAGTTTATGCCGTCACATTAAGTTCATTGCTCCAAAACAAGACACACTCGCAGCACAAGAATGGGTCGGAAGTATGTTCAACTTCTTCCCCACTCAAACCTCGATCCATTCGGGGGCTAATGATGAAGTCATGTACCTAGGGTAGGGTCATGGACCTGTCCAAGATACCCTCCCCAAGGACATCTCTAGAAGAAAACACCTTTCAGTCGACCCGGAAGGGTTTCACTCGACGGACTTAAAAACACTCGACCATGAAGCCAACCACTCGACTGCCAGGAGATCTAAAGTCAGTCTGCATACAAACGGTCGGTCATTAAGTAGCCTTTATGGCCATCATATCACTTTATGTGGGGCATTATCAGTAACCCCCGATCTTAATGTACATTAATCCCTGCATAACTGAGGGCTGGAGGGGTCTGGCGAACTCTATATAAGCCACCCCCTCCTCAGTGTAAAGGGTTCGCACCCCTGTAATTCATACGCACATAATACAGTCGACCGCCTCCGGGCTCCGAGATGTAGGGCTGTTACTTCCTCCGAGAAGGGCCTGAACTCGTAAACATCTTGCGTATACAACTACTCCATAGCTAGGATCTTGCCTTTCCATTCCTACCCCCTATTCTACTGTCAGACTTAGAACCACCGAGTGAGTCCGCCGAGCACGTCCATTGCGGGAGCCGGTGCGGGAGCAGGTGCTTCCAAGAAGTCAGCAAGGGGAAAGTCCTCTGCATTTTTTCCTGGATTTTGCCTTGTACAAGTGAAAACGGCCGGAACCAAGGAAGTAGACAAATCTGCAACCACCTGTTTTGCGGCAGCTACCGCTATTGCGACTGTTTGAGATGATTTCTTCTCAACCGCAATCTCAACCTTCTTGTCGATGTTTTCTTCAGTTAACCTCCGTCTTTACTTTCTATCCTCCGTGGTCTCACGGTAGTACTTCAATTTGTTCATCGCCCGGTTGAATGGAGTGTCCCACTTGGGCCTCGCCAATGCCTCAGACGGCGAGTCGCTTTCGGCCGCAATCCGGTGCTGCTCTCTCTGCAAAAGGCACAAGGATCGTTTACAAGTATGGCTAACGTGTGCAGTCGAATTGATCAGAAACTAAAATTACCAGCAGTCTCATGAACTCCGTAATGACCGGTGTTGTCTCGTAAACCTTCTTCACTGGGTCCCAACGGTGTCGGGCCCTCAGGACGTCACGCTCCTGCGGGACGGTGAAATCCACCAAGGGGTCTGGGATGCCCAGACTCGCGGCTTCCGCGTCCTCCTTGGTCCATTTGGACCTCTTTCCGCCGTAACCACGGCTTCTGAGGTAGTGGGTCCCAATGTTCCTCTCTTGAAGCCCCTTCTTGTACTTAGACCTTTTTTGGCAGCTTCGGCCTTGCAAGCCTCCTTGAATATTTGAAACTGCTCTTCCGTGATTGTCGGATTATCCTTTACAATCTCGGAGTAGGGTTCCTTCTTGTCGATGATCCTTGCTTTCGCTCAAGTTTTCCAGGCGGCCAACACGTCGCTAAACTTGGTCATGGCGTGTTTGTTTATCTTCTTCATTGTCAGGTCCTCGTCTGGATCTTCATAATCCTTCTCATTCCGGCCCTGGAACAAGAATATCTGGTGAAACTTCTTTAGGAGGCAGCTCCTCATATTTTCTATCTTCTGTATTTTCTCATCGTTGATGGTGGCGGTTGTCCGTACGATGCAGCCTATTTGATTGCCGTAGCATCGACGCGCTTCCTCGGGCGCCTTTGGCTCAAAAATGCCGTCGTCCACCTCCGTGATCACCAGTCTAGTACTCCTGAGTTTGTTAGGAAGTCGTTGCTTCTTTGCTTTCGGTTCTACACCGGCTCCGCTCCCCGAGGCAGCATCGCTCTCAGTCTCAGCGCCGGTCTCGATGTCGGTCTGAGTCTCAGCGCTGGTCTCAGTCTCAGCACCGGTCTGCGTGTCGGTCTCAGTCCCCGATGCCACCGGTGGGCCGAGCAACAACATCGGTTGATCGTCGGTAAGGCTAAAAAATTCGCCTGCCGCCCGGTAGACGTCGTCGCAATCACCAGAACCCTGTCCTTCATCGTTGCTAGCCATGTTTCCTATGATTAAATCAAGTCAATTAATTCTAGACCTAATAAAATGAATAATGACATAAAAAATGCTTATTGTTTTGCAGGAATGTTGACTCCTTCCTGGTGCGGCAAATCCCGGGCACTCGATATGTCCTAGTTTGTAGCACAAGTAATGCCGAAATTCACGGAAAATTGCGGCATGACCTTTGCTTAAAAGTGGACAAATCGAGAACCTGAAATTTGCCGGAACAGAAATGAATCAACATTCCGGCAAAACATAGGCCACTCAACATCATTCCCTGGAAACAGTGTTCAAATATCCCTCTTCGACACCGCAACACATGTCCAAATATACACGAGCAACCACATGTCCAAATTTCACAAGCTAATTCAAAAACAAAGTGTAGAAGAAAATTCATTTAACTACTAATAGAACAAAATTCAGTTAACTTTAGTGCTCTATAATGATGAAAGGAAAAAAATTCAGTTAACTACTAATTTCATTCATTTAGGTTATTCATTTAACATCACCTAATTAACCTACCGGACCACTACTACTAGCAGCACTACTAACCTAATTAACCTAGCAAAACTCTAGTGTCCTAACTGAAAAACATCTAATTAACATCTAATAGTACCATTATTGCCCTAACCTAATTAATATCTACTAGTATCACTATATACTATACAAGCAGCATCTACCCTAATTAAACCGTACTGCCCTAACTAACTTTTGTTGTAAACCAAATTTTTTGCTCTAAACTAATTTTTGCTCTAACATCTACTACTTAACATCCTTTGCTCTAAACTAAATTTTTTGCTATAAACAAACTTTTGCTCTACTAAATTTTTCTCTAAAATGCAGAGAGAGAGGAGTGGGGGGAGGGGTGGGGGACTTACAGAGAGGTAGAGACGGTGGCGGGGAGGTGCTCGGTGACGGAGGCAGGGGCGGAGAGGGTGGGCTCGGGCACGGGCAACGGTGGTCCTAGGCGGGCTCGGGCGGCGGTGAGGTGGAGGGCTCCGACGGTGACATCGAGGGCGGCCTCAGGCGGTGGCGGTGAAGCTGAGGGCGGCCTCGGGCGGTGGCGGTGAGGATGACGGCGGCCTCGGGGGGAGACGGTGAGGTTGCGGGCGTCCACGCCGGCAGGAGACGACGGCGAAGTGGGGCGACGGCGAGTATGGGAGACGGCGGCGAGGGCGAGGGATTTGGGGAAGAAGTGTGCTGGCCGGGGGGCGGGGGGGGGGGGGGGGGGGGGGGCCCCCCGGCGGGGGGGGGGGGGGGGGGGGGGGCCCCCCGGCGGGGGGGGGGGGGGGGGGGGGGGCCCCCCGGCGGGGGGGGGGGGGGGGGGGGGGGCCCCCCGGCGGGGGGGGGGGGGGGGGGGGGGGCCCCCCGGCGGGGGGGGGGGGGGGGGGGGGGGCCCCCCGGCGGGGGGGGGGGGGGGGGGGGGGGCCCCCCGGCGGGGGGGGGGGGGGGGGGGGGGGCCCCCCGGCGGGGGGGGGGGGGGGGGGGGGGGCCCCCCGGCGGGGGGGGGGGGGGGGGGGGGGGCCCCCCGGCGGGGGGGGGGGGGGGGGGGGGGGCCCCCCGGCGGGGGGGGGGGGGGGGGGGGGGGCCCCCCGGCGGGGGGGGGGGGGGGGGGGGGGGCCCCCCGGCGGGGGGGGGGGGGGGGGGGGGGGCCCCCCGGCGGGGGGGGGGGGGGGGGGGGGGGCCCCCCGGCGGGGGGGGGGGGGGGGGGGGGCGGGCGGGGGGAGCGGGGGGGAGGTAGCCGTTGTTTAAGTGAAACGTAACGGTAGCGCGTTTTCGAACGCGCTATAGCTAAGTTAGCTACAGCGCGTTTCCTGAAACCCGCTACTGCTATTCCTTTCTCCTTTTTTCCCTTTTTTTCTTTTATTTTTCTTTCCATTTTATTTTTTCCTTTCTCCTTTTTTATTTCTTTCATTTTCATTTACTTTTCTACTTGTTTTTAACTTTATTTTATTTCCGTTAGCAGTAGCGCCTTACACGTAAGCGCGCTACAGCTAAGGAGAGTAGCAGTAGCGCTTGGCCAGTATACGCGCTACTGCTAGGTTGGGCTAGCAATGCGCGCCCAGTTCAAACATAGCAGCATCGCTTTTTGCTAGTACGCGCTACTGCTAAAGTCATAGCAGTAGCACGGTTTATTTACGCGCTACTGCTACTAAGTAGCAGTAGCGTATGATTTTGTACAGCGCTACTGGTAACATTCTGTGTATAGGGTTTTCCCTAGTAGTGTTAGGTTATCCACTTGAGGGAAATTTGCTACTGTCCTACAAACCACTGCACTTGGAGGCCCAACAACGTCTACAAAAAGAAGGTTGCGTGGTAGACATCACTCACCTACTCTATGATCTAACTCCGGCTCACCTATCGAGTCAACACGAATGGCCGGCCTATTAGCATGTTTTTGCACTCGGTCGCTATTCATTTGCTCACTTTCTTGGTATTGTAGATTTTTTCTTTACTTTACACTGGCGGCCTTGTCTGATTTTATCGATTTTTTCCTTCTTCCTTTTCTCTTTTTCATTTGATTTTTTGGGTTTTATTGATCTCATTGGTTTTTTGGGTTTCATTGATTTCTTTGGTTTGTCTTCTTCTTTTTTATTTTCTATTTCTTATTCTTATTTGTATATTTTCTTTTATTTTTTACCCGTTTAAATCTATTTTTCCTATTTTTCACTTAGTTTCATTCTTTTGCATCAGTTTCTTCGATTTTCAGTTTCCTTTGTCGTATTTGTTTTCCTTTTTTCTTTGTTCTATGGTTTTCTTCTGTTTCCGTTGTTTTTGGATTCGCTTTATCCCCTTATTTTCTTTTTATTTTATTTTTCATTATATATCCAATTTTTTTCATTCACAATTTATATTTTTTGTTTTTTTAACACATATATACTTTTTTAGTGCATGTTCTATCATTTTTCAACACATGATTAACAATATTTTATATTATAGGTCCTGATGCCTACCATTTTTCCGTACAGGTTGTACTTGTTTTGTATGCGTATGAAATATTACTTCTATACACGTTTAAAGTTTTCAAATACATGACTAACATTTTCTTAAAATATGTATACATCAAAAACATTTATTATACATGTTTAAGAATTTTTAAATAGAAGTTAATATTTCTAAATATAATGATTAACATATATTCAAAGTACATGTTTTCATGTCTACTTTTTTCGTACACATTGTAAAAAAAAATCTGTACATCAGGCTATTTTTTATGTACATGGTTAATATATTTTGAATACATGATTACCATTTCTCAAATATGTGCTTTGATGTATACTTTTTTATGGATATTGTACATTTGTTGTGTACATTAGGAACTTTCCTTTACACATGTTGAACAGTTTTTATAATCTGACATATAATTATTTGAAATAAGTGAACATTGTTTTGTTACAACCATTTGCTTGCTGCTATCAACATCTTTTAAGAGTGGAAGAATTTTTTTTGTGCAAAACTTAATTATTTGTTTTTGGAATATATGTATTTTTACATTTTATTTATGAAAACATAAGAAAAATAAATTTCAAAATAAAAAACTAAAAAGGAAAATAGAAAAATAAAATAGAGACAAA
>LR880968.1:30391876-30415451 GCA_904067115.1 Aegilops sharonensis | reverse complement strand
TCTTTTTGGTTCTAATTTCAAATTTATTTGAAATTGTACATTCATATGCATGTATGTAGTACCGTAGAATATATGAAACTCCTTCAAAATTAAAATAAAGCACAAAAGAAATAAAACAATACAAATTAAACAGAAAACAGGTTTAGGGGGGGGGCTAAAACCCTAAACCTGCGGCGGCCTTTAGTCGCGGTTGGCCAGAAGAACCGCGACTAAAGGTCCTCCGCCCCGACGGCCGCCTGGCGCCCACGTGGACGGGCCGTTAGTCGCGGTTCTTAAGCAGCCGCGACTAAAGGTGGGGGGCTTTAGTCGCGCTTATTTGGTCGCGGTTGCGCAACCGCGACTAATGGCAGTTGCGAACCGCGACCAAAGGCCTTTTTTCCACCAGTGGGGCCCAGCTGGAGGCCGCCTGTGCGTTGCCTCAACAATTTGCCGCAAAGAGTGGCAGACAGGAACTCTTTATGATGTTTCCTATTTGATACGTGTTTCTTTATTTTTTTAGTAACACGTGTTGCTTCAAATAGTTGACCCTTAGCACACGTACGAGCGAGCATCTGATATATTGGGCCAGCCCATTTCAGCTGTTACATTTTTTTTAGGGAACAACCAAATTTTATTCAACGAATACCACAGAGAGTGCGATACAAGTTTGATCATGAGGTTGGTCAAACCAAACATGACGACCGTGCTGAAGCCTACGAGAATGTTTGGCCAAAGCATGTGCTTCATAATTAGCAACATGACTTTCATACGTAAAATTACAATTAAAAAGCAAAGACTGAGACTTAATCTCTCTGATTATTGCTCCACTGCTCCCCATCGCCTCATTATTGATGTCATTCACCGCTTGTTTGGAAATAGAGGCTATCACCAGGTTATGTATGTTTAGGTCAGCCGCTAGAGCTAGCGCTTACCCCAACATAGTTGGGTCATGCATTCCCTCGATGACTAGGGCTGGGTTGCTAGGTAATTTCCTGCGTCATCCCTACACACAGCCACGGCTGCACCCTGACTCGCAAAGTGGACTCCTGCATCAACATGAACCTTGCAATACCCTGGAGGTGGGACTTTAGGTCTAGCCACTGGGTCGCCTCTGGGGACCAATGTAGCTCTCGAGTGAGGCTGCACCACTTCCTTGATCATGTTCAGTTCCTGAAGATAGCGATTGATGAAACTGCATATCCCATGCTGGCTCTGAAATATTCCTTCATGTATAGCCTTCCGTCTCGCAGCCCAAATCGCCCATAATGTAACCGAAAGCTTGACAAACCGCTCATGGGGAAGAGCTTCCATGTGTGTGAACATCCACTGCTTTGCATTCGGTTCCATAGTCATTGCGATCGCTTGTGCCAGCTCCTCATCTACCATAGCCCAGGTGCACCTGGACATGGTGCAGTCAATCAATGAATGTTTCCAAGAGTCCTCAGCTCCACAGAAACCGCACGCGCTCGAGTCTACCATGCGCCGATGCGCTCGAACATCATTAGTAGGAAGAGGTTGTTTCGATAATCGCCATAAGAACATGCTGACCTTGCCGGGGACCTGTATCTTCCACATTGTTTTCCACAGGCTGGCTTCCATTGTGGAGGACGAAGGCCCTGGCGAGCCTTCCAGCCATGCCTCCCTTCTCTGCCGGGTAGCCACCAGCATGTTATAAGTTGCCCGAATAGTGAAGTTGCCACTCTTCTCGAAATGCCAGCACCAGAAGTCCGTTGTGTTCCGAGTGCATATAGGAATGCCCATGATCACATGTGCGTCCATTGGCATAAAAACCTCTGATATCCTCTGCCTGTCCCATGAGGCCGTTGTGGCGTTTATAAGTTCAGAAACCAAGGAGGGTGTATTGGGAGAGATACAGCCATAGGGCCTCGTCATCTCGTCCCTAGGGAGCTAATTGTCATCCCATACACTTGTAGAATCACCGTTTCCAATACGTTTTATCAGTCCAATTTTAAAAGTATATCTACCTTCCACCACCGCGTGCCAGATTTGACTAGGGTGACCCCTTAGTGTCACTTCCAGAATAAAAGAGTTTGGGTAGTAAATGCTTTTTAGGATTCTCGCACTGAGGGAGTCTGGGTACTGCAGAAGTCTCCATGCTTGCCTAGCCAACATGGCCATGTTGAATAACTCGAAATCCTTGAACCCGAGCCCCCACCCCCCATGCTCTTTGGTTGTGTCATAGTTTTCCATGAGACCCAATGCGGCTTACGATTTCCATTTTGACTTCCCCACCAAAATTTCCTGACCAACATGTTTAGATGTTCACAAAGACCTCTAGGAAGTTTCAAGCATGACATGGAGAAGACCGGAACCGCATGTGCTACTGATTTCACGAGTACCTCTTTTCCAGCCAATGATAAAGCATTTTCAATCCATCCTTGGATCTTACTCCATTAACGATCCTTGAGATATTTGAATGCTCCATTCTTTGAACCTCCTATATCCGATGGCATCCCCAAATATTTTCATTCAGGGTTCCGTTAGGAACATTCAGCAGGTTCTTCACTTCTAACCTTAAGCTCTCGTGCACCCTCTTGCTAAAATAAATGGACGATTTAGTATGATTAATTCTCTGACCAGAAGCTTGACAGTATTGGTCTAACACTAGGTTCAGCTCGGAAGCTTCCCCACAACTTGCCTTGAAGAACAACAGGCTGTCATCAGCGAATAAAAGATGGTTTACCGGTGGCACCGACGGTGCCACTTGTAGCCCATGCAAACTTGATGACTCTCTGGATTTTAGGAGGCACGAAAGGCCCTCTGCTGCCAGCAAAAACAAGTACGGAGAAATCGGGTCCCCTTGTCTTATCCATCTTGATGGAACGAACTCTTCTAGCTTCTTCCCGTTGAACATGACAGAAAACTTAACTAATGTAACAAGATTCATGGTAATATTTACCCATCTCTCATTGAAACCCAACTTAAGCATGATTGCCTTTAAATAACTCCATTCTACTCTGTCATAGGCCTTAATCATGTCAAGTTTAAGAGCGCAAGCTTAGTGTTTCTTTGCTTTATTTCTCTTCATGAAGTGTAAGCATTCATATGCGATGATGATGTTATCAGTGATCAGTCTCCCTGGAACAAAAGCTGACTGTTCTTCTGAAATAATCTTCGGTAGCACCAATTTTAGACGGTTGGAGATCACCTTGGAGGCAATTTTATACAAGACATTGCATAGGCAAATAGGCCAAAACTGGGATAACAGAGATGGGTTTTTTACCTTGGGTATGAAAACTAACACTGTATCATTTATACTCTCCGCTGATTCAGTCCCTTCAACAATCTTCAAGACTGCCGATGTTACATGATTGAGGGAGTCCTGGATAAGGGGGTATCCGGACAGCTGGACTATATACTTTGGCCTGACTGTTGGACCATGAAGATACAAGACTCAAGACTTTGTCCCGTGTCCGGATGGGACTCTCCTTTGCGTGGAAGACAAGCTTGTCGATCCGGATGTTAGATCTCCTTCTTTGTAACCGACTCTGTGTAACCCTAGCCCCCTCCGGTGTCTATAAACCGGAGGGTTTAGTCCGTAGGACGAGAACAATCAGAATCATAGGCTAGCTTCTAGGGTTTAGCCTCTACGATCTCGTGGTGGATCAGCTCTTGTAATACTCATATCATTAAGATCAATCAAGCAGGAAGTAGGGTATTACCTCCATCGAGAGGGCCCGAACCTGGGTAAAACATCGTGTCCCCTGCCTCCTGTTACCATTAGCCTTAGACGCACAGATCGGGACCCCCTACCCGAGATCCGCCGGTTTTGACACCGACATTGGTGCTTTCATTGAGAGTTCCTCTGTGTCGTCGCTGCAAGGCTTGATGGCTCGTCTCGTTGTCAAGGACAACATCACCTCTGGGGGAGCCCCTGGCGGTAGGCCAAACACTTCAACTAGGCGGCTTCGTCATGACCGCCCGATCGGCCGCCGCGCCGACGATGACCTCTCGGGTCATCAAAAATAGCCTCCATGTCAATTCGGAACTCACCGAACAGATGGATCCAATGGAGCTCTCTTCCCTTAATGAGATCTTGGATCGCATCGCCGCTCTGGGAGTCGCCACGGACTACGATCGGGTTGGGCTTAAACCCGACCAAAGGGATATCAAATCCCCACCGGTCACCCATGAGATAGCAATAGTAGAAGAGCCGCATATGGATTATCCCTCTACTTTGAGGACGAACTATGTCCGGATTACAGAGCTCTCTGAGCCGGATACCCACTCGCGGGAGGACATGACCCAGACCCCGGACGTAGAATCGGGCAACGGGCCAGAAAATTGGGCAACATCCCGGAGTCCGAGCTGCCAAGTCTGGAAGCTCCTCTACCCCTGGATGTCAAATCGGGTCAGAATTCAGACTTAAATACGCCCACCCACCCAGACATATGCCATCTTTCCCATATCAGACAAGAGCCCCAAGAGACAGTACATCGCTACTAGGCCAGATTCCTCCTTGTGATAAACAGGGTCAAGGACTGTCGCGAGGAGGATGCAATCTCACTTTTCTGCAAGAATTGCACGAACAAAGGGATCCTCAATGATGTAAGTCGTCGTGACATAGTACACTTTGCTGACTTAGCATCCATAGTACAGAAGTACTGTGCGATGGAAAGCGGCTGGAAAACCCAAACGGACTTCTGGGATAATCCGGCTCTCAATAAACCCTTCGTCCGAACTAAAAAGGCAAACTATCGTAAGTTACCCGATCCAATTCCCAAAAAGCCAAAGCCCACTCCAGGGCGGGGAACCGTATTGGCAGAATGGCTCAACGGGCCATACAAAATTCACAGCATGCCAGATACTACGCCAACGCATAGCCTCAGAGCATGTTGGATACTCCGGCAGGTAGCGAAAAGCGGAGAGGATCTTCTTGTAAATCCTAAAGCAGAGCAACATCCCGCCGAAAACAACAATGCGGTACTGACAGTCTTCGAGACTTTCACCTCAAATAATAGGCGCACGTGAGCTCATCGAAGTTTCACTAATGTCCACCACGTGGAAAAAATAAATCCGTGGAGCGACACTGCTATAACCTTCAGTGCCAATGACGAACCTCAATTCCAAACAGTCCGGGCACCAGCTGCTTTGATCCTTAGCCCAATCTTGGACGACTTCCGGCTCACTAAAGTACTCATGGACAGCGGAAGCGGATTAAACCTGATCTACGAAGAAACCCTCAACCAGATGGAAATTGATAAAAGCCGCATTGAGCAAAGCAGCACAACCTTCAGGGGAATCATCCCTAGTCGGGAGGCACGGTGTGCGAGAAAAATCACACTGGATGTGGTAATCGGTACGCCGGATAATTATAGGTCCAAAGAAATCACGTTCCAAGTGGCCCCGTTCGGCAGCGGATACCACGCCCTTTTAGGGCGGGACGCATTCACGAGCTTTCAAGCTATACCACATTACAGGTACATGAAGCTCAAAATGTCCGGACCCAATGGAATCATCACACTAGCCAGTGATCCGGACGTCGCACTCCGCGCCGAAAATAAAACCACCGCACTAGCGCTGGAAGCATTATCCGAAGCCCTAGCGGCCGAAGAACTAACAATGCTGCGCACCACAACGGACAGAGACGACGTGATACTTGACAAACGACCCAAGTCCACCTCATTCAAGCCCACAGACGAGATAATCAAATTCGAAGTCCATCCAACGGACCACACAAAGACAGCTTCCATCGGGACACAGTTGAGCCCCACAATGGACGCCGCGCTGCAGACTTTCGACGCGAGAATTGGGACATTTTCGCCTGGCATCCTTCAGACATGCCGGGCATCCCATGCAGGCTGGCCGAGCACATCCTCAATATACTGAAAGGATACAAGCCAGTCAAACAGACTCTTAGGCCCTTCTCAAAGCCTAAAAGGCAAGCCATGGGAGAAGAGCTAGCCAAGCTACTTGAGGCCGGACTCATCAGAGATATAAAGCATCCGGATTGGCTGGCAAATCTGGTAATGGTACCAAAGAAGGACAAATCCTGGCGCCTATGTGTCGATTTCAAAGTCCTCAATAAGGCTTGCCCCAAGGATCCCTTCCCCCTCCCTCGCATCGACCAAATCATCGACGCCACCGCAGGACACGACTCGCTATGTTTCCTTGACGCATACTCCGGATACAATCAAATAAAGATGGCGGAGTCCGACCAAGCCGCAACGGCCTTCATAGGGCCATATGGTCCTTTCTATTTCAACACTATGCCTTTCGGGCTCAAAAATGCCGGCGCAACCTATCAACGTATGATTCAGACATGCCCGGAGAAGCAAATCGGCAAAACAGTGGAGGCATACATGGACGACATGGTCATAAAAACAAGACACGTCAAAACTTTAATAGATGACTTGAGACTCACGTTTGACAACCTCCGAACATACGGCATCAAGCTCAGCCCGGAAAAGTGTGTTTTCGGCGTACCCTCCGGGAAGTTGCTCAGCTTCATCGTTTCCAATAGAGGAATCGAAACAAATCTGGCGAAAATCCGAGCTCTGTCGCAGTTGGCTATCCCAACAGACCTCAAGCATATCTAGAAACTAATGGGATGTGTGGCTGCCATAAACCGCTTTATCTCCCGATTAGGAGAAAAGGCACTACCTCTTTACCGCCTTCTTCGACGCACCGAACACTTCAAGTGGACGGATGCGGCCGCGGCCGGACTGGATGAAATAAAGACCCTATTGGCCAGCAATCCAGTCCTGACCACGCCAAATACTGGCGAACCTATGCCATTGTACATAGCGGCAACACACCAGGTTGTAAGCGCAGTGCTCGTCGTCGAACGAGAAGCAGACGGATACAAGTTCCCGCTCCAAAAGCCGGTATATTACGTGTCCACTGTCCTCACTCCATGCAAATCCCGATACCCACACTATCAAAAGATAGCATACGCGGTCTTCATGGCATCCCGAAAGCTATGACACTACTTTCAAGAGTGTTCGATTAAGGTGGCCTCCGAAGTACCACTCAACGACATAATAAACAACTGCGATGCCACGGGACGGATTGCTAAATGGGCTATCGAGCTCCTTCCGTTCGACATAACATACAAGCCACGGCAGGCCATTAAGTCGCAAGTATTGGTTGACTTTGTCGCCGAATGGACAGAAGTCGAACTCCCTAAAGAGTACGACGCATACTCCAATTGGATCATGCACTTCGACGGCTCTAAAATGCTGGCCAGACTAGGAGCGGGTGTAGTCCTGACATCCCCCACCGGAGACACGGTCCAATACATACTCCAAATATTATATACAGACTCCAACAACGCAGCCGAATACGAGGCTTTGTTGCATGGTCTTCGGATGGCAGTCTCTATTGGCATTAAACGCCTAGAAGTGTGCGGGGACTCGAACCTCGCAATATCACAAATAAACGGAGATTTTGATGCCAAGGATCTGAAAATGGCGGCCTACCGTAATGCCGTCCTCAAAAATGTCAGCTCGGTTCAAGGGGCTCGAATTCCACCATGTGGCCCGAGAAAACAATAAAGCGGCGGATGTCCTCGCCCGCATCGGCGCTAAACGCGACCCCGTCCCACCTAATATATTCTTGGAAAGGCTGTTCAAGCCATCCGTGGTATGGGAAGGGGAATCCGGCAACACCAGTCCGGCTCCAAATACAACCCCGGATTCTAAACCATCTAACGTGATCGGGGGCTCCACCACCGAAATAATGTCTTCGACCCACGAAATCATGGCTGTAATCGCCCCGTGGACCGAGCCTTTCTTGACTACCTAAATAGGCAGGAGCTCCCCGAGGACCAAAATGAAGCACGTTGTATTGTGCGGCGCTCCAAGGCCTACAAAGTCCATGAGGGAGAACTCTATAAGAGATGTGCCACCGGAGTGCTCCAAAGATGCATCTCTGAAGAGGAAGGGCGGCAGCTCTTGGCTGAACTCCATGCCGGACTCGGCGGGCACCACGCTGCGGCTCGGGCGCTTGTCAGCAAAGCCATCAGTACAGGTTTTTATTGGCCGACAGTCCGTGCAGATGCACAGGACCTTGTCCAACATTGCGTCGGTTGCCAGCTCTTCGCCAATCAGAGCCATATGCCCTCTACCGCTCTCCAAACAATCCCCATAACTTGGCCCTTCGCGGTCTGGGGGCTGGATATGGTCGGACCTCTTAAAGGGGGAAGCCATAAGAAAAAATACTTATTGGTCATGGTGGACAAGTTCATCAAATGGATAGAAGCCAAACCAGTTAAAACGGCCGAATCCGGACCAGTGATAGACTTCATATCAGGGGTTGTACACCGTTACGGGTGTCCCCCACAGCATCATCACTGACAATGGCACAAACTTCACAGCCGATGAAGTGAAAACTTGGTGCGGCAACATGGGCATTAAGCTCGATTACACCTGCGTCTATCATCCCCAAACAAACGGCCAGGTCGAACGTGCAAATGGTCTCATCATGAGTGGCATCAAACCCATACTAGTGCGATCCTTGACAGAATCGGATATGTACTGGGTCGAGGAGCTCGACTCCGTACTCTGGGGGCTGCGGACCACGCCGAATCGTACCACCGGATATACACCATTTTTTATGGTGTACGGCACAGAAGCAGTACTACCCTGTGACATAATCCATGACTCACCCCGTGTGCGCATGTATGAAGAGAAGGAAGACGAGCTAGATCGGCAGGACAACTTAGATGCCCTGGAGGAGGAGCGCGACGTCGCAAAAGCCCGTTTCGCATTCTATCAGCCGCAGGCTCGAAGGTATCAAAGCAGAGAAGTGCGGGCCAAAACTTATAACATTAGCGAACTTGTTCTACGCGTACCGGAGAAGAAGAAGGACAAGCTCAAACCCAAGTGGGCGGGCCCCTTCATCATTGATAAAGTTCTCACGGGAGGAGCGTACCGCCTGCACAATTTATCTGATAATAGACTCGAGCCGAACCCTTGGAACACGACCAGACTCCGGAGATTCTACGCCTAGTGCCGAGCTCTCTGTTCGTCTCCTTACCCCCGCTCTTTTAATTATGTTCCCCCTTTTTTTCCTTTCTCGCCTTTTTTACCTTCTTCACACAAAGTATTAAATACAGTGCGGATGCTCGGATCACTCCGGCCACACTATGTGTGCTCACCATACCTGGGGGCTTCCTATACGGAAGCTAAATATAATTATTTCTATGCCTTCCTGCCTACAGCATGTGTGTCCCTTTTTCCATATGTGCCTTTTCTTCGCCATTATATGCATCGATATGACTTAAGATGTGACCATGCTGGGTTGCCTGGCTCTTGTGTTTATGCCCTACGTTCCCGTTAATTCGGCTAGGGCATAAGGGGAGCACCTCTGCGATTGTTACTGCCGGTTCAGCCGGATGTGTACCTCAGACTGGGTGAAGCCGAAAGCTAGCGTTCTTAAGGGATATTCGGTCGGTGACCAAAAGATGTTTCTTTCGTTTATTAAAATGTGAATCCCCAGATGTTTTGTATCCTGCGCTTCTGTTCGCAGTTTGGACATGCACATCGATGCATGCGTACCCAGGGAAAGGAAGCCCTAACGGAACTATTCTCCCTGGAAGATGTTTCTTACTACCCATGTAATATAACATAACTAGTTGTGTACTTGTCTGTTCAAGCACTTATGACCCCTACGCCTGGTTTCCACGCATACCCCGGTTTTGCATAACTGAGCGGGTATTCGGATACACCCCGGATTGTCGGATCCGGGGGCTAAAGCGAAAAGGTCCGCCATGACAAAAGATTTTTAATCCGGCTAGGGACTACATATGTCCATTGAATTACATAGTCACTTGGACTGGCTATATTCTTCCTATATACCATCCAACAGGCTATCTAACTTGCAATCCTGTTGGGAATACTTTGCGGCAAACGCTACCTGGTCATACACCAGACTCACGGGAATCTCTTGCCCATCTGGCCCCGCCGGTCCGACTTCGGCCATATGGTTCGGGTCAATCTTGGCGTATCGCGTCTTCACCATGGCCCAGGCTTCCCTGGCACCTTGTCGGCAGGCTGACACCTTCCATAACCGGAAGCGCCGCCGTGCTCCTTGGAGATGTCCACGAGCGCCCCCATGTCTCCTGGCAGGGAAGCGGATGGTCACAAGGCCTGGGCAATACCCTGCATCACCTGCCGAGCTCGTCCGTGCAGTTGAGAGAGATCTTGCAGCAAATCGCCTGCGGACCCGGGCATCTCCTCTTCAGGACGGCCCGTCAGCATACCTACAGATATAAACTCTTTTAATATGCTTCCTCGCCGAACTGTACTGCAGTTCGTTTAGGCACTTACCATAAATGCCGTGACGAAGCCTCCTGTTCTCCTTCACGGAGTCCGCAAGCTGAGCTCGAATATCTGCTAATTCGACGCCCAGCCGGACGTTGGCATCTTGGAGATTGTTTTTCTCCTGCCTAACCTGCGTAAGCACACACTCGCCGGCTTTTAGCTGTCTTTGGAGATGCGACTCACTATCTTATACGATCTCCGGATTCTCCCCGGGATTGTCTGCAGAATTTTCTGTTAGACTTATAAAGCAAGCAAACTACTAACTGGTATATTTCCTTCAAATTTCTCTATTGAGACAAATGTTACCATATGAGGCCTTCTGGGATTCCTCTAGTTTGGCATCCGCGGCCCTCAGCTGGGTCTTACACTCCTCTAGCTCTTGAGACAAATGGGTATTCTTCTCTATAAGAACATGTGCATACAATGATCCTTAATTAAGTTGTTCCAACTGTTTCAAGTCTCAGGGGCTACTTCTATACATGCTTATCAAATTTTCTTACCCGCATATCTTTTGCATACTGGTCCGTCGCTCGGGCAAGTCCGTCTTGGGCAGCTCGGATATATGCGTCTCCCGAATTGAAAGCATTGAATGCCTCTTCGGAAAAGATACCATTGCGAAGTACGGCCCGTCGGCGCCGGTGATTCATGGTGCTCTCTACTTCGGGATTTGTGGCGGAGAGCCTATCCACATCCTCTGTCGGAGGACAATTCGGCATCGGCCCCGCGTTGGCCTCCTCTCTTGAAGCCGGTCCTGGAATCCGGTTGGTGGAGGCGTGACCGGCAGGATCTCCGGATATAGTCCGGCGACTACTCTTTCTATCAGGACACGAAGGACGCTGTTACATCTCAAACATGATAATCACATAGCAGCTTTTAACTGTACCTCTGCGACGGCGTTTCAACCCTAACCGTCTTCCTCTTAAGCCTGCCTGGCCCGGACGCCCTTTGCTGACGAGCCCCCAGGGGCTCGGCGCCGCATTCCGATGGTCGTCTCTATAAAAATACGATATTTTGTGCAGAAGTCATGGTATAAAGAAGGAATCCTCTTCAGAGGCTAAGGCTTCAGCTTTGCTTACACGCGACGCAGGGAGCAGTTCGGGATAGTCAGCGATAATAGCCACCAAGGCGCCAGCGCAGCTGGCCTGATAAAATGTCCCGTCGACAAGCTCCACAGATATATCCGGATCTTCTTCAAGTCCGGGGTCGAAGGCCCGTCCGGGATCCTCTGGCTGCGGAGAGGGGCTGTTGAACTCTTCCACGGCCCTACTCAGTTCCTGCTTAGAGATATCAAGGTAAATGCTTATGATAAAGGGCGCCAGAATGAATAGAGTTGGGTAAAGAGTAACGGCTTACCCAGCTTGGGGGGTTGTACATGGAAAATCCATTTCGTGGTTTGATATGAAGGAATTCTTCTTCTTCTCCTTTATATAAATTGGACAGTATTCTCGCCAGAGCAGTGGCGGAGTCCGGACCTTTACGACCACAGCGGGTGGCATCGTCTTCCCCGTTGAAGTGCCACATGGGCTTCCCCCGATATTGAAGTGGCTGCACCCCCCGCATTATGCATATTGATATAACCTCGACTATTGTCAGTCCTGATTGGGCCAGTGTCTTTATCCTGCTCATCAGGAAGTGGACTTCCCTGGTGTCTTCCTCCTGGGGGCTCCGAGGGCGCCAACTTCGGCGTTTCTTCAGTGGAGTGTTATTAAACTCGGGGAGGCCCGTCCGGATTGTATCCAGAAGGGGAACATCATCTACATAAAACCACTCTGAGGGCCAGTCTTTGGATGCCTTCTTTGGAGTGCCGGACAGGTATCCGGTCTGGGCGACGCACCATATCTCGGCTCCGCCCACTTGATATATAGATTCCCCCGGATTGCGAGGGACGAGGCAGAATAACTTCTTCCATAACTCGAAGTGAGCCTCGCAGCCCAGGAATAATTCACAAAGGGCGACGTGTCATGCGATGTGCAGTACGGAGGCGGGGGTGAAGTTGTGTAACTGGAGGCCATAGAACTCCAGGAGCCCGTGAAGGAATGGGTGGATTCGAAACCTGACGCCTCTTAGCAAATATGGGATGAGGCAGACTCGCTCCCCCTAAGATGGGTTAGGAGATCTCTCCACTTGCGCCCCGCCATTGTAGGTGGCTACTCCGGCTCGGACGGGGACCATGTACGCCGGTGGAAGAAACCCTTGGGACTGTAACTCTACTAAGCGGCTGTGGGGGACAGAACATTTTTCCCAATCGCCTGGCTTAGAGCTAAGGGAGCGAGAGGAGGAGCTGCGGCGACTGGCCATGGTGGAATGATTTTCCGGACGTGCTCTGTTGAATGCTTGCTTGAGGGAAGAAGGTGAGATTCGGATCTGAGGACCGCCATCTCTTCAAATAGACAGTTGGCCTGCAGGGTCGGGGTGGCAAATGTAAAAATGCTCCGGCTCCTCGTATTCGCCCGACACGTGGAGATGGCCATTATTGAGGCACACAAGCCGAGGAATGCTACATTGATGGGAAGCCGGACACTATTCGCTACGACTGGTACTATGGATTTGGAGAAGAACCCGCCTTGCAATGCCGAAGACAATCTGCGCGCCGGACTCATCGTCATTGAAGCCTGGTTCAGGGGCTACTGAGGGAGTCCTGGATAAGGGGGTATCTGGACAGCCGGACTATATACTTTGGCCGGACTGTTGGACCATGAAGATACAAGAGTCAAGACTTCGTCCCGTGTCCGGATGGGACCCTCCTTTGCGTGGAAGACAAGCTTGTCGATCCGGATGTTAGATCTCCTTCTTTGTAACCGACTCTGTGTAACCCTAGCCCCCTCCGGTGTCTATATAAACCGAAGGGTTTAGTCCGTAGGACGAGAACAATCAGAATCATAGGCTAGCTTCTAGGGTTTAGCCTCTACGATCTCGTGGTAGATCAACTCTTGTAATACTCATATCATTAAGATCAATCAAGCAGGAAGTAGGGTATTACCTCCATCAAGAGGGCCCGAACCTGGGTAAAACATCATGTCCCCTGCCTCCTGTTACCATTAGCCTTAGACGCACAGATCGGGACCCCCTACCCGAGATCCGCCGGTTTTGACACCAACAATCATCTCCACATAGCTCCCAATGACGCTGAAAAAAATGGGCAGGAAACCTGTCCGGGCCGGGGGCCTTGGTTGGGAACATCTGGAACAAGGCCGTCTTGACTTCTTTAGGAGTGCAAGGAGCATTTAGCATCTCGTTCATATCTGCTGTAAGCTTACTTGGGACCGTCTGGAGGACCTAATCCATCCCCCGCACCCCCTCTAAGTTATATAGATCTTTATAAAAAGAGGTCACCATCTGCTCCATCTCAACCACATTCCCTGTCAACTGTCCATCATTACGTAAAAGTGTCTTGATACTATTCTTCCGCCTGCGTCTACACGCCCTGAGGTGGAAGAAATATGTATTTTTGTCCCCATGGACCAGCCAATCAATTTGTGCTTGTTGCCGCCATAGCATTTCTTCTCTATGGAAGAGTTCTACTAGTCGACCATTGATCTTTAATTCTGCATGGGCCGGCCCGTTCTTCCTGGAGCCTCGCGCAGCCGTTGCAACTCTTTTTTCAAGTGGGAAATCTCCCGGCGCACGTTCGCAAAGTGATCTCTGTCCCAGGCGGATAGGTCCCCCGAAACTCGTAGCAAGCGTTCTTTCATCGATTGCATCAAAGTGCCTTCTGTCTGTGTCCACCCAGCATATAGCACCGACATGAGCGCTGGATCTCTCCCAGCATGTTTCGTACCTGAAAGGTCTAGGGCCACTCTTGCATGCATGTGTGTCCTCATACTGCAGCAGGATGGGTATATGGTCCGATGACGCCGCAGTTTTGTGTTCCACCACAGCGGAGGGGAAGGCTAAGAGCCATGCAGTGTTGGCCACACATCTGTCTAACCTGACTCTGGTGTATGTTCCTCCAGCTACCTTTTTCTCAAAGGTCCAGCGAGTGCCCGTGTAGCCTATATCAGCAAGACCACAGGTGTCCAACGCATCCCGAAAGGCATCCATCTGAGCTTGACTGTGTTGGCCTACCCCATCATGTTCATGTGCATGTATAACTTCATTGAAATCTCCAATCACCGCCCAAGGAAGGTTACTCACACCAGCTATTCCACGGAGCGTGTCCCACATTTTGTATCTCTGATTTACCTGGGCCTCGCCACACACAAAAGTAACTCTTGTTTGAAATTCAACAAGTGCATCAATAATGACATCAATATGGTACTCAGAATAACCTATAACTTCAATCTTTATTTCATCTTTCCAATAAAGACCAAGTACTCCACTTCTACTAGAACTCCTAACTGCAAAATTTTTATCAAAGCCTAGAGTACCTACTAGATTCTCCACATGGGAGCCCTCAATTTGAGTTTCTAGGATGGAAACAATAGAGGGGGCATGTTGCTTCGTCGGGTCACGAAGCTTGTGAATTGTCACGGGTTTGCCAGCCCCACGACAATTCCAAGTTAGGATACTCATTGCGCTAGGCACGACCCCCCTGGGAGGCCCGGAAAACACGCATCAGCTTTGTTGGTGGTGATAATCTTCCCCGAGTTCTTGTCACTTTGAGTCACAACAGTTTTGGTCCTCTTTGGATCTTGCTTGGATGGACTTGGAGGTATTGTGGCCAGTGGAAGTGCCGAGATATTACTTCCCTCAGCAAGAGTAGATGAATCTGTAGCTATTTTTCCTGGAGATTGAATCACCTCCATGGCATCCCTCTTCCTATTAGCATCTTCTTCCTCCATTGTCGTGTCCCGGACTGGGTTGTTTGCGCTAAAGCTGGGAACACCGCCTGTGCGGCCTCCACCCTGCCTCCGCTCCATCCTGACCTACCTCTGCCCCTGTTGCCTCCTACTTCTCTCCCTTCACCCGGACCTCTTCCTGGCCCTTTGAACCAATCAGCACGTAGATTTACGAAAACCAATGCCGATGGAGGGTGGATCCCAGTCCCGCACTCTTTGAACAAGTGGCCAAGATGCCCACAAACAACACACCAGTCGGGAAGTCACTCGTATTTAACGAGGAAGATCTCCCTCTTCTATTTTAGTACCAACGAGACTGCGTTTTTCAGGGGTTTAGTCACATCGATCTTAACCCTTACTCTAAAGAAGCTTCCTTCAAAGTCTTGGGATTTTGGCTCGGCATAGATGAATTCCTCAACTGTTGATGCTAGTGGTCTTAACATGCGAAAGAGGAGGTCTGGCAGGTCGTGGATCTGGATCCAACTCTCCACCTTGTTAAGCTCAATTGTAGACGGTCTAGTGTATCCATCATACGGTTCAATCACCACCACCTTGTTCTTGAACGTCCATGGCCTCTCCTCCATGACTCTTTCCCAGTCACCTAAGCACGAAAACTGAAGGGTGTAAAGGTTGTCTTCCAGTGGCCGGAATTTAACCTCTTGGGCGAGATCCCATGCGACCCGCATATTCCTGAAGAACCAATATAGGCTGTATGGTTTATCATTGTGGACTCGCGCGATCGCCATCCATCTGGCCTCCTCCTCTGGTAGGTCTCCATCTTCCATGACTATGTCCAAGAGATCCTCCTCCTTAAGGCCCAGATCCTTCATCATCTTCTTAACATCGCCCAACGCAGCTTCCGATCCCGCTGCCGAGCCCGCCATCACGATCTCTTGTCCGAGAAAACCTGGGTTGCCGCAGACGGGAAAACCCTAACCACTCCACCCCGGCTGCGTTGGTCGAGAGGCAGGGCTCTAGACCCCACAACGGACGGAGGAGGCAGGGGAGCCAGGTCTCCACGTCGATTGCCAAGGCGCCACCGGGAGGAGACGAAACCCTAACGGGAGGGGAGTTTTCATACACATAAGGAACCTTTTCCTGTCCGGTTTTATTTGTTTTCGGAACCTTCTGGAAGGTCCTTGAACCTCGTTTTTTCTGTTTGCTTCATTACCCTGTTTTTCATTTATTCATGTTTTTTTTATTTTTTCCTTTTCTTGTTTCATTATCATTCTCTTTTTTAAATCACAAATTTAGAAAAATCAAATCTTTAAAAATAGTTTGTAATATTGAAAATAGTTTGTGTTTTACAAAATTTGTTCAGAAGTTAATTTTTCCCCTTTTACCAAAAAATATTTCAATTTCTAAAATCCTTTTTTTCCGTAAAAAATGATTTAATATTCTTCAGGTTTTCATAATTTTTTCAAAATTTTCAGAAATTGTACATATTTTCAATAAATATTTTCCATATTTTTCTCACAATTTTAGAAAATGTGCCATTTTAATTACGTTTTTGCTTTCTGCGAAAAATCTTCTAAACGTCAAAATTTCTTGACATTTTCAAAAAAATGTTTGTGTTTTTGAAAATTTATCCGCAAATTTTGAACCAGCCGCTAGGGTGCCATTGCGACAGTAACGTATCGGTTCAGTGAACATCGCTACAGCGTGCTTGCTACAGTAAGATAACGATTCAGGGAACATCGATCGCTACAGTGCCCACACTACAGGACTCGGACTCCGCAGAAGTGAGAATGATTGCTCTCACATTGCTAGCATATTTCCCGCCAGAGAGCGCATAATAGTAAACATCGTTAAGGTGATCGTTCGATATAGAGTCAGTGGGCCATCGACTTAGCCGGGCTGCCCCTACACTACAAGAAATATGTCAACTAGTGACCTTCTGTAAGTGACCCTGGAAGAATTGGTCATAGATCTATGACCATTTGAGACCAATTGGTCAAAAGCTGTTAGGGGGGCTCCAAACCCTAAACCATTGCGACCATTTTGGTCAGAAAGGTCGTAATTTCCTTACACGAAATGGTCATAAAGCAAACAGCGCTGGTCCGCGCCCTATTTTTTGTTGTTAACGACCAATATAGATGGTCATAGCCTTGTAAATTGTGGTGCATTGTGATGACTAGGCGACATCTCATCAGTTTTGCCTATGTGTCATGTCCATGTGTTAATTTTTACCCTAGGTTGTGAAGCAACCTATATTTCTGTTATTCCAGAAATTTCCAAAAAAATCTCATAAATTGTTTGGATCATATCTCCATCAAATATGTCAAAAACCTTCCTTGCCTAGTTCAAAAATAATTCAAAAATGTTCATTTTCCTATTTGGTTCAGAGCAGCACTTTGTGAAGGAAGTGTTATTTATATATTCTTGATTTCCCTAAAAAATTGTGAAGACGTTCTTCTTAGTATATGGTCATCCTCAGCCAAAACTCACGCCCATTGGCCATGTGCATTTCCCGTACCACTAATCAAATACTTGGCTGCTAATTCATGTTTGAGCATAGTTCGGTCTTCTCATGATTATCTTATGTTATAATTTTCTTCCTAGCACCTACATGGGGAGTGCCCAACCCACTAGAAATTCCTAGTACGCCCAGAACGCATGGCAACACCACGGTCATGCGGTGACCACGCGACGGGCATGCGAGCTTACGTGCTCTACAGTTGGGGCCCTCGGCCACCGTCCAAACCTCGATGTATCGCCACCAAACCATGTATTTTTGATTAAATATGTACTTATGTACCTACAAATGATTTTTGGAAAAAATAAAGAGCAAACTATGAGGCACCTGCAGTTCAAATTTGACCCGCTTCCTACTGAATCGGCGGGAATTTGTCTTTTTCACCAAAGGTGGATCAAAACTTTTGAGACCCAACCATTTTGTCAATTGTGCATTATATATGGCCTAGTATTTTATAAAATTGATTAGGTCCAATTTTGCAACAAATATATGGTAGGTCCTTCACAAAAAAACTCATTTTTGGCACTCGAAAAAATGGAAAATGAATTTTTGGTCCAAAGAAAATGAAAACTTCCTTAGGAAACATTGTTTGTCATTCCAATATGCACCCTTGTGCACGATACGAGGTCATTTAAACAAACTATGCCATGAATGTGGCCATAAGATAGATCATTTAGCTTAAAAGCCATGAATCTTCACACATGATAGCTCATTTCTGAGAACACTTTTCTAAAATAATTACCGTATTACAAGTTTATTATTTTTTCTGGAAACCTGGTCAGATATAATGACACAATGTGGCCGTTTCCTAATTTTTTGAATTGTTTTGAATTTTTTATGCCTGTTTCAAAATGCGGTCAAAACGGCGGGAGTGACCGTTACTAGCTAGTGGTTGAATCTTGGAATTATTTGGTGTTTATCTGATTAAATAGATACTTATGTACCTAGAAATGATTTTTGGAAAAAATAAAGAGCAAACTACGAGGTAGCTACAGTTCAAATTCGACCCGCTTCCTTCTAAATCGGCGGGAATTTGTCTTTTTCACCAGGGGTGGATAAAAACTTTTGACACCCAACCATTTGGTCAATTGTGCATTAAATATGTCCTGGTATTTTAGAAAATTGATTTGGTACAATTTTGCAACAAATATATGATAGGTCCTTCACAAAAAAACTCATTTTGGGCACTCGAAAAAATGGAAAATGAATTTTTCTCCAAAGGAAATGAAAACTACCTTAGGCGACATTGTTTGTCATTCCAAGATGCACCCTTGTGCACGATATGAAGTCATTTGAACAAACTATGCCATGAATGTAGCCATAAGATTGATCATTTGGCTTGAAAGCCATGAATCTTCACGCATGATAGCTCCTTTCTGAGAACACTTTTTTAAAATAATTACCGTATTACAAGTTTATTATTTTTTTCTGGAAACTCGGTCACATATAATGAGACAATGCGGATGTTTTCTAATTTTTTGTTTTTTTTGAATTTTTTATGCCCGTTTCAAAATGCGGTCAAAACGGCGGGAATGACCGTTCCTAGCTAGTGTTTGAATCTTGAAATTTTTTTTGTGTTTCTCTAATAAAATAGATACTTATGTATCTAGAAATGATTTTTGGAAAAAATAAAGAGCAAAGTATGAGGTAGCTACAGTTCAAATTTGACCTACTTCCTTCTTAATCGGCGAAAAATTGTCTTTTTGATGAGAGGTGGATCAAAACTTTTTACAACCAAAAATTTGGTCAATTGTGCATTAATTATGTCCTAGTATTTTAGAAAATTGATTTGGTACAATTTTGCAACAAATATATGGTAGGTCCTTCACAAAAAAACCTCTTTTCGGGCACTCAAAAAATGGAAAATTAATTTTCCGTGCAAAGAAAATGAAAACTCTCTTAGGCAACATTGTTTGGAATTCCAAGATGCACCATTGTGCACAATATGGGGTCATTTGAACAAATATTNATTGTGCATTAATTATGTCCTAGTATTTTAGAAAATTGATTTGGTACAATTTTGCAACAAATATATGGTAGGTCCTTCACAAAAAAACCTCTTTTCGGGCACTCAAAAAATGGAAAATTAATTTTCCGTGCAAAGAAAATGAAAACTCTCTTAGGCAACATTGTTTGGAATTCCAAGATGCACCATTGTGCACAATATGGGGTCATTTGAACAAATATTTGATAGGACTTTCACAAAAAAACTCATTTTGAGCACTGAAAAATGGAATGAAATTTTTTATCTTGAATTGATCACAACCAATTTATATGGTCATAAGGTCATCAAATGGTTTGCTGCGTTCTGATTGGACCATGGGCATATCACGCGGATCACGCATCAACCACCGTCGATGCTTCCGGATCCAACAACACAAACCCACCCGAGCCGAAACCCTAGGTCTGTCCTCATGGACATATTCCACCCCCCACGCCCCCCCCCCCCCCCCCCCCGCCTCCATCCTCTCTCTCATTCCTCCCTCCCCCGCCTCCATTCTTTCGCTCCAGATCCACCACCCACCCCAATCCCTCTGCCCGATCCAGATCGACGACGACGGCCCCCCGTCGCCGCCCCCTCCTTCCCCAACCCGCCGCTGCCCGCCGCTCTTCCTCCGCCCATCGACCCACCCCGTCCCGGAGGCCTCACTCGCCGCCTTCCGCCGCAGGGCCACTGCGCTCGTCCCGCCCTTGGCGCCGCACCTCCACCGCCATCTCCGTTGGCTCCTCGCCGACGCCTCCACCCCTTCCCCGTCCAGCGGCGATCCGGCGGCGCCCTAGCTCCTCCGCGGGCCGCTCGGGACCAAGCACTGGAAGGACCTGGTGGTCGCCGTCCGGGACGGCGTGCTCATCCCGCGGCCCGAGACGGAGGCCATCGTGGACATGGTCTCCACCACCGACTGCGAGCGGGCGTCCTGGTCCTATCCCTCGTCGTCCTCGGCGGCGGCATCTGGCTGAGCTCACACCACCTCGCAGGCATCTGGCCGAGAGAGAACGGGAAGCAAACAAGGGAGAGCAGAGGCAGCGCCCACACTCGCACCCGCACTCCCATCCGCCTCCCGCCATGGCGTCGGGGGTGTCCACGAGCATGGTGCGCCGGGGGGAACTCCCCTTCAGCCGCCGGAGCTACTCCTCCTCTCTGTTCCGCGTCGTTCCTTGCCGTGTGATTGAATTGAATCTGTTCCCCTTTTTCTGTCGTGTGTGCTTGCAGGGACGCTGTGGCTCATGGGTGTCGCGGGATCCATCGCCTACAACTGGTCCAGGCCCGGCATGAAGACCAGCGTCAAGCTCATCCACGCCAGGTTCGTTTCCTCCGTCTGGTGGGAGCTGTTGTCAATTGTGCGTTTGGTCTCTGTTGATTGTGTCTAGTCCCGAGTTGGACAATATACGTGGCCATGGTCGGAGCTGAATGATACTTGTTTTCTTGCTCCCATCCCTAGCTAATTTTTTCTGCAAGTTGAAATCGGTTTAGCTCCATCAGCAATGTCTGTGGAGTTGCGNTTCGTTTCCTCCGTCTGGTGGGAGCTGTTGTCAATTGTGCGTTTGGTCTCTGTTGATTGTGTCTAGTCCCGAGTTGGACAATATACGTGGCCATGGTCGGAGCTGAATGATACTTGTTTTCTTGCTCCCATCCCTAGCTAATTTTTTCTGCAAGTTGAAATCGGTTTAGCTCCATCAGCAATGTCTGTGGAGTTGCGGTTGTGGTTGGTACGGACTAACTAATGGAGTAATGGGTAGCTATGGTGTGCCCTGCACTGTTGATATTCGATGTAATTTTAGAACTACTATAACTTACTACTAGTAGGTTGTAGTCAGACATGCAAGAGGGTGTGTAGTAGTTTGAATCGAATGTTATTGCTACATTAGGTAGCTCTATCTTATGGGGAATGGCATGACTTCTTCACCTTTTTTGCGACACGTTATTACAAACCTTGTGTGTATTTATGTAGGTTTTGAAGAACAGTAAGCATTGCAGAGTGCGCGACAAGTGTGTTGATGGCTTTGATCACCACTGCAGGGTAAGATACATTTTCAATGTTCTCTGCCCCGTTATTCATATCCCTGCTTCCTTTCAAGAATGCAACGTTCCTATTTTCCCTGATGTCCTTGCTCTCTCACTGATGTAGATGCTTTTCGCTGCAGGATCTGCTCCGAGCCACCCATCTTCAAGGTGATAGCTCCTGCCGCATTCCATCCCCGTTCTTGTTTTTTCTTTCTTTTCTTATTTGCCCGGATGGATGCCCAATATTATGCATCAGTCATCAGATGTGGCTGTAGCTCCTCCTCTCACTGATACTAGTAGGCTGTACGCTGCACATGGGCTGTTTCCTCTGAAATGTGTACTACTGTATCTGATATAATGCCAGTGGAGTCGATTGGCAGTCCAATGGCTTGAATTGTAGTTGTGCCCTGTCTGCTCCTCAAGGGAAAATATGTTCCGTTTTACCTTTCTGGATGCTGCTGTTCCTGGTAGGATGGACAAACGACACCTTGTAGCGTCTTGATTGCTTGTGCGTGAAAACTGAATATGTAGCATTTAGGACCCAGTGGCAGTCTAGTCTGTATCTGCAGTTTTCTGATTTTTTTTTTTGAATCTTTCATATCCATTATTTTTTTGGTACTTTACAGTGTGCATCAGCAAAATCTTGGTAGCTTGTCTTGCACAGGACCAACCTAATTGAACTACACATGTCAGTGTAGATGCTACAGTTGTCTCTTGGGTTCCAAAACTTAAAATTCCTTTTTTAGTCAGTGCTTGAACATTTTTTGAAAGACGAATTGGAGTACTCCTGGAGAGCAGTACATGGAGTATAGCTGTAAATTCTTGCAGTATAGCTGTAGCAGTCCATTAAGAGTAGTTTTGCATCAGTAGCATTAGGAGTGTGATGAGGAGGTAAGAGTGGAGTCTCTACTCTAGATAGAGGGCTCCGACTCGCTGTTTAGCCCATTTGATTTCTGTGGTTTCCAGTTTAGTGTAGGAACACAGAGCAATGTGGCTGGAGTTTGATTTTCAGTGGGCATAGTCTGCCTATGCTACTGATTTGTTGCAGGTAATTAGAATTTGTAGGTTTAGTATGAACGTTGCTTAATCCATTGGATGGCCTCTGGCTAGTTCAGTCGGTATCTAGTCTAGAATAAATTATTTTCCCCATTTTTTGTTTCCTTGCTGGACAAGTCATGGTACAAGTGCAGATGCTGCTGTTTACTACTCCCGCCGTAAAGAAATATAAGACCGTTTAGATCACTACTTTAATGATCTAAATTCTCTTATATTTCTTTATAAGAGAGTACATGGTATTATTGCTAGCTATATATATGCCTACTGCTGATTGATGCTCTTGTGGTTAGGATTCTACACCTCGAAGTGATGCTTTTTCATTGCTTTCCTTCCTCATGAACTTGCAAACTATATGCTATTCCCTTTTCAATTTGACCTCAAAATTTCTGACTCCTCCTATCCATGTGCAACAGCGATGCTTTGGATTTCATCCGTGCAGCAGAGGACAAGGGCTTCATGGCCAACCAAGGTGCATGGTGCTCGCAAGCGACGAACGGAGGCTGTTCGACATTGGCTGCACAAACCACCACTGCGAGCTCCTCCCTTTGCTATGCTACAACCATGCTTTGTTTCATGGGTTAGTTAGGATTTCGATGCTTTTTGCACCATGGTTCAGTCCTTGCCGACTGTTGCGTTGATGATCAAGTGCTGGTGCTTCATTTGGCTATTTGATTTGCTGCTAGTAATTAGTAGTATTAGAGTGTCGCTGGTTTATTAGGATGTGGCTGAAACCATTGGATGGCCTTCCTGGACATGTTATCCAGAATTAGTACTTGTCCCATTTTTTATTTCCTTGCTGGACATGCTATGGTTCAAGTGTCGATGATGTCTAGTAGTAGTTTTCTAGCTATATACCTGCTATGTATTGATGCTCTTTTGGTCTCCTTGAATCATATTGTACTATATCTAGTGTTCTTGTGGTTCTTGTGGTACTTTATCACAAACATATAGGTCTTTGAAGTTAGGCTGAATCTGTTGCTTTATCATATATTTGGTC
>LR880968.1:30358815-30381678 GCA_904067115.1 Aegilops sharonensis | reverse complement strand
AAGGAGTGGTGTCATATGTGTGGTATCATGGTATCATGTGATATTCTTCCAGCTAGCTTCTTGGTCAATATATATGTTGGTTGTGCAGTACGTCTAGTTGGCTTCTTCTCTATATGTTGGATTTCCTTTTATCAACAGAATTAGAAATCATTGCTGCCTCGGACTATTTCAGGGTTGACAGAGCAAAAGTTAACTCCAGCTTGTGTGGTTCTAATTATTAATTTTTCACCAGTACTGTTTCAATTTGGGAATTTTCCGGGCATTGGTGGGGGTTAACGTACGATGAAGATAGAGTGTCCCTTTATCTGATGTCAGTTTGTATGACTGGGGTTTCCTCATTGTACAAGTAACAGAGACAACGATTGATCCAACACTGACACATGTAATTGCTGTTGCTAGACTAACGAATGGATCAATAGTTGGACATTTCGAGAGTTGATACGTTGTCTTCTATTGTCTCCCTGTATAAAACAAAAAAAGAACCATCTTTGTGGGCAATCACACGCTGACTTTTGTGGTAAAAATGATGCATGACCTGGGTATGNTAGTTGGACATTTCGAGAGTTGATACGTTGTCTTCTATTGTCTCCCTGTATAAAACAAAAAAAGAACCATCTTTGTGGGCAATCACACGCTGACTTTTGTGGTAAAAATGATGCATGACCTGGGTATGTTATTGTTCACTGCGGCTGCTAAATGAGTGTATACTAATTCAAAAATCCTACTAGATCAGTCGCTAGCGCTAATTCAAAATGGCTACTAAATCAATCGCTAACACTAGTCCCTTCAATCTAATCATGTTTATCACCAAGTCTTTGTGCTAGGCTGCTAAGCACGCACAATAGGGGAAGAAAATATGGTAATTCTACGTGGGAGATGTCCGCTGGGTTCTCTTCCAGTGCAGCATCCCAAGATTCGCAGTGTGATAAATTGGATGACGCCAATGTTTGTTGACCCACTTTCGTTTCGGTACACGCCCCCTAAACACATCAATGGCTGTGATTATCTCATACCCCTTCATAATAAAGGGCATGATTGTTTTTTTTTAAGTAATCGTCCGCACTGAGATCACCGATACGCGGCCTGCCCATGGACGAGCGCACGGAGACCAGGCACAATTGTGCCGGCCCACGAGGCGCTGGGCCACTATTTATTCAAAGATAGATGTAAAAATCCTGAAAAAAGGAGCTAGGCCAGGAAACGAACTCATTTCCTTGTCCTCCAGATAAGGATCTTGCCACTCCACTACGCCGCTCATTGGTTATAATTATAGCACAGAACATCAGATAATACATTAGGCCGGTGCGCAAAACAAGTCCATCGGCTCATCAATCTGGACCTCTCAAGAGAAAGTATGTGCTTTATAGTTAGAAGAAGGGAAACAGACTTTATGATTTCAACTTTTTATAAGTATATAAATTATCAACCGTAGGGTTCTTGCCATTTGTGGAGATATTTTCTAAAATGCCAAGCGCCTCCATTTACTTGAGGCAAGTGAGGAAACACCTTTGTTTTTCTAGGCATTTCATCAAAATGCCTCAAAAATCTATATTAAGGCAATTAAAAAGAATACGCCAAAATACTTTTTAATGCACGCAAACTGCCATAGACAACTTAATTCAGTCGGACATTTTTGTTTGCTAGCAAGACTTGTATTACAATCCAGCTTACACAATTCCACAACTTCCGTGGGACCAGAGCCCAACCAAACTACTGTTTTACCTTCAGTTCTAACAAATTTAGCTAAATAATCGCTAACCACATTTTGGTTACGATTGATATGAATAACACTGGTCATCTTACAAGATAGGTCCATCTTAGATTTTGACACAGGGACCTCGATTTCGATGGACTGGCCCTAGAACACACGAACACCCCCAGCTCCAAGGAGGAAAACGCTCGCAAATTTGAAAAATGTTCATCGAATTGAAAAAAAAAGTTCANGAAAGTATGTGCTTTATAGTTAGAAGAAGGGAAACAGACTTTATGATTTCAACTTTTTATAAGTATATAAATTATCAACCGTAGGGTTCTTGCCATTTGTGGAGATATTTTCTAAAATGCCAAGCGCCTCCATTTACTTGAGGCAAGTGAGGAAACACCTTTGTTTTTCTAGGCATTTCATCAAAATGCCTCAAAAATCTATATTAAGGCAATTAAAAAGAATACGCCAAAATACTTTTTAATGCACGCAAACTGCCATAGACAACTTAATTCAGTCGGACATTTTTGTTTGCTAGCAAGACTTGTATTACAATCCAGCTTACACAATTCCACAACTTCCGTGGGACCAGAGCCCAACCAAACTACTGTTTTACCTTCAGTTCTAACAAATTTAGCTAAATAATCGCTAACCACATTTTGGTTACGATTGATATGAATAACACTGGTCATCTTACAAGATAGGTCCATCTTAGATTTTGACACAGGGACCTCGATTTCGATGGACTGGCCCTAGAACACACGAACACCCCCAGCTCCAAGGAGGAAAACGCTCGCAAATTTGAAAAATGTTCATCGAATTGAAAAAAAAAGTTCAGGAACTTGACAAAATTGTTAGCAAAATTGAAAATAGTTCATTGATTTGAAAACAAGTTCACAAATTTGAATTGTTTTTTTTACAAATTGAATACTTTCTTCACAGGAGGCCGCCCGACTGGGCCGGTTCACTGTCACGCGCGCAAACATGGAAAATAAAATAAAATAACAGTTTTATGTACATGTTTAAATTATGATTTTATTTTTTTTCCCTTCAAACCTGACATGGATGCCTAGCAAGGGCATGCCCACCTGCCATAAGTTGAGGTCATTTCATGAATGTCCAAAAAGACATCATGTTCAAGGGAGGGTGTTCGGCTAGAAGGCCTCGTCTGAGAGCATGTTGTTTTCCGACATCCTTGAAATGGCCTTGTATGACCAATTCAACGCACCATGTCAAGTTTTTGGTTCTTGAGAATTTTTGCATTTTCTGGAGATTTCTCGGTCAGAAAAGACCGATAAATGACCGGACATGCTGAAGCTTGCATGCGGTGTCAAAAATCGTTCATACCTGACATGAATGCCTACCATGGGCATGTCGACCTGTTTGCAAAATTTGATGTCATCTGAAGGATGTCCAAAAATAGATCATGTTCAACAAAGGGTGTTCACGTAAGCTAGAAGCCCAGAAGGTTTCGTTGAGACCACGTTGATTTTTGACATCCTTGAAATGGCACTATTTTTTTCATAGCCTTGTACGACCAATTTAAGGCAAAATGTCAAGTTATTTTGATTTTCGAATCTTTTTTGCAGTTTCTGGAGTTTTCTCAGTCAAAAAGACTGATAACTGTTGGAACGTGTCGCAACTTGCATACGATGTCGAAAATGTTCCAAACCTGACATCAACAATTTCTGACACCGTATGCAAATTGTGACACGTGTGGCCGTTTATCGGCCTTTTCACTGAGAAAACTCCAGAAATGCAAATTATGTTTAAAACCAAATCACTTAGCAGGGTGCCTTGAATTGGTCATAAAAAGCCATGGGAAAAATTGGGGTCATTTCAAGGATGTTAAAAAATGTGCCCTCAGAAGGACCTTTCTGACCTTTAACCGAACACTCTCTGTTGAACATGGTGTTTTTGTGGACATCCTTGAAATTACCCCAACTTTCGCATGCAGGTGTGTGTGTTCCCATGATAGACATCCAGGGCAGGTATGAGTGATTTTCGACACCATATGTAAGTTACGACACATCCGACCATTTATCGCCCTTTTGACCGAGAAAACTCCAGAATAAATAAAATAAAAACCAAAACAACTTGGCATGGTGCCTTAAGATGGTCATTCAAGTAAACAAAAGAAATTTGGGGTTATTTTACAGATGTCGAGAAACAACGTGCTCTTAAACGGAGCCTTCTGACCTACCCAACTTGAACATGGCGGTTTTTTTACATTCTTGAAATCGTCCCAACTTTTGCAAGTCGGTGGGCATGCTCATGGTAGGCATCCATTCATGTTTGAAGCAAAAAAATATTTAAAATCATAGTTTGAACAGGTACTTCAAATTACTATTTTGAGTTTTTAACATAAGTAATAAATACAAAGAGGTTAATTGAAAACCGCAAGTGCTTTTTTTAAAGCATTTAATAAATATTTGAAATAGAAAAGTATTTAAAATCATTATTTTAAAAAGGTACTTAAAACTTGTACTTTGGTATTCAAAAAGAGAAAAACGAATTAACTGAAAATAGAAAAGGCAAAAGCTAAAAAATAAAATAAAACACTTAGGCCTTGGCGCCCAAGAGGTCGCGGATTTGGGAAAAGTTCATCACATTTTTTTAAGTATTCATGGATTTAAAAATTTCCACAAAATTTCAAAAACAAATCACTATAAAAAGTTGCAAAAAAAGCGTTCCCGGTTTTGAGAACATCGGCCAAGTCATTTTTCCGGTTGTGGGAACATTCTCCGAGGTCGTGAACCATGTTTTTTCTTTTTCTTTTTCTTTTTTATCTTCTCTCCTATTTTTTTTCTGTTTTCTTCTTTTCGTCCTGTTTCACTTTTCATTTTTTCTGCTTATTGTTTCTGTTCTCATAAATTCAATTTTCCATAATTCAATTTTTTCATACTTTTCTAGATTTTTGTGGAATTCAAAATTTCTTATTGTTTCTCAAGAAATGTTCATATCTAAATTTTTGTTCGCTTTTTAAAAACAATGCTCTTATTTTGACATTCTGAGCAAGTTTGAAAGATATGAACTTTTTAAAAAAAAAACTGTGCATTTTTTAAAAATACCAATATTTGTATTTATTAAAAAAAAGATAAATAAAAATCTGAGTGAAAACCGTGAAGAATAAAACGAAAGAAAAACCAAAGAGTGAAGGTGCTGTATTTTTTTCTTAGCGTTATTTAGAACAAGAAGAAGAAAACAAAACTTGAAGGCACACCGGATTAGCTATCTCAGATGGTTGTTCGCTTGAACATAGTCAGCACAAGGATCGTTTACCCAGGTTCGGGCTGCAAAGAGGCGTAAAACCCTAGTCCTGCTTTGGTGGGTGTATTTCAGAGAGTTCTTGAGCTCTCGAACTAGCTATGGTGAGTGCGTGGTTCCAAAGAGCCGAATCCTTATCCAGTATGCCATGGGCCTCCTTTTATAGGCGAAAGGGGCTGCCACAGTGGCATACAGGAGGTGGAAAGGCGAACAGTATTGCGAGCTTATCATTTGGATTACAGGACAAGTCGCATTAAATGCACCGCTGAGGTGTCCCCTAGCTTTATCGGGGACGGGGGCGAGGCCCGTCCCGTCCATCACCGCTCCTCCTCGCTTCGACACGCGCCCTGGCCAGCGATGCGTGCAGCGCAATGTAGGCAGGCAGGCAGCTGAGGTGGCACGGTGGTAGGGGTCTTCACGAAGATCTGCATGCCGCCACGCAGGCGCCTGCTGAGTTGGTCTGGAAGCTGCATGTTGCCACGCAGGTGTCTGCCCAGCTGGTTTGGGCTGGCAGCTGCATGTGAACGGCGGTGGAGACTTGGCTGGTGTGGGCCTGGTAGTGGTCCTGCTGGCGTCTTTGGCGAGAGCCTTGCCGGGGGGCCCGGCAAGGGTCTTGCCGTGGCGCGCTGTCGTCCCCGGCAAGAGCCTTGCCGGGGGTCTCTTGGCTCTCTTCGGCAAGGATCTTGTCGAGAATCGTTGTCTTCTAATCCTCATCTGATCTTGAATATGTCTTCACAAAGATCTGCATGCCACCACAGAGGTGCTTCCGAGCCCCGGCCCCACGTGGCTGATGGTGTTGGGGACGTGGGCTCAAGGGTGGCTCGCCCTGTTGGTGTTTGGTCGCGCTGCCCCGGCAAGGGTCTTGCCGGGGCTGCTGAGGCAGTCCCCGGCAAGGGTCTTGCCGGGGGAAACTGCTCTGCCCCTCTGCTTCTTTGCGTTCTTGGTCTTTGCTCTTGTTGTTTTGGGCTTCAGTTTTACCTCGGTTTACCTCCCCTGTTCTGCTTGGTCCGACCGTGGGAGCGGCTCCGACTGCCCGTGCACAGGTAAAGGGGTACAAAGGTGCGCCCCTCCTTTTGTACACCGACAGGAGCCCCCTGGCCTGGGCCACACATAAGCGCGACACGTTGTTTGGCTAGGCCCAAAACGGTGCGCGGGCAGGCGGGGCGGTTTTTACCGCGGTGAAACTTTTCGAGCGCTGCGCTTCCCACGTCCCGCGCGCGGAGTGGAGGGGTGCGCGTGACGTGGGCGGCATGCGTGGGGCGGTTCCTGCACACACGTGTCACATCGCAGTAAATGGGCAGCGCAGCCCGCGGCTTCCCCATAAAAAGGGGTAACTGCGAGCGCACTGTTCCTTTACCCTTCGCGCAATCCGAATCTCGGAAGCCTCCGCTCGTCTTCCTCTTCTTCCCCAAGCTTCGCCCTCGCTCGCCGCCGTTGCGTTCCCGCCGCCCTCTGCTTTGCCCTTCCCTCCCAGCCGCCATGGCACCGAAATCCGTCAAGGGCAAGGGCGTGGCTAAGAACGCCGGAGCGGCGGAGCCGCCGGAGAGTGCGCTGGCGGTGCAGCGGACGCAGTCCCCTTCTTCCCCTTGACAGTCGACGTGTTCGAGCTTCGGGAAGCCTTCAGGCCCCTGTGGGGGGTGAAGACGGGGGGAGAGAAGTCGGGGCATCCAGCCATGCGAGTCATCCCTGCCGACTGCGCCGAGGCTGCCCCAAATCGGTACCCCTTCTTTGTTGACTATTTTTCCTGCGGGCTTTGTCCTCCCTTCTCCGATTTCTTCAGCAACATCATGCACACCTTTGGCTTCCGCCTCTTGGATTTTACCCCGAATGAGGTGGCGTGCATGGCCCTTTTCGCGCACCTTTGCGAAGGCTTCGTCAGGGTGCACCCCAACACGGTGCTCTTTCGCCATTACTTCTCCCCTCGGATCCAACCAGGGGGCGCCATCTCCGGTTGCATCACCTGGATCCCAAGGTCCAAGGGGCGTATCCAGAGGGTGCCATGAAGGAGAGGTGGGAAGAATGGCGGGCCGGTGGTGCTGGATCAAAGAGAAGGACCCGCCGGTGTTCTGCGAAGTTCGCCGGGCGCCCCCGGTCCGCAGAAGTGACTGGAGCGATGTCGACGCCGACGACGAGAAGCTCACGGTCGCCATCATTAGGATCCTTCGGCTCACCGAGGCCGGGCTCACCCTTGAGATGATTGGGGCGGACTTCATCCGCCGCCGGATTGCTCTGCTGCACAACAAGGGGAGGCCGGCCTGGCTCTTCACGAACCCCGCCGACATCATGTGGCTTCTCCCCGGCCTCGACCACAACTTCACAGTGATGGGGCATACCCATTCTGCCAGCGGCTCTTCCAGCTCGACGTGGGCCGCGACGGCGAGGTCGAGCGGACCGGCAAGGTCGCGAGGGCCGCCGTGAAGGCCGGCAAGGTCTTCAAGGGGCCCTTGTTCAAGCTGCCGGTGGGAGTGGTCCCGATGTGCAATAATTTGTGCCGGACCAAGATCATCGCCATGATGCCGTACTGCAACGCGCATGGCCCTGACCCGAGCTGGAAGGAGCCGGAGGATGTCGAGGTGCAGCAGTTCTTTGACACTCTGCATGAGGGGTACATCAACGCCGACGCCAAGCGGCTGCTTGTCCAGGACACCACCCAGGCGGAACTGGACTACATTGCCACCAGGGCAAGGGAGGCACAGCTTGCCGAGGAGGCCGGCAGCGCTGGTGGCGTGGAGGACAAGGCTGCAACGGCCGTGGAGGAGGAGGAGCTCGCTCGGTGGGCGGCAGCCGCCGGGGAGGCCAGCAGTGCCTGCACCGAGGCTCCTCTGGTTGAGGGAGTAGCCAACGAGTCGTCGGGGGAGGAGGCCGGGGCTGTTGACCCTCCAGCCACGGGGAGAGGGCGAGTCCTGCGGCGAGCCTCTTCCGGCGAGCCGGTGCGGTCTGCCAGGGCCGCGCGGCGGTGAAGAAGGTGGTGAAGGCTGCGGCAGCAAGGAAGAAGGCATATGCTTCTTCTTCATCCACGCGCCCGCAGACTCCGCCCTCCTCCTCTCCTCCGGCGGAGGCCGACGCGGGGGTCACCTTTGACTACGGGTCCCTCAGCCCGAGGAGGAAGAGGAAAACAGCAGAGGAGGAGGCGGACGACAAGTAAGTGTCTGGCTCCTTCCCGTCACCTTTGCCTCCTCGATCTGTGTCGGTTGTCTTGACTTGTTTTTATCTTGGCAGGGTTGTGGAGAAGCTGGCCCACAGGATGAAGAGGGCCAAGACCTCGGCGGGCGGCCAGTCCCCGGCTGGTACTCCAAGGGCGCCATTGGTGGTGCTGAGTAGCCCGGACAGCAGCCCCCGGTCCAGCCCCCAGGGTAAGCTCACCACCCTCCCCTTGTCGACACGTGTCAGGGGTACGATACTTTGGTGCTGACCTTGCCGGGTATGCAGGAGGAGAGCGGCAGCAGGAGGAGCCGCAGAGGGCTACTCCCAACACGCCGCCTCCATCGACCACGCCGCCTCGAGGGGCGTCCCCAGTAAGGGCGCCAAGCACCAAGCCACGCACATGGAGGAGGAGGAAAACTTGGGTGCTAGCGGCTTTGCCTCGACGCCAAATGTTGGCGGGGAGGGGACTTCTTTTTCCCAGCCTGGCACCGGCGGTGGTAAGTTGCTCGCCTCTCATCCATGTTCCTTTTTCTTTCTTGCTGACCCTTGGTCTTGGCCTTGCCTTACCCCCTTCTTCGATGTCAAGATTCCTCCTCGGTGAACCCAGAGGACGTGGACGCCGTCATCGAGGACGTCGCCAAGGCCGCCGAGGCGGACGCCGAGAGGATCGCCGCCGAGGAGGCCGTCAAGGGCGCGGCTAAGGACACTGCCAAGGGGCCTGCAGGGGAGGTTGGCAAGGCCACCGCTGAAGTGACCGGCAAGGCACCTGCCGGGGAGGCCGGCAGGGCCGCTGCCGAGGAGGAGGAGGAGGTGGCTGATGACCAGCCTTCCTCCTCTGCTGCTTCCGGCTCTGGCAAGTACCTGAGGGTGAGTGATGACTTGTTCGTCCACTTTCCAGGCGCGTCGAGCACCAGGGCACCCATCGAGGGAGAGGTGTTCGGCGACGAAGTGCTTGCCGCCGCCGGGCTTGAGGTCGTCGACGAGCCGAGCGTTGGTGGCGACGGCTCGCGGGAAGAGCGGCTCCTCCATGCCATGGGCGCCAACTTCCTGAAGCTCCAGGCGCTCCACCGCGCCCGCCTGGACAAGGCTAAGTCCAGGACGGCGGTGGTGGAGAAGGCGGAGGCGGACCTCCAGAAGCGCGTCGCCGAGACGCATGACTGGTTTCGCGAGGCTCGCGACGAGCTGAAGGCCGCCTAGGGCAAGCTAGCCAAGCGTGATGTGGAGCTCACCATGAAGCTGGCCGACATCGAGAAGGCCCAGGAGACGGCGGCGGGCTTGGCCGCGGCAGCCGAGGCCGCCCGAACCCCGCACCAGGCCGCGTTGAACTCCCAGGAGGAGGACCTTGCCGCGTGCGAGGAGAAGCTTGCCGCCATGCTTCGCGGCAAGGATGAAGAGGTGGAGAAGCTCGTCTTGTAGCAGACCAGTGAGCTGGAGCAGAGGCACAAAGAGGCGCTCGATGCCCAGACCCAGGTTCACGCCGACAAGGTGAAGGAGCTGCAGGCGGAGCGGGATGGGCTGAAGGAGCAGGCCCTGAAGCTGTCCCAGGAGAAGGACACGCTCAACAACGCCATAACGGAGGCGTAGGGCGCGGCCATAAGCAGGGTTGGGGAGCTCTCCGAGGCTAACAAGTCCGTCGAGGACCTCACGCTGAAGCTGGAGGGCCTCGAGGGGATGCTCACGGAGGCCAAAACCCGCGAGGGGATCCTGGCCAAGGAGCTGGAGACCGAGAAGCAGCTGCAGAAGAGTGAGGCCGCCGAGCACAAGGATTTCAAGGAGAGCGTGAACCGCTGGATCGGCCGCCTCGAGGATGTTGCCGGCAGGATCACCGCGCAGTTGGCTACCATGGGGATGCCAGGCTTGAGGTACGCCCCGGAGCGCAGTGGGACCACCAACGCCAAGCTGGCCTTGTTCTTCGAGTGTGTTCTCGGGGCCCTGGAGCAGCTTCACGCCAACGGGCAGCCTCGCTAGCCGACGAGGCCCGGAGGCTTTGCCAGGGCGCCATGACCAAGGTTGCACCAAGGTGGCACACTGGTACCCCGACCTCGACTTCGATGCCGCCCTGGAGAGCTTGCCGGAAGGCACCGACCTCGCGCCGCTCAGGGAGCGCATCAAGCCCATCATCAGCCGTGTCGGCAGAATTCTGAGGGTGGAGGGCCAACGCCGGGATTAGGCACCACGTTTCTTATCGCCGCTGCAGGTTCACAACCAAGATAATTGCTATCTCTAGTTAGAACCGCAGCAACAATTTGATGTAATATGACTCTGCAACACTTTAGTATCATGCATGTGATTTTCCCGTTCGATTTTCCTTTATGTGTCCACCCTACGTTAACCGGGTAGGTTTGCCGGCGCGTAAACCCAGGGCGGCGTCTTGGGGACGGATCCTCATTGGCCTGCCGGGTGTGCTTGTTGCAGGCGAACCACCTTACCGCCCTTAGCGTGGCCGCCCGAACTGTCGAGTTTGACTCGAGTCAGAGTCGGGAGTGTTGCCAACTGCGGAAGGCTACCCCACCACTCTCGACGCGGCCGCTTTGAGCTGTTGAGCGGACTCGAAACAGAACAAGGGCGTTGCCAATTCCGGGAGGGCCCCTTTGCCTGTGGGTTTCTCTTACATAGGCAAGATCTCCGAGGACGATAACCTTATATATAAAAGGAAGTAACTCAAAGTTCCGAATGACTTAGCTTTTCTGCTGCCACGCTGGCGTCCTTCACGTTCGCAGGCGGCGCCCTTTTTCTCCTGGCCATCTCCTTCTTGGGACCCATGCCGATGAGGAACTGCTAGGCCAACTACTAGACCAGATCCTCACAATTGCGCCCCCTACCTGGCGCGCCAAAGATGTCAGTGTGGAACGACACCTATGGGATCACAAGAATCCCTACTATGGTTGCTGGGGCGCAGGGTTGCAAGAAGAGCAGGATCAGTAGTTAGAACAAGGATCGTTTACCCAGGTTCGGGCCGCAAAGATGCGTAAAACCCTAGTCCTGCTTTGGTGGGTGTATTTCAGAGAGTTCTTGAGCTCTCGAACTAGCTATGGTGAGTGCGTGGTTCCAAAGAGCCGAATCCTTCTCCAGTATGCCATGGGCCTCCTTTTATAGGCGAAAGGGGCTACCACAGTGGCATATAGGAGGTGGAAAGGCGTACAGTATTGCGAGCTTATCATTTGGATTACAGGACAAGTCGCATTAAATGCGCCGCTGAGGTTTCCCCTAGCTTTATCGGGGACGGCGGCGAGGCCTGTCCCGTCCGTCGCCGCTCCTCCTCGCTTCGACACGTGCCCTGGCCAGCGATGCGTGCGGCGCCATGTAGGCAGGCAGGCAGCTGAGGTGGCGCGGTGGTAGGGTCTTCACGAAGATCTGCATGCCGCCACGCAGGCGCCTGCCGAGTTGTCCTGGAAGCTGCATGTTGCCACGCAGGTGCCTGCCCAGCTGGTTTGGGCTGGCAGCTGCATGTGAACGGCGGTGGAGACTTGGCTGGTGCGGGCCTGGCAGTGGTCCTGCTGGCGTCTTTGGCGAGAGCCTTGCCGGGGGGCCCGGCAGGGGTCTTGCCGTGGCGCGCTGTCGTCCTCGGCAAGAGCCTTGCCGGGGTCTTGTGGCTCTCCTCGGCAAGGATCTTGTCGAGGATCGTTGTCTTCTAATCCTCATCTGATCTTGAATATGTCTTTACAAAGATCTTCATGCCACCACAGGGGTGCCTCGCGAGCCCAGGCCCCACGTGGCTGATGGTGATGGGGACGTGGGCTCAAGGGTGGCTCGCCCTGTTGGTGTTTGGGGGCGCTGATTGCCGGGTCTGCTAAGGCAGACCTTTGCCAGGGGAAACTGCTCCGCCCCTCTGCTTCTTTGCGTTCTTGGTCTTGGCGTTGCTCTGCTTGTCTTGGGCTTCAGTTTTACCTCGGTTTACCTCCCCTGTTCTGCTTGGTGCAATCGTGGGCGCGGCTCCGACTGCCCGTGCACAGGTAAAGGGGTATAAAGGTGCGCCCCTCCTTTTGTACACCGACAACGTTCTTGGCCTACCTTTAGTTAGTACTCCCTCTATTCCTAAATGTAAGTCTTTTTAGAGATTCTAATATGGACTACATAAAGAGCAAAATGAGTGAATCTAGATTCTAAAATACATCTATACACATCCATATGTAGTTCATATAGAAATCTCTAAAAAGATTTATATTCAGGAACGGAGAGAGTATAATTATCTAGTTGATAACAACTTAGCGTGGGAAAGCATGATTCATGAAATTGTTAGTATGCACATGGTAACTAAAATATGATGCTATAAAGCTTCAATAAAAGCATGCACGTAAGCAAAGTAAATATGATCACACCGGCCTTTCCGGTCACTTCATAATATATCATCATTATTGCTCAACGCTTGCTCAAATTAATGTTCAATGATAGAAGCAAGTGCAACCAAAACCATGTGCTAGAGTACCCGCAAAATAAAGACAACACAAAAGAGAATATTATTTTTTTGGATTTTCATTAGCTCAAAACATGAAGAAAATGAACAAAAGTAAATATATTTGTTGTTTTTCCTTTTGTAAAGCAAAAAGTGCATCAAGACGGAAACGAATGAAAATATTTTTGTTGTTTTCATTTGGAACATAACAACTAGTAGTTTAAAACTATTTTTGGTCTTTTTCAAACATTAAAAAAACAAGAATGACAAGAAAATTCAAAGGGATTTTTTGCTTTTCAATTTAAAAAAGGAAAACAAAATAGATTTTTTTTTAGATTTTCCAAAAAATATTGTATAGTTCACAAAATAAATTTGAGAAAATAGTTTTGATGTTTATAAGGTCATAAGAAACTAAGAACCAAAATAAGAAGGAGAAATAAAATATTTTTGGTATTTTCTCAATTCACAAGAAAACGTTGAAAACCAAACGACGACGCAAACAAATTAATATTTTTGTTATGTTTGGGCTTTTAGAGAAGAGAAAATAAAACAAGGAACAGAAGAATGCAAAGAATGCAAGGAACATGAAGGTTATCTTAATTATTCTTCTTATATTTTGTGAATTTTTAAATAGAAGGTATAATCATAATTATATTAGCTATTTCAAGTAAGAACATCACATTAATATAGGTTCCATCACACAAAAATTATCAAGGCAATGAACGTTAACTCAGCCAAACTAGATGAAAACTACTTGGTGAAATTCGGTTCTGTACTCGAGAGCGATCCGATCCCTATAAGTAATAACTTCGTGTATTCGTGCTGGTCAGCTATTACCATGTTTGATCTGATGCATGCATCACATGTTGAGATTGGCGATGGTAGGTGGTTATGCACCTTTTCTAGGATCGAATTCAATAAAAAACTAGAGATTTTCGGGAACATTGTTTTTTGTGGCGCATCCTATTTGAACACCGCCTAACGGGCCGACCACATCACTAGTATGCCTCTACTTGACTAGCTCATTAATCAAAGATGGTTAAGTTTCCTAGCCATAGATATCAGTTGTCATTTGATGAACGGGATCACATCATTATAGAATGATGTGATTGACAAGATCCATCCGTTAGCTTAGCACGATGATCGTTTAGTTTGTTCCTATTGCTTTCTTCATAGATTATACATGTTCCTATGACTATGATTATGCAACTCCTGAATAGTGGAGGAACACTTAGTGTGCTATCAAACGACACAACGTAACTTGGTGATTATAAAGATGCTCTACAGGTGTCTTCGATGGTGTTTGTTGAGTTGGCATAGATCGAGATTAGGATTTGCCACTCCGACTGTCGGAGAGGTATCTCTGGGCCCTCTCGGTAATGCACATCACTATAAGCCTTGCAAGCAATGTGACTAATGAGTTAGCTGCGGGATAATGCATTATAGAACGAGTAAAGAGACATACCGGTAACGAGATTGAACTAGGTATAGTGATACCGAAGATCGAATCTCGGGCAAGTAACATACCGATGACAAAGGGAACAACGTAAGTTGTTATGCGGTTTGACCGATAAAGATCTACATAGAATATGTGGGAGCCAATATGATCATCCAGGTTCCGCTATTGGTTATTGACCGGAGATGAGTCTCGATCATGTCTACATAGTTCTCGAACCCGTAGGGTCCGCACGCTTAACGTTTGATGATGATCGGTATTATGAGTTTATGTGTTTTGATGTGCCGAAGGTAGTTCGGAGTCCCGGATGAGATCACGGACATGATGAGGAGTCTCAAAATGGTCGAGACATGAAGATTGATATATTGGAAGACTATATTCGGACACCGGAATAGTTCTGAGGTGTATCAGGTATTTTCCGGAGAACCGAGGGGTTACCGGAACCCCCCGTGGGGTTATTGGGCCTCATGGGCCTAGTGGTGGAAGAGAGGAGGCAGGCCAACGTGTGCCCCCCCCCCCCCCTAGCCCAAACCGAATTGGACTAGGGGGTCGGGCCCCCTTTCCTTCTCTCCTTCCTCACCTCCCCCCTTCTCCTTGTTGGAATAGGAAAGGGGGGGGGGTCGAATCCTACTTGGCGTAGGATCGCCCCCCCATGGCGCGCCTCCTCCCCTTGGCCGGCCTACTCCTCCCTCCCCCCTTTATATACGTGGGAGGGGGGCACCCCAAAGTCACACCAAAGTTTCTCTAAGCCGTGTGCGGTGCCCCCCTCCATAGAAACACACCTCGGTCATATCGTCGTAGTGCTTAGGCAAAGCCCTGCGCCGGTAACTTCATCATCACCGTCACCATGCCGTCGAGCTGACGAAACTCTCCCTCGGCCTCAGCTGGATCAAGAGTTCGAGGGACGTCATCGAGATGTACATGTGCAGATCATGGAGGTGCCGTGCGTTTGGTACTAGATTGGTTGGATCGCGAAGACGTTCGACTACATCAACCGCATTACTATACGCTTCCGCTTTCGGTCTACGAGGTACACGGACACACTCTCCCTGCTTGTTGCTATGCTTCTTCTAGATAGATCTGGCGTGATCGTAGGATTTTTTTTTTGAAATACTACGTTCCCCAACAATGGCATCCGAGCCAGGTCTATGCGTAGATGTTATATACACGAGTAGAACACAAAGAGTTGTGGGCGATATTAGTCATACTGCTTACCAGCATGTCATACTTTGATTCGGCGGTATTGCTGGAAGAAGCGGTCCAGACCAGCATTACATGACCGCGTTTCATGAGACTGGTTCTACTGCCGTGCTTCGCACACAGGTGGCTAGTTGGTGTCTGTTTCTCCAACTTTAGTTGAATCGAGTGTGCTACGCCCGGTCCTTGTTGAAGGTTAAAACAACACACTTGATGAAAAATCGTTGTGGTTTTGATGCGTAGGTAAGAAGGGTTCTTGCTAAGCCCGTAGCAGCCACGTAAAACTCGCAACAACAAAGTAGAGGACGTCTAACTTGTTTTTGCAGGGCATGTTGTGATGTGATATGGTCAAGACATGATGATATATAAATTGTTGTATGAGATGATCATGTTTTGTAAAAGTTATCGGCAACTGTCAGGAGCCTTATGGTTGTCGCTTTATTGTATGAAATGCAATCGCCATGTAATTGCTTAACTTTATCACTAAGCGGTAGCGATAGTCATAGAAGCAATAGTTGGCGAGAACACAACGATGCTTCGATGGAGATCAAGGTGTCAAGCCAGAGACGATGGTGATCATGACGGTTCTTTGGAGATGAAGATCAAAGGCACAAGATGATGATGGCCATATCATATCACTTATATTGATTGCATGTGATGTTTATCCTTTATGCATCTTATTTTGCTTAGTGCAGCGGTAGCATTATAAGATGATCTGTCACTAAATTTCAAGGTATAAGTGTTCTCCCTAAGTATGCACCGTTGCGACAGTTCGTCGTGCTGAGACACCACGTGATGATCGGGTGTGATAAGCTCTACATTCAGATACAACGGGTGCAAGCCAGTTTTGCACACGTAGAATACTCGGGTTAAACTTGACGAGCCTAGCATATGTAGTTATGGCCTCGGAACACTGAGACCGAAATGTTGAGCGTGAATCATATAGTAGATATGATCAACATAGTGATGTTCACCATTGAAAACTACTCCATCCCACGTGATGATCGGACATGGTTTAGTTCATTTGGATCACGTGATCACTTAGATGATTAAAGGGATGTCTATCTAAGTGGGAGTTCTTAAGTAATATGATTAATTGAACTTCAATTTATCATGAACTTAGTACCTGATAGTATTTTTCATGTCTATGCTGTTGTAGATCAATGGCCCGTGCTACTGTTCCTTTGAATTTTAATGCGTTCCTAGAGAAAACTAAGTTGAAAGATGATGGTAGCAACTACACGGACTGGGTCCCTAACTTGAGGATTATCCTCATTGCTGCACAAAAGAATTACGTCCTGAAAGCACCGCTAGGTGCAAGACCCGCTGCAGGAGCAACGTCGGACATTGTGAATGCCTGGCAGAGCAAAGCTGATGACTACTCGATAGTTCAGTGTGCCATCCTTTACAGCTTAGAACAGGGACTTCAACGACGTTTTGAACGTCATGGAGCATATGAGATGTTCCAGGAGTTGAAGTTAATATTTCAAGCAAATGCCCGGATTGAGAGATATGAAGTCTCCAATAAGTTCTACAGCTGCAAAATGGAGGAGAATAGTTCTGTCAGTGAACATATACTCAAAATGTCTGGGTAATATAATCACTTGACTCAACTGGGAGTCAATCTTCCATTTGATAGTGTCACTGACAAAGTTCTTCAATCACCGCCACCAAGCTACAAAAGCTTTGTGATGAACTATAATATGCAAGGGATGGATAAGACAATTCCCAAGCTCTTTGCGATGCTAAAGGCTGCGGAGGTAGAAATCAAGAAGGAGCATCAAGTGTTGATTTTCAACAAGACCACTAGTTTCAAGAAAAAGGGTAAAGGGAAGAAGGGGAACTTCAAGAAGAACGACAAGCAAGTTGCTGCTCAAATGAGGAAGCCCAAGTCTGGACCTAAGCCAGAGACTGGGTGCTTCTACTGCAAAGGGACTGGTCACTGGAAGCGGAACTGCCCCAAGTATTTGGCGGATAAGAAGGATGGCAAAGTGAAAGGTATATTTGTTGTACATGTTATTGATGTGTACCATACTAATGCTCGCAGTAGTGCCTGGGTATTTGATACTGGTTGTGTTGCTCTAATTGCAACTCGAAACAGGGACTACGGATTAAGAGAAGTTTGGCTAAGGACGAGGTGACGATGCGCGTGGGAAATGGTTCCAAAGGGATGGGATGATGCATTATAGAACGAGTAAAGAGACATGCCGGTAACGAGATTGAACTAGGTATAGTGATACCGAAGATCGAATCTCGGGCAAGTAACATACCGATGACAAAGGGAACAACGTAAATTGTTATGCGGTTTGACCGATAAAGATCTATGTAGAATATGTGGGAGCCAATATGAGCATCCAGGTTCCGCTATTGGTTATTGACCGGAGATGAGTCTCGGTCATTTCTACATAGTTCTCGAACCCGTAGGGTCCGCACGCTTAATGTTTGATGATGATCGGTATTATGAGTTTATGTGTTTTGATGTGCCGAAGGAAGTTCGGAGTCCCGGATGAGATCACGGACATGACGTGGAGTCTCGAAATGGTCGAGACATGAAGATTCATATATTGGAAGACTATATTCGGACACCGGAATAGTTCCGAGGTGTACCGGGTATTTTCCGGAGTACCAGGGGGTTACCGGAACCCCCCGGGGGTTATTGGGCCTCATGGGCCTAGTGGTGGAAGAGAGGAGGCAGGCCAAGGTGTGGCACGTGCCCCCCTAGCCCAAACCGAATTGGACTAGGGTGGCCGGCCCCCCTTTCCTTCTCTCCTCCCTCACCTTCCCCCCTCTACTTGTTGGAATAGGAAGGGGGGGGGGGGGGCGAATCCTACTTGGAGTAAGATTGCCCCCCCATGGCGCGCCTCCTCCCCTTGGCCGGCCTTCTCCTCCCTTCCCTCTTTATATACGTGGGAGGGGGCACCCCAAAGGCACACCAAAGTTTCTCTTAGCCGTGTGCGGTGCCCCCCTCCACAGAAACACACCTCGGTCATATCGTCGTAGTGCTTAGGCGAAGCCCTGCGCCGGTAACTTCATCATCACCGTCACCACGCCTTCGTGCTGACGAAACTCTCCCTCGGCCTCAGCTGGATCAAGAATTCGAGGGACTTCATCAAGTTGTGCGTGTGTAGATCGTGGAGGTGCCATGCGTTCGGTACTTGATCGGTTGGATCGCGAAGACGTTCGACTACATCAACTGTGTTACTAAACGCTTCTGCTTTCGGTCTACGAGGGTACGTGGACACACTTTCGGTCTACGAGCGTACGTGGACACACTCTCCCCGCTTTTCTGTATGATGCTACTTTGCGTGACGAAACTTTGAATTTAGTATGATGAAACTTTGTGTGATGTAAACAGTGTGGCGCTCTAGTTAATTAGTTTGGGTACCATGAACTTCATTATAGTTATGTTTACTATATGTTGGTTCCTTCTATTTGCTAACTCTTTGTATTCTTGTTGCTCGAGTATATTATATTGCATATGATTGTTGTTAATATTTTGCTTATATTTACTAACTCTTTCTCTAAGTGTTGCTCAAGTATATTATGTTGCATATTATCGTTGAAATTGCGTGATCACCAATGCTTCTCTAACAGGCACAAGATCATTGATGGCGAAGAAGTGGTATGTCGTGCACATTGGGAATGTCGGGAGTGTATGACGAGTGGCCAGAGAGTCAGGACCATGTGTACCGCTTCCCGGGCGGAAGCCAGAAAGGGTATGATAGAAGAATGGAAGCCGAAGCTAGTTACTTCATGTTCACGCTAGCACAAGAGAGGATTCAGAACCGGCGCCTCAAGAAGTACTATGTAATCCCGCTCTTCCTCATCATCATCGCTCTTGTCTCGTATGTCATAGTTTAGGTAGATGATGAAACATGTGTGTGCAATGACCATGTAAGAGACATGTGATAACTTGTATCGCTATTTCGATATGATGATGATATCGACATCATTTGTGTTTAATAATGATGATATGAGGAGACTATGGGCCTGTTCGGAGACTCGCTAGCTTCTCCAAAACTTCTCGTATCCAGCTTCTAACCTGACTTCTCACTTCATGTAGAGTGCGCCAAACCGTTCTGGAGCCTCGCTAGCTTCTCCGAGCGCCTGAGTGAGCTGGCAGCCCAGCTGGGGCGGTGAAGCCCAGGTTCTTGCCACCATGGGCCGGCTGGAAGAAGCCCATTTTGGGCTCAAGTGCACACAGGCCAAAAAAAATAGAGAAATGAGCTGGGCCTGGTTCCTGGGGTGAATGGCTGGGCATATTTTTTTCACTGGAGATAAATTATGCGATTTCTGGCTGTACAGAGAGGTGTAGAGAGAACATTTCTGTAGTAAGGTAGTGTTCCAAATATAGCCGAAACGTATTTTTGAACATGCCACAAATATTTCAAGTTAAGACAAGTCATAATAATGACAAATAACTAGTTTTGCGGTCCTCCTCAGCGTGTGCCCCCAACCTTGGCTCCGCGTGCTCCTCTACAGCACCTTGCCACCGGCTGCACGATGCTGCTGCCTGCATTGTGCTGTCACATAACATTGGATGAAAGCAAAATTTTCAGCATGTAATAAAAGCAACAATGCCGCCTCATGTAATATCTGAACTTTGAAGCTGCACACATATCTGAACAACAGTACACCATAGGAAAGAAGACAGAGGAGCTCACATTGCACTTTGGGCAACGGGCTTGGTCATCGGGATGCTCATCCACGCTCACCAATGCTGCTCCTCGCTGAGCTCCTCCTTCCCCCACCGGCGCTGCTCCTTGCTGGCATCAGTGGTGTGGGGGTGAGCTCCTCCTTCCCCCACGGCGCCGTTCCTCGCTGACGGCGGTACTCGCGGCTGTGAGGACGGGAATCGATGAGGAACTAGCTGGGACGTCCGGATCTGGAGTCGATGGAGAGAATCCGGCCGGCGACCGAGGGGGCCGGGCGTGGCAGCGGGAGGACTGCACTGACGGTTTCCAGAGGGAGAATGCGAGGGGCAGGGGAGATATGACCGAGCGGTTCGTGCGTGTCTGTTCGAGCGAGCGAATCGTTTTCCTTAGCGGTGGCAATCTGTTTGTAAATAAGGGGAACTCCAGATTCTTCAAAACGTGGAGCTCGGTTTCCTTTGCTTCGCAAATTTGCACTACCGGCCCATCTTAGCTTCGGGAATTTAACTTCTAGAAGCTAAAGCGTTCGGGTCAACTTCAAATGAGAAGTTTGTGAAGTTGAGAGTTGGAGGAGTTCAGAACAGGCCCTATGTTGTACCACTTTGATGATGACGATGAGACATTCTTTTGTCATATAGTTTCAATGTATGTGTAGTAATTGTATAAAACTTACAACTACAGGAGAATAAAAAAAGAGAAAATCTTAGCAGCAGCGAGGGGTTTTGGAGTAGTAGCAGCGATGCATTACCAATAGCGTGGGTCATAGTGCTGCGCTATAGAATATTAGCAGTAGCGATGGTTGGAAGTGCGCTACTGGTAGATATAGATAGTAATAGCGCTAGGTAAGAAACGGCTCTGCTGCTAAAAGTTAGTTGTAGCACCGTAGCAGTAGCGCAGGCCCCGCCTATAAATGCGGCCACTACTAGGGTTTTCCCTAGTAGTATCATGATCGTACATTCTTTGAAGTACCTGGATTTCAGCACACGAGAACACAAAGAAGATGGGTTTTGAAGGATTTTCTCCATGCATGCTTGGCCAACAACGATTGATTGAAAGCTTCAAAATTTCTGAACCCCATCCCTCCATCTCTCTTTGCCAGACACATTTTTTCCCAGGCTATCCAATGCACCTTTGTTTCACCTTCAGCTACTCCCCACAAGAATTTTGAAGAGATCGATGTCAAGTTCCCGCACATCTTCTTTGTGAGTTGAAAACAGCCCATAGTGAATGTTGGTGTTGATTGTAGGCCTGATTTTACAAGTACTTCCCTCTCCGCTTTGTACAGCCCTTGTCCCTTCCAACCTGAAACTTTACTCTTTGACGCTCCCTGACATATTGAAAAGATCCATCCTTCAATCTTCCCACAACAGTTGGTAGACCCGGATATCTCTCGCACAAAACTTCTGATTCAATATCAATAGTTTGTTTCAGCATGCTCTTGTCCTCTCCATTACATCCTCTGCCAATGAAAATTGATGAATTTTGGAGATTCACCTTCTGTCCAGACGTAGTTTCATTAGCTTGCAGAATATCCCTTAGATCCTGGAGGTCACGTGTGATACTTCAAGGAAAACCACACCATCATATGCAAATAAGAGGTGAGTCACATGGGGCCAGTGCTCCCAAATTCTACACCACTAATGAGATTTTCCCTTTGGGCATGTTGAAGCAAAGCTGAGAAACCTTCAACAATAAAGATAAATAAATAAGGGGGGAGAGCGGGTCACCCTGTCGTAGCCTCTTGATGGTAAGAAACTTTTGAAAAAAAACCCATTCAACTTGACAGTAAAACGAGCACTCTGCACACATCTCATTATCATGTGAATTCATGCTTGGGCAAAACCGAACCACTCTAGAGTTATCTCCAGGAACAACCACTCAACCCTATCGTATGCCTTCATCATATCCAACTTCATGGCACATAGCGGCTTCTTTCTTTTTTTCCTTTCTAATAGCATGCACACACTCATATGCTAGGAGCACATTGTCCGTTATTAGTCACCCCGGCACGAACGCACTTTGCTCTTCAGAGATGAGCACCAAAAGGATTATATTTAATATATTTGCCAAAACTTTTGCAGCTAATTTATAGAGGACATTGCGAAGACTTATTGGCCGGAATTGCATCAACAGCTCTGATGAGTTGATTTTCGAGATCATCACAATTATTGTATAATTAAAGCTGTCTGGTGTTGCTGCTCCGTCAAGAAAATCATGAAGTGCTTTGCAAACGTCGTCCCTCACCAACGTCCAGTGACATTAATAAAATATCGCCGAAAGCCCATCCGGTCCCGCGCCTTCGTTGGCCCCATCTGAAAAAGAGCAGCCTCAGTTTCAGAGTCAGTGACCAGGGCTGTAAGTCTTCCATTCATATCAGCCGAGACCACTTCACGAAATAAGTTTAGGATCCAGTCCGCATGTTCAGACCCTTCTGATGTAAAAGTTGTTCATAAAAGCTGGTTTCCATAGCACACATATCCTTATCCTTTGTACACCTCTCTCCATTCTCTCTACGTAAGGCTCTGACTGTATTCTTTCTCCTTCTATGAGAGGCTCTATTCTGAAAGTACTGGGTGTTTCGATCACCCTCTCTTAACCAGTCAATACGAGACCTCTGTTTGTGCATAATTTCCTCCCGTGCATAAGTCTCCTTGAGCCGACTTTCAACATCTCGCACTTCCTGTGTGTAGCCTGTAGTCAGAGCCCTCTCCATTGCATCCCGAAGCTGGTCCTTTACCAGTGCTATTTGTCTACGGATTGAATCAAACACGGAGTGGCCCCATGCATGCATAGAGCGTGATAGGTAATGTGGCTTGCTGCATGCATGAGCCGGACCAAAAGCCAGCTCAGCTTCCCTCCATGCCTGGTCTACCATCACGTCGTATCCTCCATGCCTAGTCTGCATTGCCTCAAACTGGAAGAGGCGCGCTACACTCGGCCATGCGTCAGGAGCCGTCACCATAACACGAATCAGAATGGCCATATGATCAGATTCTTCAGTAATGAGGTTCTCAACATTTGTAGTTGGATACATGGACATACAATTACTATT
>LR880968.1:30296151-30308241 GCA_904067115.1 Aegilops sharonensis | reverse complement strand
ACCATCATGCAGTCTTCCTTTAAAAACCACACCATAACCACCTTCTCCAAGCTGATTGTTGCGAGAAGATGTTATCTTCATTACCTCTGAGTACTTGTATCTTGTTGGAGCTAGGGGTCCATGGGATACTATCATGGCCTCATAATTCTTTTCAGTGTTACTGCTAGTCTTCTTGCAAATGAACCTTAGTCTTTTCCCCTTTCTATGCCATATCAGCACATAAAGACATGTAAAGAGCAAGGTTGCAGAAGCTGATGTCAAACCTGAGATGAAAGAAGATGTTATTTCCTCTTGCAAACCAGAAGTTATAGTAGTCATTGTGATTTCCAAGACCATCAGTAGTTTACATATCTCTTTCCGCAAGAGTACATCATGGCAAAGTAGCAACAAGCTATCATAATTTGCTCAGTCTTGTAAACTGAGAGTTGCTTGTTTCAAATTGTACTTTTAGAATTGTCTTTCAATTATTACAGACATGATAAATTTTAAAGTTACTATTTAGTCATGGAAAATCACTATTAGTAAACCACTGATATTTAAATCAATACATATGAAAAGATGGCAAAAGTTTTAGTGTACCTATTAGCATAATCTTCTTCCCTCTCCTCTTGCTACCTGTAATTAATATAACATTGCATTTATGAGTATTATTAACTGGTACTTTTATTCTAATGACCATATATAATGGCATTTTTTTGAAGTATACAAAAACCACCGGAGTGGCATATTTCAAAAGCTGCTTTTTGTAGTGGCATTTTACGATTTCGAAGAGTTGGCAAGCGGAGTTTTTTTTCCGTTACCCATTCTTTTGGTGTAATAATCATACACAAGATTTACAAATGGTTGTACCTATAAATAGCCCTAGTGCATGCATGTAGGTTCGTTCCATCCATGTCAGCACGTATGTAAATTGTATTTGTAGATCTTTGCTTAGTAAGTGAGGGCACTGCTCGTTTAGGGTTGGTTTATCAAACATATATACTTATTACTTCAAGTGTTCAATTTATAGCGTGTTGTGTAATTTTGAATTTTACAGGCAGTTGTGATTTTGAAGGCTTACCAGCGCATGTCGACTCGTGCATTTTGCCAACAGAGCAGAGGCACGCGAAGGCGGCAGACTCGTTATTATATCGACACTGCCCGCCACTCGCACTGCAGGAAGAGCAGTCCCCAGCGCCGGTGCCTGTCCAATCCAGGACGAACCCGCTCTTCAGGAGTCGGCTGTAGTTTGCCGCCGTCAAGATAGCCGCCTCCGATCCAAGCACCGGGTGGTAAGTGTACATGCAGTTTCCGGTGGGTATTGCGGGTGGCATGTTCCGGTCGTAGCTGCCGCCGAGGTACACGGAGATGGGCCAAGCGCAGCTGGGCACGCCGGTGGCGTTCACATAGTCGCGCCCACGCGGCTCTGTCCCGTTGCAGCCGTAGAGGAAGCACAGGGCCCGGTTGGTGGGGCTGATCTCAAACGGGGCAAGAGGTAGGATGGTCGACATGTTGAAGTCGATGCAGCACACGGCGTCGGTGCCGTGGGTGACTCTGTCGTGGGACACGAGGAAGGACCTGGTGTCGTAGTCGATGTCGTGGACGCGGATGCCAGAGCCCCTCAGGGAAGCCACAGTGCTGTTGCCGGCGCACCGTAACTCGAAGGCCGGGTGGCCGCAGGAGGAATTCGACGGATGGCTCGGGCCGCCGAGCCAGAATGGGTACTTGATGGGGAGTTCCCCGCATGTCACTGGCTCACACTCAGCATGCGCACGGTAATGGAGTAGGAACAGCGAAATCAAGATGGGGAGCAGCGAGGTTGGATACATGCCAACAATCTGATCTGGTCGTAAACGGGGAGGATGGCGCAAAGCTCAAGTGAGTGAAGGACGAAGATAAGGGAGATGATAATATATACTCTATAAGCGGTGTTAGCCTGCGATTATTTTTTCTGTGGGGATTAGGCAACGGCTTTGACGGATTCTGTCAATGCGTTTTGCTTTCCGTACCAACTAGAGAGAGTGAACGTGAAACGGCAACAGAAACCGGGTACAACGTTGTCCAGCAAAGACGCGGCAACGAGGGTGGTTTGTCAACGTCCATTGTCCTGATTAATAGTTGTCAATGTTCCATAGGTTTATGGTAAAGATATTTTCAGAATAATGCATTAGCTGTTATGTTTAGAGCAAGGAGAAGTTGTCCTAAAAGATGCCGATGATCTGGACATTGTTCTGGATGCATGGTTCCCACACTGTCACTACTCACTACAGTTCCATAAATTTTTCGAAGCAAGTAGTGGAGCAGTGCTTGTGTCGGGTCTATTAGATGCGCTTTAGGTTTTCAACTGGCAATGTTTCGTCTAATTTTATGAGTTTAACAGATACGTGAATTGAGAGGCAATCGACGTGCGCTTGGTGGGTTGGGAAGGAGAAGGAAAGAGGCCATCAGCGAGAGCATGAGCATGACCGATTGCATCATGCATGACGGATGGCGCAGGTGATACCACATTTTACATGATATTACATCTCAGAATTCAATTTGGAAGTTTCCAAAAAAATTGAAAAATTGTGACTGTTCATAAGTGCGTCGACAATCCCTAAAAGTTTCTTTATATGGTGGACAAACTGACACCATATATTATGAATATTCACAATTGTTTTTTATTTTTTTTGAAAATTTGCAAATTTGAATTTTAAGGAGTGGTGTCATATGTGTGGTATCATGGTATCATGTGATATTCTTCCAGCTAGCTTCTTGGTCAATATATATGTTGCTTGTGCAGTACGTCTAGTTGGCTTCTTCTCTATATGTTGGACTTCCTTTTATCAACAGAATTAGAGATCATTGCTGCCTCGGACTATTTCAGGGTTGACAGAGCAAAAGTTAACTCCAGCTTGTGTGGTTCTAATTATTAATTTTTGACCAGTACTGTTTCAATTTGGGAATTTTCCGGGCATTGGTGGGGGTTAACGTACGATGAAGATAGAGTGTCCCTTTATCTGATGTCAGTTTGTATGACTGGGTTTTCCTAATTGTACAAGTAACAGAGACAACGATTGATCCAACACTGACACATGTAATTGCTGTTGCTTGACTAACGAATGGATCAATAGTTGGACATTTCGAGAGTTGATACGTTGTCTTCTATTGTCTCCCAGTATAAAACAAAAAAAGAACCATCTTTGTGGGCAATCACACGCTGACTTTTGTGGTAAAAATGATGCATGACCTGGGTATGTTATTGTTCACTGCGGCTGCTAAATGAGTGTATACTAATTCAAAAATCCTACTAGATCAGTCGCTAGCGCTAATTCAAAATGGCTACTAAATCAATCGCTAACACTAGTCCCTTCAATCTAATCATGTTTATCACCAAGTCTTTGTGCTAGGCTGCTAAGCACGCACAATGGGGGAAGAAAATATGGTAATTCTATGTGGGAGACGTCCGCTGGGTTCTCTTCCAGTGCAGCATCCCAAGATTCGCAGCGTGATAAATTGGATGACGCCAATGTTTGTTGACCTTGGCGGCTTGGTTTTGAACTTGGTGCTCGATGTTGGCCTTGGTGGACGAATGGAGCTTCTTGATGTAGGCGGCGCGCTTGTTGGCATCCATATGTGTCCTATCTTGAAATGGTAGTGGAAGTAGATCAAGAGGGGTGAGTGGATTGAAGCCCTACACCACCTCGAATGGGGTCATGCACATTGTCGAGTAGAGAGCACGTTCTTGGCCTACCTTTAGTTATTATAGTACTCCCTCCGTTCCTAAATATAACTCTTTTTAGATATTCTAATATAATATGGTTTATACACGAACGCAGCAAAATGAGTGAATCTACACTCTAAAATACGTCTATATACATTCGTATGTAGTTCATATAGACATCTCTAAAAGACATTTATTTAGGAACAGAGGGAGTATAACTCTCTAGTTGATAACAACTTAGCGTGCGAAAGCATGATTCATGAAATTGTTAGTATGCACATGGTAACTAAAATATGACTCTATAAAGGTTCAATAAAAGCATGCACGTAAGCAAAGTAAAGATGATCATACCAGCCTTTCTGGTCACTTTCACAATATATCATCATTATTGCTCAATGCTTGCTCAAATTAATGTTCAATGATAAAAGCAAGTACAACGAAGACCATGTGCTAGAGTATCCACAAAATAAAGACAACACAAAAGGGAAGATTTTCTTTGGATTTTCATTAGCTCAAAACATGAAGGAACAAAAGTAAATATTTTTGTTATTTTTTCTTATGTGAAGCACCAAGTGCATCAAGATGCAAACGAATGATTTTTTTGTGGTTTTCATTTGAAACATAACAAGTAGTAGTGCAAAACCATTTTTTGGTCTTTTTGAAACATTTAAAAGAAACAAGAATGACAAGAAAATTCAAAGGGATTTTTTGCTTTTCAATTTTCAAAAAGAAAACAAAATAGATTTTTTTTATTATTTCTGATATTTTACAAAAAAAATTTGTACAGCTCACAAAAGAAATTTGAGAAAATACTTTTGATATTTTCTAAGGCCATAAGAAACTAAGAACCAAAATTATAAGAAAAAAAAAATATTTTTGGTATTTTCTCAAGTCATCAGAAAACATTGAAAATCAAACGAAGACGCAAACAAATTAATATTTTTGTTTTGTGTGGGATTTTAGAGAAGAGCAAATAAAACAAGGAACAAAAGAAGGCAAAGAAAAGCAAAGAACATGAAGGTTATCTTAATTATTCTTCTTATATTTTGTGGACGTTTAAATAGAAGGTATAATCATAATTATATTACTTGTTTCAAGTAAGAACATTACATTAATATAGGTTCCACCACACAACTATTATCAAGGCAATGAACGTTAACTCAGTGAAACTAGATGAAAACTACTTGGTGAAATTCGGGTCTGTACTCGAGAGCGATCCGATCCCTATAAGTAATAACTTCGTGCGTTCATGCTGGTCAGCTATTACCATGCTTTACATGATGCTTGCATCACATATTGAGATTGGCAATGGTAGGTTATTTTGCACCTTTGCCAGGATCGAATTCAATAAAAAACTAAAGAGTTTCGGGAACATTGTTTTTTGTGACGCATCCAATTTGAACACCACCTAACGGGTCGGCCACATCACTATAGAGCGACTCCGATGGTGATCTAGGGCATCGCAAATGTCTTCTCATTGTCGTTGTCGGGGGGTTGGTGGGGGTAAAGAGTGTGTGGTTGGGGCTATGATGGAGGCCTTGGATCCTGGATAGCGGGAGCTGCATGGCCCGGTGAGGAGGTGTGGTGTGGTGGCAACTGCTACCTCGATGATGTATCACATGTCCGACTCAATAGGCTAGCACTATTGTCCGGTGCAGGGGGAGGGTGGCGATGCCCAAGGCACAGCTAACTCGAGCTCCGATGGCACCAAGTAAATGAGTGGTAGTGTCTAATGCTGTGAGTTCTGCTTCCATAGTTGACCTCGTTAAGATAGTCTGCCTGCAGTTATCTCTAGTGAAAATCATGGTAGTTCTACGCGCAGTACTGGGTGATACGACTTCCGGAAGACATGTTGCTAATATGGTGGCTAGAACACACCACTTTATGGCGGGGGTGTGATCTGGTTTTTTATGGCTAGACCCGGTAGTGATAAACGTGCATCGTCTTTGTGCCATTGTTTCAACTTTCATTGGTTGCCCCCTTCCACCGAGGACGAAAATCGATGTCTCGGTCATCTCAGGCTGGGCGTAGCAACAAGCACACACACGTGGGATCATCTCATTGAAGGTGGGTGATACAAGGCGGCGTAGTCATAGATGTTTATTTCATACCTTTGTTATGGTTCTACCATTTTTGTCCATCTCACGTAGTTTATTTGTTGATGACCCTTTGTCCATAAATGTTAATTTATTTTCCGTCGATATAGCATTTCTCGTACTATGAATGTGTGCATCTGCGGACCAGAGCCTTGGAGAAGCCATTCCATTTGAATGGAAGCATAATCAAAAAGCGATCTTCTAAAAAAAAGAGCAAAAGGGAAGGTAAGGTCAGAATTGGGCTGCGAGAACAAACTGGGCCTAGTTGCTTCCTGGGTCGTACTTAGCCTGCCATCTACGCTGGTGTGTATCTCATGTCCGTTTAGCTAAAAAAACAATTGATGAAGTGTTCCCTCTCGTTAGGGTTTCCTATCCTCTCGACGGCGACTCTCGCCGGTAGTATGCGCCTTCCGCTTCCATGATTTAATATGCTTGCTATGAATTGGGATATAACATCATAATGTTTAGACTGGTATGCATCCGGGTTCTGAAAGTTTAGGGGCTCCAGGTAGAGCCAAATCGTGTGTACTCAGTTTTGGGGAAAATTTACAGTCAAGAAGTCCTTTGGTAGCTGTCTGCCTGTGATGCCTATTAGCAGTTGGAACACAACACTCATCAGAATTAATGTTATTCCCTCTGTGGTCCGTAACTTAGGACGCTGGCATGTGGATGCTATTGACTATAGGTCATGCATACCTGGAATATGTTCTACTACAATGCAGAATTTCGTTGCAATTGTTTATTTTCTGAATATACTGCAGTACACAATGCCGAATTTCGCTGCGCTTGTTCAATTTCTGAATGTACTCTAGTGCAGGGCCACCATCTCACAGTGTTGGAAAAAAATGAATGTATGTTCTTTGATTCACAAGGCCTATCTGCTCAAAGAGTCTGATTGTTGTAGGGTTTTTGAATTCACAAGGCTGATCTCCTCAGATCTGTTAGAACTTGAACTTTGTACATCCATATTGTGAGCTGAACTTTCACTGGAATGAGAGATAAGCGCATAGGTCAAGTGTTTTATAACAATAATAGTGGCACAGAAAAAGAAAGGGAGAAATATCTTACAGCAATCCAGAGAAGTTTTGCTTCGGTGGCATATCCATGTCATCTGAGCTTCTCTCGAACATTTCTAGAACTTTGGTTATGGTAGGGCGATATGCAGGCAATATCTGTACGCACCACAAGCCAATTAATGTCATCTTTCTTGCGATTTCCTCAGTTTCTCTTGTGACTTCACATGCTTGTAATCCATCATCTTGCGCAAAGTGATCATAAATCCAGTCTGGAAAATACTTTTCGCTGGATTTTGCAACAATTGATTTTACGTTTCTCCTACCTCCAACCATCTCCAGCAGCATCATTCCATAACTATAAACATCTGACTTTGTTGAAACCACTCCGAAGCTTCGAGAGTGAACTTCTGGAGTGATGAATCCAATTGTTCCTCTAGCACCAGTCATTGAAAGCTTGCTCTCCTTTGTATGACACAATTTAGCTAGACCAAAATCAGCAATCTTCGGGTTAAAATCCTTGTCTAGAAGGATATTTTGGGGCTTGATATCAAAATGGACGATACGTGTATTACAGCTATGGTGCAAGTATTCGAGGCCACGAGCAATCCCGAGTGCTATCGCATAGAGCCTCTCCCATCCTAAAATTTCTTTGGGGTTCTCTGAGTAAATGTACTTATCCAAGGTACCGTTGGGCATGTACTCATATATAAGAGCTCGTTTTGATCCCTCCAAACAAAACCCAAATAAGCTAACAACATTAACATGAGAGGTCCTGCCAATGCTCATAACCTCATTCACAAACTCGTCCCCATTTCCTTTGCAGTCATGCAAGAATTTCACAGCCACTAGACGATCATCATGTAGTCTTCCTTTGAAAACCACACCATAACCACCTTTTCCAAGCTGATTGTTGCGAGAAGACGTTATCTTCATTACCTCTGAGTACATGTATCTCTTTGGAGCTAGGGATCCATACGACACTATCATTGCCTCATAATTTTTTTCAGTTTTGCTGCTGGTCTTCTTGCAAAGGAGAAGCCATTGTATTTTCCCTTTTTTGTGCCACACCAGGACATAAATACATGTAAAGAGCAAGGCTCCAGCTGCTGATGTCACAGCTGAGATTGAAGCAGATCGATATTACTTCCTTTTCTAAACCAGAACTTGTAATTGTAATACAATCATTTGATTTCCAGGACCATTGATAGTTTAAATTTCTCATGTGAGAGTTGCTTGTTTTCAATTTTTAATTCCAGAATCAATTTTCAATGATTACATAGATGGTACTCCCTCCGTTCCAAAATATAAGAACGTTTTGACACTAAGCTAGTGTAAAAAACGTTCTTATATTTGGGACAGAGGGAGTAGATTTTTAAGGTAATATTTCAATATAGAAATCACTGCTAGTGAACTACTAATATTTAATTCATTGCACATGAGGAAATGCCAAAAGTTTGAGCTTACCTATTAGCAAAATCATCTTGCTAGTTCCCTTTCTACCTGGAATATAACATATATATAACATTTATGAGTAAAAGCAATGTTGTCCAACAGTACTACATTGGTTGTTTTTCAAAAGAAAGAGAATAGCATTGTATATGGACAATATTCTGCCCATGAAGTACAAAGAAAAACATTTCAAGATAGTGAAGAAACCAAATAGAACATGGGCAATATATCTGACTTCCTTTTGATAGAACAGCCATGTCTATTAAATACAGGTTCGACAAATAAAAAGTTGTAGGCCTGTGTAGATTTAATAGCCAATATGAGCAATCACATAAACTTTGATTTATAAGTATGTATTTAAATAACATTGCATTGGATGGTACATTTCAATCTACATGGAAATTAGCTGGAACATGTGTGCTCTGTTAATTTTTCCTGCAAATATCGTACTCCCTCTGTCCAAAAATAAGTGTCATTGATTTAGTACAAAGTTAGTACAATGTTGTACTAAATCAGTGACGCTTATTTTGGGACAGATGGGGTATTTACCAGCGGCATGAACCACAGTGTGGCAAAACTGAAAAGTGTTTTGTTAGGCTACAGAACTGGACCGGCGGTATGCGTTCTGTTGAGTTTACACTAGTCAGGCACTTCAGTATCCATGGGGTAGTAATTAGCAGGTACGCCATGCTTTTCCTTAGAATTAAGGAGCTTCTACCCCCGGTTTCATCTATTCAATGAAACTCATAAGACACAGTTTTGTGATCGACCCAAAAGGTTCAATTAAGTATTACAACCTCAACCCAAATCTTTTCCAGACTCCGTAATTAACACTGCAAGTTACACATATGAGCTTAAAATGCTGCTACAAAAACACCGCAAAACAACGATCATACCCCCTAACTAAAAAACAGAGTAAATTGGACAGAACACCAGCCATACTAGTAGGAGATAAAAGGAAACCATTTACAGCTACTCCCTCCGTTCCGAATTACTTGTCTTGGATTTGTCTAGATACGGATGTATCTAGACTCATTTTAGTGCTAGATACATCCGTATCTAGACAAATCTAAGACAAGTAATTCGGAACGGAGGGAGTAGTAGGTACGTGCATGTTGTGTTCATTTTTCTTGTAATCTCCTCAACTAGTGCGCCCAAATCGAACTGTCATTAGGGGTAATTAATGCTTTGGGATTGAATTTTTCGTTAGTGTTAAGTTCTACTCCCTCCGTTTCTAAATATAAGCCCTTCTAGAGATTGCAATGCAGACTATATATATATTTTATAGTGCAGATTCACTCATTTTGCTCCGCATGTAGTTTGTATTGAGATTTCTAAAATGTCTTATATCTAGAACGGAGGGAGTACACAGTAAAATATTTCAGCTGAAATATAGAACCCTGCTCACTAAACCATGCCTCATGAATTTATCATCATGGACAAAAGTGGTTAAGTGACCGAGTCACGTGGAACTCACCAATAAGTCTATGTAGCAGTACTAAATTAGATTGTTTTTTAACGTGTGTTTGAACTACATGTCATAGCTGTTGTATATGAGTTAAAACTCGTTTGAGCATTTGAGGTAATACTGGCATATATATGAGGTGATTTAAAACAAGGTAAAAACAAGATGAATTGATTAACTTTTTCTGTCGGGGAGATGAATTGATTATTGCAGACAATGAGGTCGGACACGCCGTCGGGGCAGTTGCACTCGAAGGTATCGTAGGTGGTGTTGATCCGGCAAAGCCCACCGCCGTCGACGCATGCCGAGCAATCGCCATTTGTGTAATTAAGATGAAACCCGCCTTTATCAGCCCGCTGTAGCTTGCCCCAGTTGCTCCCCGGTACCCCAACACGGGCACCATGGACACCGTGCAGTTTCTCGACACGGGCGCCCGTTTATTGTCGGGCTTGTAACCCCCAGCAAGCAACGAGAATGAGTTGTTGAGTGACCTACTGGTGCAATTCAAAGGCACCCATGTAGGTGGAGGCGGATGGATGGGCAGGGCGGTGTAGTTGGATAGGAAGAAGAGCTGCTGGTTGGCGGTGCTGATGCTGAAGGGAGCAAAGCCGAGATCACAGGAGGCGTTTACCCGGACCTCGGTGTCACAGGTGTGGTCACTGGTCGGCGAGATCGAAGTTGGTGACTTGGAAGAGCGGTCTCCCTAGGAAATCTCTAGGATGTGGTACGTCCAGATGGAGTTCTGGAGTGAAGTGAGGCCGTGCCGTTGCGGCCGCACCTGACCTGGAAGGCCCGGTAGCCGCACTCTGGCACCGAGCGAGAAGGGATAAGCGATGCGGAGGCCACCGCACGACGTCGAGGACAATGAGGGCATTGTGGTATTTTGGGCGTTTGTGGTTGTGCTAGAGAGAAGGGTGAGGAGAAGCATGGTTGACACTGGTGGAAAAAAGGCCTTTGGTCACGGTTCGCAACTGCCATTAGTCGCGGTTGGGCAACCGCGACCAAATAAGCGCGACTAAAGCCCCCCACCTTTAGTCGCGGCTGCTTAAGAACCGCGACTAACGGCCCGTCCACGTGGGCGCCAGGCGGCCGTCGGGGCGGAGGACCTTTAGTCGCGGTTCTTCTGGCCAACCGCGACTAAAGGCCGCCACAGGTTTAGGGTTTTAGCCCCCCCCCCCCTAAACCTGTTTTCTGTTTAATTTGTATTGTTTTATTTTTTTGTGCTTTATTTTAATTTTGAAGGAGTTTCATATATTCTACGGTACTACATACATACATATAAGAGGAATATACAATATATATTCAATATCATCGGATGACCATATACAATTTTGAACAAGTTTCCATACATGATTTAATGCATATAAAGTTCTACGTCCTCGTAATAGTGTTCTCCTTTAGGATGGAGGACTTCCCTGCTGAACCATCCAGCTAGTTCCTCTTGAAGTGGTCGGAAGCGAGCTTCTGGACTAAGCATCATCCGGAGGTTATTCCTCTGAGCATTGGTATCACTCGGAACCCGCTCAGAGGTGTATCTCCGGATCATCTCACAGACATAGTATCCACATAGATTGGTCTCCGGTGGCTGAATATCCCCAGCATTCTTAGGCTTTGACCTTTTGAATTCTAGCTCTTTTTTGAATTCACCGACCTTTGTATCTACGAACCGTCTCCAAACCCTACGAGGCAAAGAAAATTAAATAAACAAGAGAGTTATTAGTTACTTGATATTAGGAAATGAACGAAATAGGCCGATCGATATAGAGCGCAAATGAATGAAAATAATTACTTCTGCAGCATTCTTCTCATGCCGCCCCAAAGCTTTGGATCCATATTCAGAGAGTCGTGGACGAGACATTCTGAGGTGTTAACTTTAATTACTAGCAGAATCCAGTGGAACCTGCGGACACGATACATGCACAGTACATCATGCATAACTCATCGATTAGCCGGCCACATACCATGCATGGAGTAAACAAAAGAGAATGTGCTCAAGACAGAAACACTCACCCAAAATGGTAAGGAAATAGAATATCACTTTTGAGTTCCTGCTTTGTAAGAAACTGCCACAGGTCTGCCTCCATGTCGGCGGGGTGACGCTCCAACACATGTCCATTAATGATGTGTGGGTCAATGAACCCAACATCATGGATGTCCCTTACTCTGCATTCCTTAATCTTCATTCTGCATGTATAATAGCGGACACAACAATATAGTTAGGACATATATATAGTGCAGGCAATATGAACGAGATGGGGTAGAAATTAATAAATCACTTACAGAACGTAGCAACTGATGATAGATTTGTCGAGCTCGCGCAGATTGAAAAGCTGGAACAATTCACTCAGTTCAATTTGTACATAGTAATGTTTGAAGTGATGC
>LR880968.1:30270808-30286843 GCA_904067115.1 Aegilops sharonensis | reverse complement strand
CAACACTTCATGTCATGTTTGTTTCATGCTCTTGGGGCATTTCATCAAACACCTTATGTGCATAAGAGGAACCAAAAGCAAACCTACACCCACTTGTGAAGAGAATGGCTCCAAATGGCTAAGTGTTGGCTGCTGGATGGGTATATATAGGGGAGGGGCTTTAGTTGCGGTTGGCCTGGCAAACCGTGACTAAAGGTGCCCGAAGGCCTTTAGTCGCGGTTGTCCTGGCCAACCGCGACTAAAGACCCTCACGTGCGCCAGCTGGCCACCGAGCGCCCTGGGCCCAGGCCTTTGGTCGCGGTTCACCTCCAGAACCGCGACTAAAGGTCCCATTAGTCGCGGTTCCTACAGCTTCGCGACTTATGGGGCTGGACGGAAGCCTGTTTTTCCACCAGTGTGAGCAGAACATGGCAGCTCCCGAGACGTGGAATGGATCCATCTTCTTGCTCTTGCACATGGCAATAGCGGTGTATCACAAATGTATAGATAAGGAGTTGGAATCCTTGTTTCACGGAGAGTCTGTGATACTAGTCTCACACGGCCTAACAATTGCTGCACCCGTCCACGGTCAAAGTATCATCGTCTTTTACTCCTTTCGCATGAATTCAAAACCTTTATTGGTCAAATATTTTTGTGTGGGGTGCACAGTTAGGAAGGAACACCATTTTGCCACTAGCAATGCCGGATGGTGACATGGCTCACATCTCTCACTTTTTTTTTGAAGAATCCCTATCTCACTAGTCATTTTAAATGTATATTATTTCAATCAAGTTTTGATGTATGCCCCAGCTTATTTGAATCTAGGGCTTGTGGCCAGCCACAGGCGATTTTGATCATCTAAGTGAGCAAGATTGTGGCGTAAATCAATGAGTTGATTATTCAGCAGCAGATGGGGTTTTTCTTTTAATAGTATGAGCCGTATGCATCTTTCTGATGCAGAGGCTGGGGTAAACCCCCTTTTCGAAAAAAAAAATTGGGGTTTTCCAGATGAATGAAAATGAGGTATAAGAGTCTCTCAGCCACAGGGAGTGGGACACGACGTGACTGCTGCCCGTGGACCAACTGTGCTACCCCAGTCCACGCTCCACAGAACCAGTACGACTGATAATGGAAGACCACTATGGCATTTTCGCAAGTTTATTTCCATGTTCTGGAATTTAGATTGTAGAATGATGGTGCAAATTAATTTCGAGGCTTACCGGCGCATGTCGGGCCGTGCAGCTTCCCGCCGGGGCAGAGGCAGGCGAGCGCCGCTGTTGCGCTGCGGTACCGGCACTGCCCCCCGCTCGCGACGCAGGCGGGGCAGTCGCCGATGCCGATGCCGGTGCCCGCCCAGTCCAGCAGGAACCCGGCCTTCAGGAGCCGGCTGTAGTTGGCCGCCGTCGACACCGCCGCCTCCGTCCCGAGCACCGGATGGTACGTGTACGTGCAGTTGCCAGTCGGGATCGCCGGCGGCGTGTCCCGGTCGTAGCTACTGCCCAGGTACACGACGATGGGCGTATTGCAGCCCGCGGTGGCGTTCACGTACTCACTCCCGCGCGGCTCCGTCCCGTTGCAGTTGAACAGGAAGCCCAGGGCACGGTTGCTTGGGCTGATCCTGAACGGGCTGAGGGCGAGGCTGGTCGAGACATTGAAATCGGCGAGGCACACGCCGTCCGTGCTTGCCGCGACCCTGTTGTGGTAGACCACAAAGGATTGGGTGCCATAGTCGATGCTGTGGACGTGGACGGGGGAGCCGCTCATGGAAGCTGTGGTGTTGCCGCCTATGCACCAGAGCTCGAAGCCCGGGTGGCCGCAGGAGGGCTCTGGCCGGGGGCGGCTGGGCGTGCCGAGCCAGAACGGGTACTTGATGGTGAAGTTCCCGCACGCCACCGGCTCACACTCGGCATGTACCCGTTGATAGAAGAGAAGCAGTGAGACCAAGATGGAGAGCAGTGAGGTTGGATGCATGGAAGCAGTCTGAATCGTGGAGACTGTTTTGGCAACGGGGAAGGACGATGGCTCTAGCTCATGAGACTGAAGGACAAACATATCGAAGAAGATAATATGAATGGTGTTAGCCAACGACTTCTTGTGCGGAGATTCGCCAACGACTTTGACTGGTTCTATGGGCACTTCTACTTTTCTATACCCACTAGCTAGACAGAGCCAACATCCAAATGTCTTGATCCATATTACTCCCTTTATTCCAAATTACTTGTCGCACGTATGAATGTATCTAGATGTATTTTAGTTCTAGATACATTCATTTCAGCGACAAGTAATTTGAAACGGAGGGAGTATTTAGTAGGTGCACTGCTTGAACGCGAACGTGTTTTGAAGTTAATCTATTTTTATGTTTAGATTAAGGAGCTCTTGCCGTAGAAGATGTCGATCTGGGCACATTGACTGGAAGCATGGTGCGTTCTCACTGTCGGTAGAGTCCCATCCATTTTTTGAAGCAAGTGGAGAATTGCTAGTCTTGGGTCTATTAGGTGTACTTCCGGGTTCCAACTAGCAGCGTGTAGTCTAATTTTGTGAATTTGGTGGTAGGAAATTTGGAACAGCAACGACGGCAAGCTGGTTGGGCACATCGGAACAGTAGGAGATCTGGTGTCCCGTGATGTGAGCATATAAACGTAGTTTAGAATGCAGATTCACTCATTTTGCTTCGTATGTAGTTTTTATTGGAATCTTCAAAAAGACATATCGAACACATTAACGTACGCGCAATGTGCGCCCTCTCATGATATACACATCGGACTAGGTACGAGACAAAAAAGTTCGCTTCGTTGAGAAGAAAGAGAGCGCTGCCATGGTACGTTCCTGTTCTACATTTCTCTCTCAGCATCCCATGATAACTTTATAAATTGTTGGTATTGCAAACCGTGAGTTTCAGTAATTACTCGTGGTTGAGCTGCGAGTAATAAATGAGTGACATGATTGGTTGCTTGGTTCCACAAGGGAAATCCAAACAAAGGCACTGCACGTTCGAGCTTAGCTATTGACTTGTTAAAAGATGATTTGACGGGTGAGCTTACCTGCAAGGGTAGGAGTTTCATCCTATGTCAAGAGGAAGCCATCATTGATGAGCCGCTCATACTCGTTTGCATTCACCTCACCCGACGAAGAGCCCAACACCGGGATGACAGTAGCATCGATCGCAGCCCTCCAAGGCATAGTCACCGTAGTCACTCGTCTCATTATAACGGCCACCTGCGCGGACAAATATATACATTGCTCTCATTCCCGCACCTGATGCTTGTCTGAACTAGGTCTCTGTCTTGATGTGCCATGGCCACCTTCTCTGTGCAATTGTACAAGATGAAGCACAGGTTGACGGGGGCGATCCTAAACCGGGGACCCAGCTTGACGGAGGTGTTCCAGATTGAGGATTCACAGCTGTTGGAGGCGCTCAACAATTTCAACTTGCCTAGATCAACGAGGTGTAACCTTTCTTCCTCGTAAGAGATGTTGATGATTGCAAAGCCGAAGCCGGTGGGTTCAGAGCTCAGTAGACTGAACTGCTGTTGTTAAAGCAAGTGACCTCGAAGCCCGAGGAGCCACATGATCTTCCCGTCTCCCAGTCATCGAGCCAGAATGGGTGGGAGATGGTGAGGTTGCCACAACTCTTGGCCATAGCGACAGGGCCCAGAAGAACCAGCAACTCGGGACCATAGGAGTGGAAGACTTGGGAAGATTAAAGTGAACAATAACAAAAGGGGGGCTGGATCGGTGGTCATGGGTTATCCGGACATAGACTACACGTATGCGAGAATACCGTGGTCTAAGCAAAAATGATCATCGTCCACAAATTCATGGTGTGACCCCTTGAACTGGTAAGCCATGATGTCTGAAAATATCAGGGTAACCCCCTTTGACGGGGTAAGCCATGAGTGACCACCGTGAGCCCCTGATGCGACTGGAACCAGGATGCTTAGACTGGTTCTTTCGGTATCTGCTACTTCATGCTTTTGTCCGCTAGTATCTACAATAATACTACCAGTTGTAACCTAAAACGTCTTATAAAAATTTACAGTGGGAGTAGATTCTAATTTTTGTACAACCTTGACATATCTGATAAAAAAAGCGGTCTGACCTTCAGTTCTACAATAATATACACGTGAATTGGAACCAATTTATAGCCTTGACATATTCTTCTAGTGGTATCATGTTGCCGGGAACAGGACTTGGATAAGGCTCTTTGTTTATTCTTCCCTTTGTTTGTACACATTTTGTTTTACTTTAGTTACATGAAAGCACTACTGTTCTTAGTTTAAAAAATCGCATTTTACCTCCTAATTGGCAGTTTTGACACCAGTTACCCATTTCATCCATTATACCTCATCAATCAAAAGTGCTGCCATATTTTTCCCCTTTTACTAATATTTTGTGACCATTATGTCTCGTGGGTCCTGATTGTCAGGTTAATGTGGGATGCAATGCCACCAGTTTTCTCCTAGCACATTTTCTCCACGACGGACCCGTCTACGCCGTTGCACCCGACCGCACACAATCATGGCCAAGTTTCCTAACCCGGTCCGCCTTCCGCACCCTGCACGCCTTCCAATTACATGCATTGCTCACCTTTTTTTTTCTCGAATATATTATAGAAGAAAGGGGGAAGTACCCTCCGCACACCTCCAATTGCATGCATTGCTCACCTAACTCCCCAAAGTTGCGTGCTATATCCTTTATTTCTAATACAGTATAGTTTTGGTGTTATTCAGAGATGGCTAGTTCATTTGATAAGAGAAGCTGCTACATGATTTGAAATAAAGCACGCAAGTCTTGTACACGAAACTATATGAGTGCCATCACGTGTGATTTCATCGAGTGGGAACCATGGTGACTTCCTCTTAGGCCTCCTTTGGTTCATAGGATAGAAAAATTATAGAATAAAAAAGTCATACAAAATGAGATGACATATATCTTAAGAAAAACGTTTCTTGCCGGAGCACTGGCCCAAACGTTGCACCGGACACGCACCGCGCGTTGGATCAGGCCTGATCGAACAGATGCGAGCCACGCTGGGCTCCTTTGCATGCATCCTGTGGGCCTCACTAGAAAAAGCAGCGGCAACCTTATCCTTCCCCCGTTCCATCTTGTTGCTTCGCCTCTACCGCTCATTCTCTCCCCGGCTTCTCTCTCTGTCTCCTTTTCTCCACCACACAACCATGGAAGTGAGGAGCTGCAACAGTGTGCTGGAGCTGGAACCAAGTTCGCACTGGAGCTACAAACCGGTGACGCGTTGGAGTTGTGGCGGTGCGGAGCTGCATCGGTGCGCGGGCAGTGGTGAGGGTGGGGGAAGTGGGACGGCTGTGAGCCTAGGCGGCCACCTTGCCAGCCAGCATCGGCGACCCGTGCTGGAGCCGGCATATGGCGAAGACGGCGACGAAAATGCTGGGACCGGCATTTTCCACTGCTGGAAACGGCGAAGAAAAAAGCTATGACGGGGCGATGAAAAATGCTATGACGGCACGGATGGCGAGCTACAACCTGCGGCAAAAAATGTTGGAACTGGCGACCTCCACTGCTGGGAACGGCCAAAAAAATGCTACGACGGGCGACGGCGATTTGCGCGCATGGTGAGCTACATCCGGCAACAAAAAATGCTGGAACCGGCGACCTCGGTTGCTGGAACCGGTGTCGCGGTGTGCTGCAACGCCGCGCAATGGCAGACTGCTGGGACCTGTGCATCATCAACTGCTACGGTCGATGATGCAAATTTGCCGGAAGCGGTGATAAAACTTACTGGAACCGGTGACGAAATTTGCTGGAACTGGGGAAGTCGCAATTTTTGCTCAAACTTATGATGCAATTTGCTGGAAGCCGCATGTCGTTTTGCTCGAACCGGCAACGTCAATTGTTGCGACGGGCGAGGTCAATTTTTGTTGGAAGATGAGATGCGGCGCTGCAAGCCTGCAACCAAACCGGAAGTGGCACCATGATAGCTGCATCCGGCAAAAAAGAAGTTGCAACCGCCGATGTTATAAGCTACAGCCGGCGAATGGGGTTTCAAAGCGATTGGGACAGGGAAGGTTGTCGCCGGGATGACGGCTGTGCGGCAAGCGTCGGAGACGGGGTGGGTGGAGAGGCTGCGGCCAAGAGCATGTGGACTTGCAACCGGTTGCGCACCATGCTAAAGTCAACGGTGGCGACGGCAAGGGCGGCAAGCTCCGAGCGACGTACGAGGGCAGCGAGTTCCAAGCTGTGGCGACGGCGGTGGCCTGGGAACACCACGGGGCCGGGAATGGTTCTTTCTGTGTGATGGGGATTTTTTTTCGTCTGGGACGTTGACCAGCTAGAGGAAGAAGATGATTTCAGATAAGAGCCATCGCATGGTTGCGGGAGTCCAGATCGGACGGGCGGGTGCTGACCGGCCAAATTGTTGGGCCGGTCCGCTGGCACCTAGTGATGCCCATATCTCAAACCCTATGAATGAAAAAAGGATAGGAGATGTTCTTTCGTTCATGTCATAGGATTTTTTTATTAAGTCTAAGCTAATGTTTATTTTTCTATGGCAAGCGACATCAAAGTCTGAAAGATGACCACACGATCTTCCCGTAACCCTGCTTGTCGGTGAACCAGAACGGATCGAAGATGCTGACTTTGCCACGAAGAGATATATAATACCATGGTCGTGGGCTATGGGAAGGTAGAGACTACACGTAAGAGATAATACTGTGGTCTTTTTGGTTTTTTTAGGAGATCAAACATAAAATATATGTGGACGACAAGTGAGCGGGGTACCATTATTATCCGGATTATTTAACCAAAATTTGACCAAGCGATCATCTTCCACGAAGTTCCCCAGTTGGCCTCTTGGACCGGTAAGCCATGGCTTCTGGAATTTCAGTGCGACGACTTTGACGGGGTACATGGCGATGACTTCCGCAAGCCAATGATGTGGCTGCGACCAGGATGGTTGGCCTGATTATTTCGGTTCCGGCTGCTTTGTGGTCTTGTCTGCTACTACCTTCATCCTGGTTTTTGATCTCTCATTGTATTCTATGTCAAATTTTAACTATAAATTTAACTTTTTCTTTTTGCATCGAAACTATAAATTTAACTAACCAGACGTTCATGCATGGCATCAAAATTATATCATTAAAAAGTATGTTTTAATACGAATCCAACGATATAATTTTTGTTGACATGCATTTGATATTTTGTTAGTTAAATTTTTGATCAAAATTTAACATAAGTTATGAAGGGAACCAATAAACCAGGATGGAGGTAGTACCTAGCTAGATTCTAATCTTGGTAGTACAACCTTGACACTTTAAACGCACACACATAAAAAAAATCTCACCTTCAGTTGCACATTTCTACAGGTAGACATCACGCCTTTTTGACTGTAAAAAAGTTAGCCATTGTGTTGTGCAACTTGGCCATGGTAGGAAAAGTAGTTTCTCAGCAAACTTTTTTTTAAAAGGAGGTTATCCCCCAGCCTCTGCATCAGAATGACGCATACGGCCCTCTTCTCAGCGAACTTTGAAATAGCAAGTCCATGAAATGAATAGTGTATTTTTTTATTCAATGATTTAAAACGGATTTTGCAGAGATTTAGTCTTCATAATTCTTTCTATAAAACATATTTGAATCTCAGGGTTAGAATTTCGAGGATTTTTTCTACCTGCCACCTTGTGCCTAATTACAACAGTATCGGAGGTGTCAAACGTTTTCAGTGTCTGTACATACATTTTTTGAAGCAAGTGGAGCACTGCTCGTTTCTGGTGTATTAGATGATACTTCAGTTTTTTCAGCTAGACAATACAAAAACAAAGTTTTTCAGCTAGCAGAATGTTATGCAATTTTGTGACTTTAACAGGCATGTGAGTTTTGAGGCAAATAGATAGCGGTTCGACGGAAGAGTGGGGCTGGAGGACTTGACTACTTGACTGGTTGAAGAATGATTTTTTGAAAGGATAGGTGCGATGTGTTGTGACCTCTCCGACTACCATTGTTTCGGCACTTCGATTTTTTCATGTGAATAACATAGTTTGCAAGTTCAAAGGTGTAAGAATTGACAAAGCAATGAGATTCAATGTGCAGAGTTAATTTTCTAATCTTGTTTTTGGAACTATGCAAGAGTACTGCATGTAAAATTGTAATATATAAATGGAGAGCAGAGCTGGTTACTTTTCTGGACTCACCGCACTTCTCGGGGTACATGTCGCCTGAGCAATTGCAGAAAAACCCGGAGCCGTCGTTGGCATACCTGCACAGCCCGCCGCTTGCCTCGCACTTGGCACAATTGTATGACGGAACTGCCCACTCAAGCAGGAACCCTTGCCTCATGCTGGAGACGTAATCGTCGCCATCCGCAAAACCAAGAACCGGCACGACCGAGAGACGGCAGGCCGGCGGGACAACGCCCGGTTCGCGGTGACTGCCATACTCCCCGCCAAGGCGGAAGAAGGACTCATTGGCGCAACGCGTGCGGTTGAATTCAGGCAGCATCACCCGCTGCTCCGTGCACTTGTCGAGGACGAGCAGCTCGCTGTTCTTGTTGCTGATGACGTATGGACTCAGCCCGAGATCTAACGAGATGTTGAACCACCCCTTGGGGCAGCCGTCATTTAGCGGGAGGTTGTTGTCCACGGCGATGAAGGAGGAGTTCTCGGTGAAGACACTAACGACCTGGTAGCCCCCCAAGCTGGAGCGACTGAGGAGCGCTTGGCTTCCGTTGCAATTGAGCTGGAACGACGGGGACCCGCAGGGCGGCCGGCCGGGCTCCTCCAGCCAGAACGGGTAGGTGATGTTCAGATCGCCACATCTCTTGGATGAGCAGGCCGCGCCGGCACGCGGCGTGAATCGGAGAAAGGAGGAAGCGAAGAGCAGCCACAAGAGCGGGATCATCATATCGTGGATTGGAGACGACAACATGTGCAGTAAAGCGGGGGCCTGGAAAGAGGAAACCAACGACCTGAAGTGTAGACTACTTCGCTTGGGTTCCCCCCACAAGTCGAGTAGTAGTACCAGTGACTAAGTCAAGTCCAACATGATTAATTAAGGACAACGCTAACGCCCACAGGTGTGGTGGCAGCCAAACCTGCCCACACGCCCTATAACACACAGACTGTGTCACGTCACCGCACACATGCATGTAATATTTTTTTTTTGGATTTTCAGTTTTTAAAATGTTTTATCTCTTAAATAAAAAATCCGATTGAAGATCCTTTTTCATCATTAAATCCCTTGCGATGAGATCTTCGAAACAAAATCTCATAGCAATATATTTCAATGATTTTTTTGGGTTAAAAGTTGACATGTCTACTGCATATGAATTGCCATGATGTTTATGCTGAAGTTGTCATGATATGTTTCAGCTATTTTCTTCTACATTTAAAAGTAAATTTTGACATATTATAAAACAGGAAATTAAGAAACTAGGCTTGCCATGAACCATAAATTAAAAGTTGCCATGAACCATCGTTCATACAAAAAATAATTTTCATGGTCAAAGTACTGGAATTGCCATCATCAAAAAAATAAAATTGTCATGCTCTACAAACTAAATTTGCCACATGGCAACTTTAGTTTAAGCACTATGACAACTACAACGAAACATCATGGCAACTTTTGGGCAATTTTTTTTTGTCGAAACGTATTAACATGGGGTCTAGTTTTGAAGATCTCGTCGAGACAGATTTAATGATAAAGACGGATTTTTAATTTGATTTTTAATTAGGAGATAAAACATTTTTAAGCCGAATACCAAAAAGATTTCTGCTGATGTCATCTGTTCATACATGACAAAATAAGTGGTGATGGAGGCGTGTAGGCGATGTGCAAAATGCCACACGTGTGGGCGTTAGTTTTTTCGTTAATTAATATTGGATTGATTTCGTGTGTGCGTGCATATTAGGGCTATGCTTTATGGACGTGGAGTACATGATCTCGAGTTCAAATGAGCATGTATGAACAGTAAAACCAAAAAAAAAAATCTGAATCTTGTTGGTGAACATTGAAAAATGTTCTAAGTGCTTGCAAAATTTCATCATGAGATCACATTCGTGGAAGGCGTGACAACAAAGCCGATGCTCCAAAAATGCTACTTCCGAAAGCAGTTTGGAGCACTGATTTTGTATTTTTTTGCCATGTTTTCCACGAATATGATGTCATGATGAAATTTTACAAACACATAGAACACTTACCACAAAAGAATTCAGATTTTTTGATTTTTCTTAATTTACTTTTCATCCTGGCTCAAATGAGCTCGAGCTCAAAAGGCTACTTCCGTATGCTTTACCCCCCTTTTTTGGGTAACATCATGCTTTACCATATGCTCGCATAAGAGCACTAAAGATGAGTCACTACCGGAACAGGGCTCGATGTCGACAGCCGAATATATGCTGTCACAACCCTAGTCAGTGCATGCATTAAAGTGACTGCATCATGTTTATCTACCCAGAAACTTTGAAATGGGGATGACAGAACCCCTAGCACCCCCTTAATCCAACTAGGGTTTACTAAAATCTTCTCCAATGAACCTGAATGCTCTTTCAAAATGTTCATCATCTTTGCCTTGGTCTAGAACCTCTGGCAAAAATGATGCACATTTTTCTAAGATATCATAAGGTCACTGGACAATAGTGGAAGAAAATAAAATATGCAGGTACATGGACATTGACCAGCAACTCACCGCACGTGGCCGGGTGCATGAGGCCGCCGGGGCAGAGACACCCGAACGCGTTGGCGCCGGCCTCGAACCGGCACCGGCCGCCGGTCGCGGTGCATGCCGCACAGTCCCCGGGCACCGTCCACTCCAGCAGGAACCCGTGCCTCACGATTCCCGCGTAGTCAGCCCATGCCGTCAGCTCCGCCCCGGGCAGCACCGGCACCACCGAGTACTTGCACTCCGCTGGCCGCGAGGCTGCAGCCTCGTACCTCCCTCCGAGGTGCACGGACCACGTACCCCTGCCGGAGCAATTATTGAGCCAGAGCGCCCCCGCGGGCGGCGGCGGCGCACGCGAGCAGTTGTTGGAGAAGAAGAGCTCCCAGTTGGCGCCGCTGACGGCCAGCGGTGAGAGCGTGAGGATGCTGGACAGGTTGAACCGCGTCGCCCGGCAAGGGTCGCTGCTGTTGGCGGCGAGGCTGCTGTGAAAGGCCACGACAGAGCGGTTGCCGTAGCTGATGTCCAGGAGGCGGAGGTAGGACTCGCCGAGGCAGGGCGGCGTGGCGCCAGTGGGGTCGTCGCACGTGACGCCGAAGGTCGGGTAGCCGCAGCTAGGTTCGTGGTGGCCGCGCAGCCAGAACGGATACGTGATGGTCAGGTTGCCACAGGCCGCCGGTGCGCAGCTCGTGTCAAGCGGCTGCGCGCGGGAGCCGGGCGCGCCAAGCAGACACAAGAACAGTATTATGAGCAGTAGCTCGGCGAGAGAACGCATTATGATATTGGATCCAATCCGAGGGCGAACGGATGAATTATTTGTGGTATTGTAAGATAGAGAATGAGACTACGTCTAACTTGTAAGCGGGGATGGTTCATGCATGAGATAGCGGGTGAGGAGAGGAGAGGAGTCCACTTGTGTGAAAACAGGGCCTTTCATGACAATGACAATGAGTTTCGTCAGGAATCCAATCCAGACATCGAGTTTCAGCACTTGTTAAATGTAAATCTAAGTAGGAAAAAAATNAGGGCGGCGTGGCGCCAGTGGGGTCGTCGCACGTGACGCCGAAGGTCGGGTAGCCGCAGCTAGGTTCGTGGTGGCCGCGCAGCCAGAACGGATACGTGATGGTCAGGTTGCCACAGGCCGCCGGTGCGCAGCTCGTGTCAAGCGGCTGCGCGCGGGAGCCGGGCGCGCCAAGCAGACACAAGAACAGTATTATGAGCAGTAGCTCGGCGAGAGAACGCATTATGATATTGGATCCAATCCGAGGGCGAACGGATGAATTATTTGTGGTATTGTAAGATAGAGAATGAGACTACGTCTAACTTGTAAGCGGGGATGGTTCATGCATGAGATAGCGGGTGAGGAGAGGAGAGGAGTCCACTTGTGTGAAAACAGGGCCTTTCATGACAATGACAATGAGTTTCGTCAGGAATCCAATCCAGACATCGAGTTTCAGCACTTGTTAAATGTAAATCTAAGTAGGAAAAAAATTAGACAATGCAAAAAATTCATATATATATATATATACATATATATATATATATATATATATATATATATATATATATATATATTGGAATTTTTACTTTTGTAAAAAATTTACATTTCAACCGCCATGAAAATTTTCCTCCCGTACAAGCCGCCGCACGGCCAATGAGTTTGACTGGTTCGGTCAACGCTATTACTTTTCCACACCCACTGTAGAAAGTCAACATCAAATTGTTGTTGGTGCATTGTTCCAGTGTGTTCAGGATGGAGCAAGCGTCCTATTCCATAACTCTTTCGAAGAATCATGTGCCACCCAAAGTCCTATTGCATAACCCTAATGAAGAATCATACACGCCACATAAATAAAAGTTCTTCACGTGGCTGATCATGCAGAATAGTTGCTGGACAGCCAGCACATCCCCACGAAGACCACGAACCATTCAACAGCAGCTGGGAGACATCGGAGCAGAAGATTTGGAAAGAATGAAGGGAGGTAGCTGGATTCGGTAGACATGGGCTGTAGGAAGGTAGAGACTACACGAATAAGAGAGATAATACCGTTTTCCAAGCATGAATCATGTGATATAATATATGTGGACGGCAAGCGAGTGGGGTACTATAGGCCGCAACATTTGACTAGAAATTTGGCCAAGCGCATCTTCCACGAAGTTCCCCCATTGGCCTCACGGTGCCCAATCCGCCCCGCTCCACAGTCAAAATCAATCGTGTTAGTTATAGTTTTCTAGCTGGGATTTAGCTTAGTTTGAACTAATTTCCCAGTTATGCGGGATGCATGCCTGCTTGCACCCCTAGCAGCAGGTAAGACATGGCTTCAGAAATTTCCATGTGTAGAGTTCATTTTCTGATCTTTGTTTTTCGGAATTATGCAAGAGACTTAAAAAAAAAATTAGAGTGGCCTCTCCGATTTCCATATATCAGAAACCACAATGTATATTATGCAAAAGTACTGTATGTATATAAACATTTTTAAAGATATAAATGGAGAGCAGGGCTAGCTAATTTTCTGGAGTCACCGCACTCGTCGGGGCGCAGGCTGTCGTCGCAGTTGCAGGAAAACCCGGTGCCGTCGCTGGCATACCTGCACTGCCCACCGCTTGCCTCGCACTTGGGGCACTCGTCTGACGGTACCGTCCACTCAAGCAGGAACCCCTGTCTCATGCTCGAGATGTAAGCGTCGCCGTCCGGAAAACCAAGAACCGGCGTGACGGTGAGACGGCAGGTCGGCGGGACAACGCCCGGTTCGCGGTGACTGCCGTATTCCACGCCAAGGCGGTAGAAGGACTCGTCGGCGCAACGCGTGCGGTTGAACCCCGGCGGCGTCCCCTCCTTGGTGCAGTTGTCGAGGACGAGCAGCTCCCTGTTCTTGCTGCTGATGACGAACGGACTCAGCCCGAGACCGAGCGAGATGTTGAACCACCATTTGGGGCAGCCGTCCTCGAGCGGGAGGTTCTTGTCGACGGCGACGAAGGAAGAGTTCTCGGCGAAGACTTGAACGACCTGGTACGCCCCGAACATTGAGCGGCTGAGGAGAGCCTGGCTGCCGTTGCAGCTGAGCTGGAAGGACGGGGAGCCACCGCATGGCGGCCGGCCTTCGTCCTCAAGCCAGAACGGGTAGGTGATGTTCAGGTCGCCACATGTCTTGGGCGAGCAGGCCGCGCAGGCCGGCGGCGCCAGCCGGAGAAAGGAACCGAAGAGCAGCCACAAGAGCGGGATCATCATATCGTGTATTGGGGACGGCAACTAGTGCAGTGAAGCGGGGAACTGGAAACCAACGACCTGTGGAGTATACCACTGTGTTGCCGTGAGGACGGGGAACGCGCGTACTGATTCCATGGACCGTAGGGAAGCATCCGGGCAGGTTCATTCTTGCTTGGGCCATCGCCCCGAGCACAGTGAGTAGTAGTACTAGTGACCAAGCCCAGTCCCACCAGTGGACCGAGAGTGACAGTGCCAGGTACTAAAGTTAGAACAAAGCTGAGACATTAATTTTTGGGACGTGGTCCCTCATAAGGTAATTTGAAACATTGCAAAAGTCATAAAGAGTCATTTTCTTAGTCACATCATATAAGTGAAATTCTATCATAGGTGGATCTTCCCTATAACACGAAAGTGAAAATTTTGCACGAAGATGTTAGTGAGAAGGAGGTATTTATCACACTTATCGTGGAGGAAATCGGTGATGCTTACATTCTCCAATAGTTAATAAAAATCATCATAAATCCGGGCCGCTTTCAAGAATGCATCACTTGTCCATTCACACGACCGAACCTCTGCCGTACGAGGAAGATTGTACTTGGGCTTCTTCTTCTCCTCATTTTCATTTCCCCCGAAGTTGCGGCTCGAAGAGCCCCTTAAACAACCTCCTCATCATGTCTTTTCTTTCCTCTGAAAAATTCTGAAATTTTTAGTGAAATAAAAGTGAACAAAATTAAAAAAAAAACTAATAGTAACTACTCCTACAAGTGTCTAGAGACTATATAATGCATAAAAAATTACTTTGGACCATATAAATTTGACGTGCAAGCTCAAGAACAAGGTCACCACAGCAGCAAAAGTTTACAATATATAAAACACCAGAACGAAAACTAATTAGACCATTGAAGGAGTCACATACCGATGAACAATCCGGCAAAATAGTTTTGCAAATGGAGCTTTGAGCAAGGAGATCGAAAATAGCAACAAGATGAGTTAGAACACGGGTTTGAACAAGTGGTGGGATTTTTTTCTGAAACAAGACGAGGTGGATGGGTGCTGGCATAAGTGAGGGGGACCCACGTGGGACCCACAAGCCTTGGGGCCGCGTCCAGGGGGGTTGGCGCGCTCTGTGGGCTTGTGACCCACTAGTGCTGCCACTGGTATATTTTCAGCGCCAGAAATTCTAAAATATTCCATCAAAAAACATACAAAATTTTCATGGCATTTTGAGAACTGTTATTTTTGGGACATTTTTTATTGCACGAATAATTCAAAAAACAGAAAAATAATAGCATTTCTACTTTATTTAATCTAAATAACAGAAAGTAAAATTTGGGCACATAAGGTTGTGCCTCCTATATTCGTCCATCACATGCCCGTCAAAAGGAATCCATTAACAAGGTTGATCAAGTCTTTTTAACAAACTTCTTCTGAATGTCTTGAAACCGGAGAATGTTTGAATAACACTATGTTACCTCAACGGGAATATGTATGTCCCCAACAATAAGAATATCATATTTCTTCTTGATAGTAGGAATAGAAAATTTAAAACCTCCAATAGCAATTGTTGGAGTCTCTCCAATCGAGTTGATACTATTCACTTAAGGTTGTTTCTTTGGAAAGTGTACCGTATGCTCATTGCCATTAATATGACAAGTGACATTGCCCTTGTTGCAATCAATAACAACGTATGCAGTATTCAAAAAGGGTCTACCAAGGATGATAGACATACTGTCGTCCTCGGTTATATCAAGAATAACAAAGTCCGTGAAAACAATAACATTTGCAACCACGAGAGGAACATTCTCACAAATAGCGATGGGTATAGCAGTTGATTTATCAGCCATTTACCGATGGGTATAACATCCTCATAAATACAGTTTTCTTGTGGTTGTTGAATGCAACTGCCATCTTCTTAAGAGCAGCGTTCTTGACTTTCTCCATATCTTTAGCTGTGAAATGATCTGGTAGCAGGAAATGTGAAATGAGAGCTTCCCAAAGCAGTTTTTTGGCTCTATCGTCAACAAAAGTAAGATCTGGATGTGGCTTTCCTGGCTTTTTCCATTCTTGAATGGAGATCGGGAGTTGGTCCTTCACAAGAATTCTGCACTGATGAATGAACTTGTCCGCATTCTTCTTAGGCGCGACCGGTTCGCCATTATCTTTGATGGCATTCATGTTGTACTTTATGCCTTCCTTTAACTTTTTGGCCGGCCCTCGCACTGTCCTG
>LR880968.1:30226069-30256296 GCA_904067115.1 Aegilops sharonensis | reverse complement strand
CCTCTCGGTAATGCACATCACTAAGCCTTGCAAGCATTACAACTAATGAGTTAGCTGTGAGATGATGTATTACGGAACGAGTAAAGAGACTTGCCAGTAACGAGATTGAACTAGGTATTGGATACCGACGATCGAATCTCGGGCAAGTAACATACCGATGACAAAGGGAACAACGTATGTTGTTATGCGGTCTGACCGATAAAGATCTTCGTAGAATATGTAGGAGCCAATATGGGCATCCAGGTCCCGCTATTGGTTATTGACCGGAGACGTGTCTCGGTCATGTCTACATTGTTCTCGAACCGTAGGGTCCGCACGCTTAAGGTTTCGATGACGGTTATATTATGAGTTTGTGTATTTTGATGTACCGAAGGAGTTCGGAGTCCCGGATGTGATCACAGACATGACGAGGAGTCTCGAAATGGTCGAGACATAAAGATTGATATATTGGACGGCTATATTCGGACACCGGAAAGGTTCCGGAAGTTTCCGGAGAAAACCGGAGTGCCGGAGGGGTTACCGGAACCCCCCGGGGAAGTAATGGGCCTTATTGGGCCAAGAGGGGAGAGAGAGGGCCGCACCAGGAGGTGGCGCGCGCCCTCCCCCATGGGGAGTCCGAATAGGACAAGGAAGGGGGGGCGCGGCCCCCCTTTCCCTCTCCCTCTCCCTCTCTTTCCTCCCCCCTTCCTCCTTCCTAGTTGGACTAGGAAAGGGGAGTCCTACTCCCACTAGGAGGAGGACTCCCCCCTCCCTTGGCGCACCTCCTAGGGCCGGCCGGCCCTCCCCCTTGCTCCTTTATATACGGGGGCAGGGGGGCACCCTAGAACACACAAGTTGATCCTTGAGATCGTTCCTTAGCCGTGTGCGGTGCCCCCCTCCACCATATTCCACCTCGGTCATATCGTAGCGGTGCTTAGGCGAAGCCCTGCGTCGGTAGAACATCAAGATCGTCACCACGCCGTCGTGCTGCCGGAACTCTCTCTCCCCGGAGCTTTGCTGGATCGGAGCCTGAGGAGCGTCACCGAGCTGTACGTGTGTCAAGAACTCGGAGGCGCCGGAGTAACGGCGCTGGGATCGGTTGGATCGCGAGGAGAACGTACGACTACTTCCTCTACGTTGTGATCGCTTCCGCTTCGGTCTACGAGGGTACGTAGACAACACTCTCCCCTCTCGTTGCTATGCATCACCATGATCTTGCGTGTGCGTAGGAATTTTTTTGAAATTACTACGTTCCCCAACAGAAGGTGCGTGAGAGGCCTGCGTGATGGTAAAAACTCGGCATACCTGTTAGTTTGGTATATGACCAAGCGCAAGTAGCCGCCAGGTATTCCCATCAGTATTGTAGGCTAGATAGCCTTTTGGATGGCATAGAGGAAGAAGTTTTTGAGTCCAAGTAACTATGTACTTCAATTGTAAAATTATGTCTCTAGCTGAAGTGTAAAATGATTGTCAAAACTGGCGGATCTCAGGTAGGGGGTCCCGATCTGTGCGTCTTAGGCTGATGGTAACAGGAAGCAAGGGACACAATGTTTACCCAGGTTCGGTCCCTCTCGATGGAGGTAAAACCCTACTTCCTGCTTGATTAATATTGAAGATATGTGGAATACAAGAGTAGATCTACCACGAGATCGTAGAGGCTAAACCCTAAGAGCTAGCCTATGATGGTATGACTGTAATTGTGATCGGCCTTCTAAGGACCATGCTCTCCGGTTTATATAGGCACGGGAGAGCTAGGGTTTACATGGAGTCGGTTACAAGGAAGGAAACATAATATCCGGATCGCCAAGCTTGTCTTCCACGCAAAGGAGAGTCCCATCCGGACACGAGCCGAAGTCTTGAGTCTTGTATCTTGACGCTTCTATAGTCCGGACGATGAATATAGTCCGGCTGTCCGGATACCCCCTTATCCAGGACACCCTCAGTAGCCCCTGAGCCAGGCTTCAATGACGATGAGTCCGGCGCGCAGTCTTATTTTTGGCATTGCAAGGCGGGTTCCTCCTCCGAATACTCAAAGGTTATCATCGAACACGTAGACCGTGTACGGATCTGCAAAATGATCTTCACATACCACTGTAGAGAGAATGATACTCCAGCTGACAACTTTTAGACAACGTGACATGCCATTAGGGCCAGGTCATTACTCGAACCGTTTTTTCACAACCAGCCACAGCGCGTATTGCGAGGCGGTTTCCTTGACACGTCCTGTCAAAGCAGAGATCATGTCCCCTTAACGCGGGATTCTCATCAATACGGGTATGGGTAATCTCCCCGTGCCATCAATCGTGGCACTTGGGAAGTAATCGACTCTCAACAGGCTAGTGGGGAGGCGCACCGCTTTCGTCGCCTCTATAAAGGGATAAGAGTTCCTCATTTTTACCCACGCCTTCTTCCCCCCTCGCATACTCTTGCCCCCTCAAGCTCCAGCGCCCTAGTCAAGGTCTTCTCCGCACAGTTAGTCATATCCAGAGCAGGAGGCAAGTGGGTGGCTTCCACCGTAACGGGGAAGAAGATCGCGAATCTCCGGGCGGCCGGATACTTGGCCGCAGACATAGCGCACCGGCTACGAGACGAGGGGCAGGTCATTCCAACTCAAGGACCACACGAGAGGGTCGTGTTCCTTGGCCACTTCGTCCGTGGACTGGGGTTTCCACTCCACACCTTCGCCCGCGGGCTTATGTTCTACTACGGGCTAGACTTTCATGATCTAGCTCCGAACTTTGTCCTCAACATCTCGGCGTTCATCGTCGTGTGCGAGGCTTTCTTCCGCATCAAGCCTCATTTTGGCTTGTGGCTCCAAACCTTCTGCGTGAAGCCGAAGATTGTGAGCGGCCTTTCTATGCCGACGGTCATCCTGGCTACGCCGACGGATATGTTGCCGACGGCCCTACGCCGACGGCCGCCGTCGGCATAGGCCTGTCCCGGCGGCTAGTCAGGGCTATGCCGACGGCCCTGGCCGTCGGCATAGAGTGCGATTCCGGTAGTGACGTGCCTGTTGTGTACATTTTTCCTATAAATCTCTCCTCAATAGCAGAACTTACCTAGTGTGCCAAAATTTAACTAGGAGCGTGTTGTCGTTTAACAAGTATATGAATTTGGAGGAAAGAAATTTGGAACAGCAACGACTACAAGCTGATTGTGGACATCGGAAAGGTTGGAGGCGGATCTGGCCATCAATTGCACTTTGGGCGGGCAATGATTTTTCAAAAGACAAATAGATGGAGGTGGAAGACAGCTAGCTACAGTCGGAATTGCATAGATAATGATTATTAAAACAAAATAAATAGTTCAGCAGCAGAACCCAAGGGAGACTTCACCAATGAGGTGCAATGCGATGTAACTGTCGACTGTGACAGCAGCACCATGGTTCGCTCCTGTCGTGTATTTCACTGTCAGCATTTACTTTCAAGAAATCGGTATTTCATGTTTCCTGGCATGGTAGTGATGCAGACCATGACTCCATGAGTACCAGTAATTAGTCGTGGTTGAGCTATTACAGGTAATAAGTGAGTAACATGATTGCTTGCTTGATTCAGTTCGGAAATCAAAGCAAATCAGGCACTGCTCGTCCTAGCTTAGCTAGCTAGCTACAAACTTGATTAAAATATGAGCTGACGGGTGAACTTACGTGCAAGGTGAGGAGGTTCATCCCATGTCAAGAGGAAGCCATGTCTGATGAGCCGCTCATAGTCGCTCGCGTTAGTTGGCACGACGATAGCAGCGCAGCCCTCCAAAGCGTATGGAGCGTAGTTCCCTGTGGCGTCGTGAGGTACGCCCGCGCGGACAAACATCGCCCACTCGTTCCCACACCTCACTCTCGTCTGCGCCAGCTCTTTGTCCCGACGTGCCCCAGACGCTGCTCCGTCCTCTTCCGTGCAGTTGTAGAAGATGAGGTTCAGGTTGACAGGGTCGATCCTAAACGGGGGTTTCAGCTTGACTGAGGTGTTATAGAACGATCCACGGTAGCTTTGGGCGGCCTGGAACGCGACCAGCTTGCCCAAATCAACCGCATAGAAGCTGCGTTCCTCGTAAGAGATATTGAGGATCTCAAAGCCGGTGTTGTTGTTGGTACAAGCCACATCGAAGTCCTGCTAGGGAGCAGAACTGCACGATTTTCCCGTCTCTTGGTCAGTGAGCCAGAACGGATCGGAGATGCTGACGTTGCCGCACTTCTTGGCCGAGCAGCCTCCCCCCTGATGGTCCTCGGCCACCACGAGCATCAGTGGGAGCCACCACACCCCGGCGAAAACCAAGAACACCCAGCTCGTAGTCATCGGAGAACGAGCCTTGAAACAAAGGGGATCAAACTGAACTGGTGATCATGCATGGGCATGGGCTGTGGTGAGATACGAGAGGGAAATAATGTGGCTAAGAAGAACGAATGATTTGGGCGATGGAGTCCTTTGGCAGTCGTCGTACTTCTAACACAGGGAACACCCCGAGTATCCCAGTTGAGAGGGCAAAGGGAAGACTTGGGATGGAATTATGAGTGGTTGCAGGACTTTTCAAACATGTCCATGTCGCCATGGTTGCTGCCTTGCTAGGAAAGAGAGGAGGGCTTGGTAGTAAGGGGCGATGCATCCCACGATCCGATCGATCGATACGTGGGTGGCTGGTGGCCGTATGGCTCAAGCTGCAGGAGATAATATCTTAGAGAGTGGGTTTTCTACGCCCAGCTCGGTGCACCCTCGCTATATCCCCGCAAAAAAAAGGAAAAGCTTACCTTCACCAGAACGACCACGTGCGCCGCTTCCGGCGGCTCCGCGTCCGTCGGATCATCTGTGATCGGATGGACGAGAGCGTCCCCGCTTCCGTGTCACGCGCATCCGTTTTTTGAAATAGAGCCCTTGTTTCAGAACCAGCATTCTTGCAACTGGCAACTCCGTCGACTGGGAGGGCGACGCTTCTGGATTTGGGAGGGCGGCAAGGCTAGCGACGCAGGGCGTTGGGCATTGGGCGACGGGGCCTATCCAGCGCTGTGGCAATGGCGAGGGGTTCGTCGGTGGCCGACGTCGACTCCAGCAGGTATGGATCTGAGATCCCCCCTCCCCTTTCCCTGCATTTCTGGCGATTCTGTAGGTGTTCATGGCGGTTCTCCCCGGGGCGGCTTGATCCATACCACCGAGATGACGAGGACGGTGCGACTAGGAGGGAGACGGCTGGTTTGTTGGAGAGTGGTCGCCGGTGTAGGTAGTTCGGTGGTGTTGTAGGTCGCCGGTGTAGTTAGGTTGTAGGATTTGGATCTGCTGCAGGATTTTTTTTACATAATTTCTGCACTGGTAATGTCATGCAAAGGGACTTGAAGCTGCAGGATTCCTTGTATTATTTCTGGATTTCTGGAGCTCATAGTTTCCGTAGGATTCCCTGTGATTTTCTCTGAAGCTCATAGCTAATGATAAACTTAAAGTTGCAGGATCCCACGCAGCCAGCCTTTTTCTTTTCATTGCAATAAGGGTCTTTTTTAGTAGGTTTCTGCAACACAGGACTAGTTTCAGAAAGAAAGAAAAAATGATTCAATGGTGAAGTTTTTTTTTCTGCAACTGGGGTCTTGTTTGAAAAGATTTCTGCAACATGTCTTTTGTTTGAGAAAGAACATAAATGTTTCGGTTGTGAAGGTTTTTTTTTTCTGCAACAAGGGTCTTATTTTCAAAACATAGCCCGAGTTGCAGCGCCGGAGGAGCACCCGGAGTTAGGGAGTGAGTGGTCAAACATTGCAACATGACACATGTTCAAAAACATAGCTCCGGTTGCAGGACCTGCGTGTCGGTGGCAGCGATTTTTGTGGTGGTGGGGGTTGGCGCCGCGTTGGGTGCAGTTGTGTCAGGACAGCGGAGAGGAATCTGTTTCCAAAACAGAGGGGTTGTTACAGGAAGTAAAAGGTGGTCACACGCGCGCGATGGTTAGATCCAACTGCTGGGCGCTGATTGAATGGAGCTTCATGCCGCGGATGTTTCCAGTACATCCGCCGGCCGACGCGTAGCGGCGCCCCCAAAAAATAGCAAAACATTAAAGAAACTAAAACTTTGTGAGAATGATTATGAACAAATGGTATGGATGCTTGCAAAGTTTGGTGGTCAAATGACATTATTCAAAAGCATCTCTAAAATGTGTTCATGATCATTCCCAGAAAGTTTTCGTTTTTTCTAATATTTTACTATGTTTTCTTGCGGTGGTGTAGCGGGGGTGCACCAATCTGGGCTCAGCCACTACTTTCCCCAATATCTTAGCACAAGATAAAGGAGAAGATATTATGAATGGCTGGTGTTGCTTTTTAAAAAGGAAGATTACCCTGGCCTCTGCATCATGAATGGTTGTTGTTTGACTGGTGATGTATTTAGTTCTATATACCTACTAGAGAGAGTTAACATCCAAATGTTTTGATCCATGCTTAGTTGGTGCAATTTTCCACAGTTTTATCGAAATTTCTACCATAGAAAGCGGTGTTGTGTTTAGAGCAAGGAATTGGAGGCACGGAGCGTTGTCACTGTCTGTCGATACAGTCCCATACATTTTTTAAACTAGTGTGGTGGTGTCTTATTTTGTGTGTTTATTAACTCGCTATGTGCATTTGGATACAAGAAATCTGAAACAGCAACAATGGCAAGCCGGTTTGGCACATCCGAATGGTAAGAGATAGATTTGCAGATGAATTGCGTGGATGATGTATGCGAAGCAGAAGGGAAATATATGAACGGCAGAAATTGACTGGTCGAGTTATACCTTTTAAAGATAATTAGTTAAGAAAAACTCCATGGACAAGTATTGACCAATGAGGTACGATGTGAGTGTACGTCCATAGTGGACTAAAGGCAACTCTAACCGGTCCTCTATTCGGCTAGGCTATAAGGGAGGATAAATTCGGTTTTATTGCTCTATGCTGCACCTAGCCGATCCCCTAAACATAATAGAGCAGGATAATTTATCCTCCGACGCCTATCCCATCGCTAAATATACTTCATCTGGAGGCGGCCGAGGACAAATTTTCTTCATGCAAAGGCCTCCTTGTGTCCGGCCGGCCACTCGCGTGAAGCTCCCTTGTCGATGGCGGCGACCTCTGGCCTCCCTGATGACGTCGCCGGCATACGGAATCCTCGCAGAAGCTGAGGCAGTACGAGGCTAACCACCGCCTGTGTGGGCCGGAAACGTCGCGGCAGCACGAGGCCGTGGCGCAGCTTCAGTCCTGCCGCAATGGTGACCACGGGTAGTGTTGGTATGTGGTCTGGCTGCCCATCCAAGGCCGTCCGCTTCGGGTCCAGCTCCAAGGAGAACCATGTGAGTGGAGGCTGCTGCTGCTGTCCGCCGCTCCTCCCGCCGGCGCGTGCTGCTGCTGCTACTCGCCGCCTCTGGTTCGTGGTGCTCGCCTCTGGTCCGCTGCGTCATGCTACCGCTGCTCTCCATCCTCTTCCAGTACGACCGCGACAACGGACGCCAGTGTTTACGGTGTGGTCACCATCATCGCGGGCACGCATGACAAATGTTCGACGGAATGCATAAACCAAAAAGTAACTCTACCACGCTAACTTTAAGGGATTGGCTTGAACGGACTAAAATTTAGTGGAGTAAATATACTCCATGAAGGTGTACTCGGCCATATCCTCCTCTATTTTATAGAGATATGTAGAGTTGCCCTAAGAGCATATTTTATCATATCCCTCAAAATTTAGGGCCCTGTATGAGCCCTTATAACTTAACTCCTTATATTTGCTCCGCTAAATCAATACGGTTCCCAACCGAACCCTCAAAGTTAACTTCTCAAATGAGCTAGACCCCACATGGAAGCCTCTCACCCTCCCTTCTACCTTCTTCCTACCTCCTTCCAGGTGGTCAACGACAACTTCTTGCCGCTAGAACCTAGGATAGATGCTCTGCAAAAGTAATTTGGTAGAATCGCACAGTGCGTGACCTTAGATGAGACGAAACAGTCAAGAAAGTAGGCAAAATTCTTCCTCCATGAGCAATGGCTTGGCGTTTCATCATTTCAATGGGTTTTCCATTCATCCTTCTCGTGGTGTGATGGTGTGGTCTGGAACACAAGCATTCATCGGAATCGGCAATGGCGGTCGGCGGCCACTTTTCACTCTTGTAAGCAACTTTTCCTCGGTGTAGGCTTTCCTCCGCGCGTGCTACGCCTTTGCTTGTGACCAGGGACGATGGGAGAACCGCTGCCGGGCTAGGGATGACAAGGAGGAGCGTCGATGTGGCTGGAGATGATGAAAAGGGCGAAAAAATAAAGAAAAAAGATCGCCAGAATTTGGCGCGCGAGGTCTTTGGGCTACGGGGTGTCTACCAGCGTTCCAGGTGGCCGTCAGAGGCAAGGAGGGTGGTGCGAGAGTGGCTGTGGCCGAGCAGGGGAGAGCAGCGGGCAAGAGTTGAGGGGAAAAACTATACTCACTGTGGCTGCGGCCGAGTAAATATAAGGGGCCGAGCAGCCGGGTTGTACAAATTTTACTCTAAAAGGGATAAAGAATCGGCTAGGTGTGGTTTAGCCCCACAAAACCAAATCTTACTCGTCTAACAAGATTTCAAGGATAGGCTAGATGCGGTTTAGCCTCTCAAAACCAAATTGTACTCTAATTGGATTTGAGGGATCGCTAGAGATGCTCTAGAAATGGACTGGGGTATTGGATTCCAGCTGTACGTTCCTGTCGTACATTTCACTCAGAGCATTTTGCTTGTAAAAATCGGTATTTCAAGTTTTTTTTGTCGATAAAGGATGAATTTTATTGGCTCAAATGAAGCATCAAGAGGATACAATACAATGAGCGCACACCCGGCCTTTGCATAACTAGGATGCACACAGCCAACCCAACATACACACACACGCATAAACACACCAACAATAAGCAAAGTCCTAAGACAAAAGGCTATGCGTAGGCGTGGAAAAAAAAGACCATATTGATGAGATCGACAAACTACAATTAAGACCATATCCGCACCAACCATTGACACCACATTGATGACGAGGATCTTCAACAACAACATCTTCAGGAAGGAAGCGACACTTAAGCGCCGCCGTTGCCGGATCCAACCACAGAGGATGGAATCAAAGTTTTCACCCTGAAGAAACAGTTCGAACATAACCGAGCAATGCCTCCAACAACGTAACGACATAAAAAACATCGCCATTGCCAGGGATGACCACTCGGGTCTAACCTAGGCTTTCGCCCCGGAGCTCGAGACTGGGTGCTCGCAGCACCACCTCAAAGTCACGCATTAATTGTCGCCACCGCTTTTCCGCAATCCCAACATCTACAATGTGACCGCCGCCACTCCACAAACATCCCTCTGCGTGATCATCGTCGATAATCTGTAACTCACCACTGAAAGTCATTCACCGGATCAAGAGATAAAAACTCCCGAAGTCTTTTCGATGACCTCCGCTGTTGTGGATCTGTACGAAGTCGCTGCAAACAATCTACAGTTACAACCATCTGGCCAATCAGATCTGGATCACCACCACCAACTGAGGATCGCAGGGTCGGAGGACCGCACCGCACACATAGAAGGCCAGCTCATTGCCGCAGCCCCACATGTCCAGAGACCGCCATAGCTAGAGCAGTGCCAGCAAAGATACACTGCGAGGCGCCGAAGGGAACCTCCCCGCGCCACGGCAGGGCTGGATCTTGGGAGGATGGAGGAGTGCGCCACAACATAAGGGCCACACAACGAGGAGGGCCAAGACGGTCGCAGCCAGCACCACGACGGCCGCCGCCGACAGCAAGATCGCCGAAGCAGCGGACCGAATCTTAGATTCACGGGGAGGGCTGAAGCCACTTCAACTAGAGGCGTGACCCAGACCCAGCCGAACGCCAGCCGCTAGGCGCTGGGGCGACCGGATCCGGATAGCCGCTCGCCAGATCCGTAGGGAGCGGCCGGCGACGGTGGATGGTGATGGAGACCGGACGAGGGAAGGAGCGGAAGAGGAGGAAACCGAGTAGGGGCGCCTTGCCGCCGCCGTCCTCGAGGGCCGAGAAGGCTTCGCTGCCGGTCCCCTCTAGCGACGACGAGGAGAACAGAGCGGAAGGGAGGGCCGCCGGTCGTGAGATTAGGGCGCCGCCTGAGTCGCCCCTACGGAGCGACGCGGGGGCCGTGTCAAAGCAGGACTATATGATACATAAATAGTTGATCTCCACTAAGTCTAATTCTCGCAACGTGCAGCTCTCCACATCACCAAATGTGCCACATCATCATCTACTAAAACTATTTTGTAGCACATGCATACCCCAGTTTAATTGTTCTATCTCTAATAGTCCAACGTACATGCATTTTCTTTGTTAACATAAAATTACTTTCGAAAATAATAGCTTTCGATTTAGATCATTTGATGCATATAGAATGTATCTAAAATTAATCCTTAAAATCCTGCAGCAACGTGCGGGGAAGTTACCTAGTTGTTAAAGTAATGCAAACCATGAGTACTAGTACTAGTACTAGTAAACCATGAGTACTAGTACTAGTAACTAGTCGTGGTTGAGGTAGTAGTATTGTATTACCGGTAATAAATGAGTGACATGATTAATTGCTTCGCTTCCAAATAAAGGCACTGCGATTCCGAGCTTGATTAAAGATTATTGAGCGGGTGAACTTACGTGCAAGGGGTGAACCCCATGTCAAGAGGAAGCCATCATTGATGAGCTGCGCGTAGTCGCTTGCATTTGCCTCGCCGGACGACGTGCCCAGCACCGGCATGAGGGCGGCGATGCAGCCGTGTATAGCGTAGCCGTTGTAGTCGCTTGTCTCATCGTTGCGCACTCCCGTGCGAACAAGCACCTTGCTCTCGTTCCCAAACTTCACCGTCGTCTGCACAAGCTCTGTGTCCCGAGGTTTTACAGCTGATTCTGCGGCCTCCTCCGTACAGTTGTACAAGATGAGGTTCAGGTTGGCGGGGCTGATGCTGAACGGGACGCCGTGTTTTGCCGAGGTGTTCCGGATCCTTACTCCGCAGCTGTCGAAGGCGTTCACCAAGTATTTCTTGGCTCTGTCAGCCACACGCAAAGTGCCTTGCTCGTATGAGATGTCGATGATTTCGAAGCCTCTGTTGGTTCGCTTCGTCGTCGTTCGTCGTCGGTCGTTGCCGTCGCCGGAAAGTATTCGGTGTCCGGTCTGGGCCAACAATTGGTATCTAGAGTAAGGTTGATCTTTTAGTAACGGGAGATCATGTCGGACGATGACAAGTCCAAGCAACTGGCGGAGTACTCCGGTGCGGCTAAAATAATTGCTGCTCCAGTAAGATCGGAGTATCCACGATTCGACCGTGGGAACTTCGTGGTGTGGGCGACCATGATGGAGTGGGCACTCGAGGCCAATGAGCTCTGGCAAGCCGTCGACCCCGGAGGTAATGAGTACCTGAAGGGTGGTGCCTTATATCGGAAGGATCGGGCTATCATGGCCATCTGCTCGGCGATGCCGGTGGACGTGCAACATCATCTTATCTCGAAGACATCAACGAAGGAGGCATGGGACACGCTCAAGACGTTGCATCTAGGGCACTCGCGTGTGCACGAGGCAAACTTGCAAACTTTGCTGAAGAGTTAGGAGAATCTGAGTATGGGAGAAGATGAGACGGTGGACGCCTTCGCCGCAAGGGGTGGCAACGATGGTAAACGGGATTCGCGGTCTCGGAGAGAAGTTGGAGGACATCTCCGTGGTTCGGCGTTTTCTACGTGCTGCTCCACCGCGCTACATGCCGGTTGTGTCAGCGATTGAGCAATGTGTTGATCTCAAGACTCTCACTTTGGATGATCTGGTTGGCCGCTTCAAGGCCCATGACGAGCGGATGAAGCTGAGTTATGGCGATGCAAAACAGGATGAGTACCTGATGCTAACGCATGCTCAATGGCTTGCATTGGTTTCCAAGGAGAACAATTTCGACAAGGCGTCCGATAGCGGCGACAGTACCGTCCCGTAAAGGACACCGACGAACTGTCGGAGAAGCCAAGGAAGAAAAAGTTCGACAAGAGAAAGATCCGTTGTCACAACTGTAATCTGCTCGGACACTTCAAGTAAGAGTGTAAGAATCCCTCAATGGAGAGGGCGCTCATGGCCCAGCAAGGTGATGAAGGTGACATGATGTTGATGTGCGAACTCGTGGACAAGGTGGATCCAGTTCTTCAAGCGTCGGCTAAAGAAATTGTCGTGCTCCGTGAAGAAAAAATTCACTGTCAAGATCATGGTTCGGAAACTCATGTCGACGCTACGGACATGGGGGTGATTCCGAAGATTACGTCGATGTTACGGGCATCAGTGCTAACTTCGCTAGAGCAAACGCAGCAATTGCCGCGTGTGCTCGGCCATGAAGAAACAGTCTTCGTGCGACGCTTTCAGAAAAAACAAAGGCGTGCGTGGCGCCGGAAGTCCATGAAAGGAGGCGTACTAGAGTTGTATCGTTGAGCAGGCCGAAAGCACCGGCCATGCAGAGAGTAAGTATGTCTCGGTCTCTGGTGCAGCTAGCTCAATGGTTTCTGGTGGCAAAAACAGCAAGCAAGTAACCACGTTGTGTACTGGCCGTGAAAGTCTCGCTGCAAGCCTTGTGAACACAGCAAGAACCAGTCAAGTAACAAGCAGCTATGGCAGCAGCAACCCTGCAGGAGGCGCTCCACCTGAGGAGCCACCAAGCCCACCAAAAGCACTAGGTGGACGTGGACCAGTCGTTGGGGCTGGTGGCCTTGCTAGTCTGCACGGGCTGAGCAGCAGTAGCAGCTCACGCGACAGGTCAGTACAGCTGGCAGAAAATAATGAGGATAAAAGACTAGCTTCGTCAATTGCAACGTGCAAAGCAAATAGTGAGGTGTCGCTTCTGAATGTACAAGGAGCAACACAAGCAGTGTCGTCTCGGACAGTAATGGACGGAAGGGCTTCATCACCTACACCCGTATTTCTACAGCCGGCGTTGCACCCCTATTCGGAGAAAACTCTTTGGATGCTTGACCCGGTAAAGGTGAAAAAGAGTCGGTGGCAGTGTCTAGCAAGCGCTGAGGAACCGGCGGATTTTGAGAATGCGAACACGAAGGAGTGTTGGCGTCACGCTATGTAAGAGGAGTTGAGGTCGATCCACGACAATAATGCATGGGTGCTTGTGGATCTTCCCAACAATAAAAAAGTCATGGATCTCAAGTGGGAATTTATGATCAAGAAAGATGCCGATGGGTCCGTGAAGCACAATGCAAGGCTAGTGACCAAAGAGTACGTGCAAGAGGAAAGTGCGGACTTCGAAGAAGTGTTCATTCCCATTGAAAGGATGGAATCGGTGGGACTACTCATCGCTCTCGCAGTACAGGAATCATGGAAGATACATCACATGGATGTAAAACCCATGTTTTTGAATGGCGAGTTAGAAGGAGATGTGTATGTGAATCAGCCACCAGGATTCATCAAAGAGGGAGAGGAACACATGGTACTGAAGCTACACAAAGTCTTATACGGGCTACGGCAAGGCTCTCGGGCGTGGAACATCAAACTTGATCAGACATTGATTTCTCTTGGATTTGAGAAAGCCCCACTAGAGCATGCAATGTACAAGAGAGGTTAAGGAAGGGGTCGTCTACTAGTTGGCATCTACGTCGACGATCTGTTGATAACTTGAGCAGATGAAGAGGTGATTGCAAAGTTCAAGATACAAATGAAGGAGCTTTTCAAGATGGATGATCTTGGTATTTTGACTTACTACCTCAGGATGGAGGAACATCAAAAGCCGGAGGGGATCACACTATGCCAGGAGGCATATGCAAGGAAGGTACTTGAAAGCAGTGGCATGAAAGATTGCAATCACATTGTTGCTTCAATGGAGCCTCGTCTTGAGCTGAACAAGAAGGAGATGGTGAAACTACTCGGCTATAGTGGTAGTCACAAGAAAGGGATTGTTGACGACCGTAAGAGTACCTCGGACGTGGCATATTTCCTTGACGGAAGCATAGTAAGCTGGCTATCACGAAGACAGAAATTGGCGACATCGACTTCAAGTGAAGCAGAGTGTCAAGGTGTGTGGCTAGGCAGGCTACACGGTGATTTCATGGATCGAGATCCAAAACAAGTGGTGCTCAATGTTGACAGTGAGTCTACGACTTTTCTACATGAGGATCCAGTGCGGCACGACAGGAGCAGGCACATTGATACAGTGTATGAAGGATTGCACGGAAGAAGATAAGACGAAGGTCAACTATATTTGCACCGATGATCAGCTGGCGGACATCATGACTAAAGCTTTGGATCGAGAGAAGATCCTGGAGATGCAAAGAAAAATCGGCGTACGAGCTGTGACGTGATGCCGTCGTGATTAGGGGGTGATTGTTGGAATTAATCCCGACGTGAACCAGGTACATGTGCGCATACGAGTCCAACTATGGCAAAAAGTCATGACCGTGTAGTAGTACAAGTCGTGACCAAGTAGTATTGCTATAGCTGATCCTAGCGTGTATATATATGTAGCCTGCACCCCTTTGTAACTTGTAACATCGTAAAAAGCAATACAAAGTTACGACAGGCTCGACAGGAGCCTGTAGCCATCCAAATCGAGTCAAAGTATTTGCGTACGTTTGCTAGTGCGGAATCGATCAAAGTAGAGATCGATCGCGTGATTGTATACGTACTGCGTTGGTGTCCCGACCGGCTAGAAGTACTAGTCCATCAAGTCCAGGGAGATCGATCAAGGACCAGGCTAGCTTTGTATTACAGTGTGTCTCGACGTAAAGCACTTGGACGAGTTCGGCAGTGTTGGTTTGCTTCGTCGTCGTTCGTCGTCGGTCGCTGCCGTTGCCGGAAAGTACTCTGTGCCCGGTCTAGGCCAACAATTGGTACCAGAGCAAGGTTGATCTTTTAGTAACGGGAGATCATGTCGGACGACGACAAGTCCAAGCAACTGGCGGAGTACTCCAGGGCGGCTAAAGTAATTGCTGCTCCAGTGAGATCGGAGTATCCACGATTCGACCGTGGAAACTTCGTGGTATGGGCAACCATGATGGAGTGGGCGCTCGAGGCCATGATCGGAGTATCCACGATCCTCTGATACCAATTGTTGGCCCAAACCGGACACCGAGTACTTTCCGACGACGGCAACGACCGATGACGAACGACAACGAAGCGAACCAACACTGACAAACTGGACGGAGTGCTTTACGTCGAGACACACCGTAATACAAAGCTAGCCTGGTCCTTGATCGATCTCCCTGGACGTGGACTAGTACTTCTAGCCGGCCGGGACACCAACGCAGTACGTATACTATCATGCGATCGATCTCTACTTTGATCTTCCGCACTAGCAAACGTACGCGAATACCTTGACTTGATTTAGATGGCTACAGGCTCCTGTCGAGCCTGTCGTAACTTTGTATTGTTTTTCACGATGTTACAAGTTACAAAGGGGTGCAGGCTACATATATATATATATATATATATACCTGCTATATATACACGCTAGGATCAGCTATAGCAATACTACTCGGTCACGACTTGTACTACTATACGGTCATGACTTCTTGCCATAGTTGGACTCGTATAGGCACATGTACCTGATTCACGTCGGGATTAATTCCAACAGCCTCGACCCGAGGGTACAGAGCTCCACAGAATTGGAGTGTTACCAGAGCAAGGGACCTCGAAGTCCGGGGAACCACATGGTATTCCCGTCTCCCAGTTGGTGAGGCAGAATGGGTCAGAGATGTTCAGGTTGCCACATGTCTTGGGCGAGCCCGAGCAGCTTTCTCGTTGCTGCTCCTCAGCCGCCATGAGCATCTGTTGCAGCCACCAAACCCCGACGAAGATTAAGAACCAGCAAGCCACAGCCATCGGCAAGTAAGCCCTGAAATTTTTGTCAGCAACAAGCAGATGGGCAAACTGAATCAGTGATCATGCATGGGCTGTGGGGATATATGAGAGACAATAATGTGGAGCATCTCCAACAGGTGCACAAAAATTCTGTGCCCTAAAATAGTTTTAGCGCGCCACTGTAGCACTTTTAGTGCACCGGACCCAACATTGCTTTAGCAGAAGCTCAAAAGCACGCGCCCAAAAAAACACAGTGTAAATTGTGAAGCGCGCCTAATCCGAACTCCGGAGCCCAAAATATGCTGCCCGCGATAGCGTTTTTCAGCGCGCGCCCAAAAACTTTTAGCGCTACAGCTTCTGCTGGAGCTGTTCGGCGCCCAAAAAAAACGAATTTTTAGTGCACGGAGCTCTTTTTGAGCGCCTGTTTGAGATGCTCTGATAATGAATGACATACGGTTGGCTGAGGACCTGGGCAATTCCTTTAGTACCACAATTGACGGGCAAGGGAGACCTGGGACAAAACTATGGGTGGCTGAGGACTTTTCGGACGTGTCCAACTTGTGTAAGGACCATGTATGGTCTCGGATGAATGGAGCTGCAAAAAGCTATGGATGCCGTGAGCTCCGGGGCAGGCGCATATACTAGCACAGTTCCAGCCGGATGAGATCATTTCCAGCCGCTGAACGAGAACGGTGACCTTTCGGCATGCAGGTCGTGCAGCAGGAATAAGCATGCATGCTGCTAGGACGGAGAGGAGTGCTCGTACACACGGGGGATGCATCGTGGGTGGCCATGGTGTTGCGTTGCGTTGCGTGGAAGAAGGCACGTCGGCGGGTTGTGTTGGCTTGATTTCGTGCGTGCGTGCTAATTAGCTAGTCCCACGATTTACGTGATGCTCGCGTCAGAAGATTGAGCAATGCTAGGTGAGTGAGCCGCTTCGTAGGATTGACTTTGGACCGGAAAAATTGGAGACGAAAATCATCTTTCTGGCGCATGCCATGCATCCGCCGGAAAAGATCAGCCGGGTCGTGAGCCGTCAGATCAGCCAAATCGAGTGGTCGAGCGTGCCTCACTTATTGAAACACATGTCCTGTTGCGGAATTATTTCTGTAACATAAGTCTTGTTGCAGAAATTTTTTGCATCAACTATTTTGTTGCCAAAAGATTGCAATCGAGTTGTTTTTTTCAACTGAGGTCTTATTGCAGAATATTTCTGCAACAAAGGTTTTTTTGCAAAACATAGACTAGTCGCAACGCCGCATATATTTAAGAAACATAGCAACTGTTGCAGAAACATGTTTGATGAAGGACGGTATGCGGGCTCAGTTGGACGCATGTCATGCAAGGAAGGTGACGGACATGACCGCTGCTATCCGCCGGGTGACGGTAAGCGTTTCCCCATCTTTTTCCCAAAATATAGTATGCAAAAGGGAAGTTTTGTTTTCGAGACAATTATGGAAAAAGGTAGGATTGGGCTATCCGAACGAACAGGCCAATTTTGGGTCTCATGCGGCCTGTTATGTGGCTCTGATCCTGTCTGGGTCGTTCGGTCGACTACGTGGCCTTACCGGCCCTTTGCAATGGCCTATGACCCAAACCGGCCGAGGCGCCGATGTCTCTGTTTGGTTCGCGTCGTTACGCCGCCGCCGCTGGCCAGTCCCCCGATTTTCTACGCCCTCACCGATGTAGGCGCCGCCACAGCCTGCGGGGCCACCGTGGCCTGCACAGAGCAAAGTCACTAGCCTCAACCCCTTCGAACTAGCTCAACGTCGGGGTGCCACGGTAGCGATGTTGCCTGAGAAGCGGCGCAAACTCTTGTCTCGCCAGCAGTGGAAGAGTAAAATCGGAGTAGGGGGCAGTGGTCGCCGGCGAGGGTGTACGTACATGAAGTGAAAGCATAATGCTATTCCTCGAGTAGAAACCACCTACGAAGCAGAGGACCAAGTAAGTATACGGCCTTCAGCTTCTGCTTGCTACGAATTGGCATATGATTACTCAGGTGTTTAAATTATATCCAGATTTAAAATTTTAGGGCGCCAATTAAATCCTAAATCGTGTTTATTGAGGTTTGAGGGCAAATTTTACTCCGAAATATTTGTAACTTGATTGTACAGACCAGTTTGGTTTTCACGTTCTATGCAATGGAACCGGCGAAAGTTGCCCTGATCTTCGGAAAAAAATTATAGCCTGGAAAGTCTTTGTAAGTCTCTGCCTTTGGCATAAGATCCAATCCTTTATCTATTCAAACTTGTAAGGTGGAACACAAAATTCGTGCGCTATTACTTCCTGGAATACAGTGATAGGAGGCTTCGGTTATCACCTGGTGACAGGCAAGTGGTACAACCTTGGTATGCGCTAGTACAAATATGACACACATTTAGGTGCCTGTCGAAGAAAAAAAATGATTGGCCTTGACATCTCCATATGCAAGCTAATTTTCGTTTGTTGCGGAACTATAATGCATGCCTGTGACATTGCTGTGAGTGTTATCAACAACGGGTTTTATGATAACCGGCTATGCAAGTTTGTTGTCGCCACTCATAATGTAAAATGAATCAAAGGTATGACATTGTGCCTCTTATGTTTGACACGCCCTTCCCAACTACCAGCCTGAAAAAAACATAATGTGTTAGTCAATATAACCCTCATCTGGTGATGCAGTGATTATTTCCTTACATGGACAATACTTTTCCGTAATGGAACTTTAGCTCAACAAGAAATTTATCTGGGTTTTATTTATAATCAGAGAAGCATGCTTTACAGATAGAGCCACCCTTTACTCTAGGTCATTCAGACACAACACATGGAATAAACGTCTATTGCACATAAACTAAATCTTTTGATTTCACCACTGTTAGATTTCCACAACATGGCCCTTCTCTATAATCTTAAAGCGCTTCTTACTTGGTTTCTTCAAACAAAATTGGAAGACTGAGTAATTTATATTGGAATTTCCAGTCAATTATGCATTAGCAATTCCTTAATGATTATGATACAATGTCGAACTTAGCTGAGCCTGTTCAGTTTCTGAATATACTCTAGTACAGGTTACCTTCTCAAAGAGGTGGAAATTGTTGTGTGTTTTCTGAATTCCCAAGCCTTATCTCCTCAGATGTCGTAGAACTTGCACTTTGTACATTCATATTATGAGCTGCATTTTCGCTGTAATTAGGGATAAGCAAGTAGGCCAAGTTACTAAAAGTATTTGAAATAAAGAGCTTTACGGAAAAAAGGGAACACAATAGATGTAGAAGTATCTTACTCACTGAAGTTCTGCTTCGGTGGCATGGCCATATCATCTAAGCTTCTCTCGAACATTTCTAGAACTTTGGTGATAGTAGGGCGATACACAGGTAATACTTGTATGCACCACAAGCCAATCAAGGTCATCTTTCTTGCAATTTCCTCAATGTCACTTCTAACTTCGCATGCTTCTAATCCATCATCTTGAGCAAAGTGGTCATAAATCCAATCTGGGAAATACTTTTCGCTGGATTTTTCAGCCACTGATTTCACATTTTTCCTTCCTCCAACCATCTCTAGCAACATCATTCCATAACTATAAACATCCGACTTTGTTGAAACAAGTCCAAAGTTTCGTGAGTGAACTTCTGGAGCAATGAATCCAATTGTTCCTCTAGCACCAACCATTGAAAGATTGCTCTCCTTGTTACGGCACAGTTTTGCAAGACCAAAATCGGCAATCTTTGGACAAAAATCCTTGTCTAGAAGGATATTTTGAGGCTTAATGTCAAAATGAACGATCCGTGTGTTACAACTATGGTGCAAATATTCCAGTCCACGAGCTATCCCAATCGCTATCGCATAGAGCCTCTCCCATCCTAAAATTTCTTTTGGGTTCTCTGAGTAAATGTATCTATCCAAGGAACCATTGCACATGTACTCATATATAAGAGCTCGTTTTGATCCCTCCAAACAAAATCCAAACAGGCTAACAACATTGACATGAGAGGTCCTGCCAATGCTCATAACCTCATTCACAAACTCCTCCCCGTTCCCTTTGCAGTCGTGCAAGAATTTCACAGCAACCAGATGACCATCAGGTACCTTTCCTTCGAAAACGACACCATAACCACCTTGACCAAGCTGCTTATGGCGAGAAGATGTTATCTTCATTACCTCTGAGTATGTGTATCTTTTTGGACCAATTGATCCATACGACGCTATCATGGCCTCATATTGCCTTTCAGTGCTGCTGTTTTTCTTTTTCCAGAGAAGAAACCAGTTTCTTTTACCCGTCATATACCATATCAGCACATAAATACATGGAAAGAGCAGTGCTGCAGGTGCTGATATCAAAGCTGGGAAAGAAGTAGATGTTACTTTATGTTATAAATGAGAGGTCTGAAGGGGCGATATATATGGTCATCTGGATCTTTAGACTATCAATAGTTCAAATTTGTTAATCTGAAAGTGTCCAACACAATAAAAGTGGTAACAAGCTAAAGGGGAAAAGGCCATAGATATTGCTCTGAAGTAATTAGTCTTATATTTATGTTTGAAATTCACTAAATTAACTATTGAGGCTCAAATGATCATACATGGAAAGTTTTGGCTTACCTATTGTTATAATCCTCGTGCGAGTCGTCTTGCTACCTGGAATATTGCATCATTCAAAAAGCAAGACCATGCAGTAGTCTATTATTGGTTGTTTTTAGGAGAGAAAGAAACACATGCACCATATTTTGAATCTTCAATATTTGCGAATGATATGTACAAAATAAAAAGAGGTGTCGCAACATAGTGTAGACCTTGGATTACATGTCTGTACTGTTTTACATGAATAACTATGTCATTTTTTTCCGTCAAAAAAGAAAAAACGGTCTCCATTTTTTAAAATCCCGACCGGTACCGGCAGAAGACACATTACCCATTTCTCATATACCTGGAGTTGCAGAAATAGTCTACATACAGGCTGACCTGTTGTTCCATTGATTTATATGATGGGAGATGGAGAACTTTCTACTTAATTACATGCCTTGGCAAGAAAAAAAATACCCCTGGCGCAGAGGGGACCGACAAGGCAAGAGAAATGGATGACCGGAAGTGGAGAAGAGAAAGAAGATGATAGATTTGTAAAGCCACTGAAGATGCTGTTCTCTAATCCATAAATAAGTTTAACGGAAATAAAAAAAAATTGAAAGTGAGCTTAAAACTACCAGGCGGGCGGCGAACATCCTCAACAAGTGAGTGACACGATCGATTGCTTGGCTCGATTAGGGAAATCCTGGCATATTAAAAGATAACTCGACAAGTGAACTTACGTGGAAGGAGAGTGGGCTGAGGCGGGCTACTCCATGTCAAGCGGAAGCCATCGTTCAAGAGCTGCTCGTAGCTCGCGTTTATCCCCACCGACGAGCCCGACACGGGCACGACGATAGCAGCGCAGCCTTCCAATGCATAGCCGGCGTAGTCCCCTGTGGCGTCGTGAGGTACTCCGGCGCGGACAAGCACCTCCCACTCGTTCGCGCATCTCACGCTTGTCTGCACGAGGCCTCTGTCCTGACGTGCCGCCGCCTCCGCCGCCGCCGCGGTGCAGTTGTACAGGATGAGGTTCAGGTTGACGGGGTCGATCCTAAATGGCCCGTTCAGTTTGACTGAGGTGTTCCAGATCGGTACATGGCAGCTGTTGCGGGCACGCCATAAGTCCAGCTTGTCCAGATCAACCGCATACAAGCTGCGTTCGTCGTAAGAGATGCTGAGGATTTCAAAGCCGATGTTGAAGAGTACAGAGCTCCGTAGAGTTGGATGACTGCGGTTAAGACACGCAACATCGAAATCCTGGTAGGAAGCAGAACCGCATGATCTTCCCATCTCTATGTCTGTGAGCCAGAACGGATGAGAGATGAAGACATTGCCACACGTCTTGGCCGAGCAGCCTCCACCCTGCTGCTCCTCGGCCACCACGAGCATCAGCGGCAGCCACCACACCCCGACGAAGACCAAGAACCAGCAGCAGCTGAGAGACATGGGAGCGGATGATTTTGAGAGATTGTGGTGAAGAAAAAGGCGAGGTAGCTGGATTCGGTGGTCATGGGCTATGGGAAGGTAGAGAGATAATACCGTGGTCGAAGCAAGAACCATCGTATATGTGGACGGCAAGCGAGAGGAGTACTACCGTTGGCGGGAACATTCCACGAAGTTTCCGAGTTGGCCTATTGGACTGGTAATCCAGTGGCCTCTGAAATTTCCATGCAACGACTTTGACGGGGTCCTTGGCCATGACCTCCGCGAGCCAGTGAGGTGACTGGGACCAGGATGCTTAGCCTGATTATTACGGTTGCGGTTGCTTTGTGGTCTTGTCAGCTATCTAACTAGATTTCAATATTGTACAACCTTCACCCTTTATCCAGAAGAAAAAACAGTTCCAGACTCACTCACTCACACACACACACACACACACACACACACACACGCACACACACACACACACACACACACACACACACGCACACACACACACACACACACACACACACACACGCACACACACACACACACACACACACACACACACGCACACACACACACACACACACACACACACACACGCACACACACACACACACACACACACACACACACGCACACACACACACACACACACACACACACACACGCACACACACACACACACACACACACACACACACGCACACACACACACACACACACACACACACACACGCACACACACACACACACACACACACACACACACGCACACACACACACACACACACACACACACACACGCACACACACACACACACACACACACACACACACGCACACACACACACACACACACACACACAAACCATTCGCAACAAAGAGAAAGAACACACATACAAAAAAAAACTCTAGACCATCATAATGTAGGAGAAGAAGAAACATTGTAAAGTTTAACCAGGTTTGACTAGTCCACCTCCCCCTCCCCTTCCCGTGTCGCTCCCGTGTGGTGACCGGGGGGGGGGGGGGGGGGGGGGGGGGGGGGGGGAGAGGGGGGGGCCTAGCCGCCGGCTTCGAGCCTCCCCTCCTCCCTTCCCTCCCTCGCCGCCGCCAGACCTCGCTGTCGGGCAAAGCCCGCCGGCGCCGGTGGCGGCGGGGCTCCATCTCCATCCCGCTCGGAGGTAGTTGGCGCGGGTCGACGGCGTCCGGCGGAGCTTCGCGCTGGTGAGGGGCGCGGAGGCGTGGCGGCGGGTTAGTGAGGGCCTGGTGGCGGCGTGGTGGGCTTCACGAGGTGGCTCTCGCTCGCGGATGCGGTGGCGGCCTGGTCTGGGCTCGGCCAGATCTGGCAGGCCGGCGGACGGGGGCGGCGCGCGGCGCCTCTCCGACAAGGTGGGCACGTCTGCTGCGGCATGTGGCGCGGTGGACGGGCTCGGGGCGGGCGCACGAGTTGGTGGTGCGAGCTGGCGGACCTCCAGTCAGGGCTCCCCTGTTCCGGCCCATAGACGACAGCGAGCGGCGCGGGGTGGCTCTCCCGGTGAGTGCTCTTGGCTGCGGGTGCGGGTTGGCTTCGGGCTCCTTGTCCATGGTTGGGCGGGCTGCCGTTGGTGGCCTCGCGTTGAGCTGCCGCGGGCGCCATGGTGAGGCGACACGGGGGTGTGCCCGTGGGGAGTTCTCAGGAGGGATGGGAGGCCCCGATGGCCACCCGTCGCCGGTGTAGGGGTGCACCGGTCCGGATGCGTCCGCTCCTCCTCCCCCTTTCCTCGGCTGTGTGCTCTTTGTCGGGGTTCTGGCGATGTTCGAGGTACGGCGGTTGCTGGCATCTTCATCGGCGGCGGCTGCCAGTCAGGCCAAAGCCAAGGCCTTTGGGTGTTCACGGAGTTGCTTCGATGTTGAGAGGCGGCCCTGGCGGCGGGAGACGCGGCGTCCGTGGGCGGAGCGCGCGTCTTAGGTGCGGTCGGGCAGCCATGGCCATGTGGGTGGCATGGTTGGTGATGTTTGGCGAAGCATGGTGGTTTGTTAGAGGGTTAACATCGGAGTGCATAACTTGCCCGGTCTTCTCCGGCCGACGGTGGCGGCCACCGCGGGCGTCGTTTCCTTCATGAAGGCTCCGTCGTGGTGTTCTCTTCTCTCCATGTTGCTTCGGGTGAAAACTTGATCTCCGAGATCGGGCGGTGGCGACTTTCGGTGTCGTGCCCTTCTGGAAGGCACTGCCTTGGAGTCCATGCTTCGCCATTGTCCCGCTTCACTTCTTCTCGGTGGCTTGGTCTCGGAAGGTCCTCATCGGCCCCAAGTGTTTGGTTGTGTGCTTGGTGGTCGATTGGGTAGTGTTGCGGTGCATCGGCACCCTTGTATCTTGCCTTGGGTGTGTGTGTGTTGTGTGGGTGGTTGCGTGTTGTATCCGGATTTGCATTTCTGGTCGTTGCTTTATCTATAAAGCGGGGTGACAGACTTTTTCGGTAAAGAACTCTAATCTTCAGTTGCACATTTCTACATGTAGACATCACCCCTTTTTCGCCGGAGACCGCAGCGGCGACTTCTGAAGCGTGCACTTGCAGTGTGCGTCAAGGGTCCACTGGACCGGTGCTTCGATTTTGGATGATGTGTGTAGGGGTCCCACATAATTTTTGAAGCAAGTGGATCACTTCTTGTTTCTAGTCTATTAGATGTACTTCAGTTTTTTCAGGTAGCCAGTACAACCAAAAAAATCAGTTAGCAGCGTGTTATGTAATTTTGTGAGTTCAATTAATAAGCCGGGGAATTTGGAGGCAAATAGATAAGGGTTTGACAGGAGACCGGGGTCGGAGGACTTGAGGCCAGGTCCAACGCATGACCCCAAACGGACGTGGGTTTTGTTTGGTTTTTGCCCGTTTGGATAGGGCAATGGAGCAGTGTCTGGCCGTTTTCCTAGATGCGCTGGTTGTGCGCCCAAACACGGAGCTGTATCTCGGCCGACTGGAGGTCCTATGTGACTATGCAAATAACCAAATAAATGAAACATTGCAAATAGTTTTACAAAACAAATAGTTCCATATCAAACACAATCAAATAGTTTTACGACTCAATCGAAATTGTCTTTTTTTTTAACACAGTACAGAAGCAAGGGCTCATATACACGCATAGATTTGAAGGACCTGGTAGTCCCCGACCACGGACTGACAGAGGAATGATTGGCCGGCGTTGAAGTTGAGCTGGAAGGACAGGGACTCGCGCGATGGCTGGCCTTCATCCTCCAACCAGAACGGGTAAGCCACGGTCAGGTTGCCGCATGTCTTGTGCGAGCAGGTAGCCAAATCTTTGGTGCTGGACACCGGAGGCAATGATAGCACGGAAGCCAAGAGCAGCAATAAGAGTGGGATGACCATATCGTGGGTCATGGATGAGAAAAGCGGGGATTAGACGGGCATGGGATGAAGATTATACGACTGGCAAGAAGAAACCAATGACAGTAACTGGTTTTGCTGCTAGCACCAAAGGGGCAATCATATGGGTCAGATTCTCTTGCAGTCTTTTGTCTAAGAGAAACTCTAGCAGGTCCTCTAAAACTCCATCCGGCAAAATCGATATGAGGGCCGCCTGCAATATTTTTTGCGTTACCACGAGGACTCCGGTGGAACAGATCTTGTAAAAGAGCCACTTGTGTGCCCCCTTTTGTGGCTCCGATGGAACAGATCCTGTAAAATGCCAAAGAGTAACATCCAAGTGACTATATATGGTTGGTTAGAAAAGGAGTACACGATGCCAATTTAGCCCTAGTTGCTTAATTAAACTAAGCAGAGCCACTTGAAAGTATGTTTATTGAAGTTTTTTTAATGCAAACAACTGTTACCAAGGGCATCATCTTGTGATATTGATAATGCAAGCAGCTGATGCTTCAGGCAAGTGCCATTGATTCTAAAGGTTATTCGTCGATGAAGTACTGTAATTGGAGTACTCTATCTTGGAAGGAGAAACTTGGTCGGGAGGACCCAGACAATTGCTAGTGAAGCACCATAGTCTACTAGTCAATGCCGCCAATTGGGCGTATAAGTACACACCTACTCTTCAATTATGACATATTTGACTTGACTCGAAACTTGAAGGGCTAGTTCAGTATGCTACGCCTGGAAATGCAATGGATCTGGCCAAGCATACCTGCTGTACAAATTTGGCCATCTGCGCTGGCAAGACTAAACAAATAAAACAACCCAAGGAGAACTGGAATAATAAGTTGAATCACCGGCTGTGTGGTTTAGGTGGCATCTTATAAGGAAGCTAGAAAGGCGAGCATGGTCTGAGCCTCGGCTGGCTGCAAGCATTTTAGCCCACTTGAGTCTAGCGATTCTTGGTTCAATTCAGACATCCATTAGCGGGAAAATGTTCGGGTTAATGATAAAAGGAGCTCCCACAATTTAGAGAAAGATAACTGGTTTTACGTTTTTGTTATAGAAAATGTAAAACCAATGATCTTTCTCTAAACAACAATTTTTAATTAGTACTCCAACTAGTTAAGATGAAACATGAAAGAATCTATACCGAAGTAATCAAAAGAGTTGAACTAAAGTATAGTAGGATTAAATTCCCAGTGGGGAGAGGGAGGCTGCATTACTCTTGCTGCTCACAGGCTCACTTGCACACGACGCCGGCAGTGGCCTGATGCCTAAGCATGGGCGTGACTAGACAAGCCCTGGAGCTCTAACCACACCCCAACGCCGGAAAGCTCCAGTGGCTTGTGTCCCGGTTTCCCGACCCCACGCTCACGCCTCGTCGGTCGCAAAGTCTACGCTAGATAAAGTATTGGGTCGCTGGCCCTCGGCTCGGGCAGGTTCAATTTGGGACTTGGTCTGGGATGGCCGGGGTTCCTCTGGATGTGAAAGAAGGTGCCTTTCCATGTCTCCGGTGGTTGGTTCCCTTACCGGCGGCTGCGAGTGGTGGTGCGGGGATGCAAGCCCTTGGATGCCGGGGCGGCGGCCCTGGAAGGTGGACTACACGTTCGGCTCTGCGGAAGGCGGCGTTGCGGTGGTGATGGCTTCTCTCCATGGTCGTGTGGATGGCGTGGAGCGGGGAGGCGGGGGATCCTGGTGATGTCGGTGATTTGTCAGTGGCATCTTCTTGATCATGATGCAGAGGCTTGATTTCGTGACGACGGGCTTGATGATTAGGATACCTCAGTGTGGCATGGGTGAGGCTCTGAACAAAAGCTTAGTGCTTCGGTGCCGGTATGTGTCGATGCCTGGGGGCACCGTCTCCTTCCTGAGGGCGTCGTGGAGATCCCACTTCGGTGCATTGTGTCATCACCCTCCTGGGGGCATCGCTCTGGTGTGAAGTGGTCTCAGTTGCTTCCTATCTTTTAAACGAGACTTCATTGGCATTGTTCTCGGTCCTTGGTATCTGCTGGCAGGATTGGCGCTCCATGGCCCGGAGCGAGAGGGCAGGAGGCCCTCTCGAGCGGTAGCTTGGTGTGTACGTTGCAGCTATATCCGGTGGTTTCTTTTGGAGGCGTGGTTTCCTCCTCTAGCCAGTAGTCTTGGGTGCTTCTTGTTGGGGTAAGGCTACTTCTGTTTTTATGTTTATCCTTAATCTGCTGTGTAAAATGGTTCTCTCACCACTTTGTATCGGCTAGGTGGTATTGTTTTATATATAAAGCGAGGCAAAAGCCTTTTTTGGTAGTAGTATTTTTGTTTGTTTGCAGTGAACGGGAAAAAGGCCGAGAGCACAAATCTGCAAGTGTTAGGCCGCCGCCGCTGCCTGATCTGCCATGCCTTGTGTTGCTCGAAACAAATCTGCCATGCCTCGATTCGCCGCGCCATCTCGCCGTGCTACCTCCCTCCCGCGCCAGCGCCGCTGCATTCCGGAGCTATCGCCGTGACCCGCACGACGAAGAGCCTCTCACCTCTCCTGCCGCGTGATCGCATGGCCTGCCACGGCTATGGCTCCGGTGGTCAGGGCAGGAAATGCTGGGCCCCAGAGGTGGTGTTGAGGGAGAGTAACGGCGCGGTAGCGTGATGTGCTCCGCGCCAGGAGTAGGGCTCTGGTTGCTAGCGCAGCTGTGCACCCGTGAGGGAAAATGGAGGTGCTATTCAATTGAGTGGTCGCCAAGAGCAGCAAGGTAAAAATTCAGTGCCCTCGCTTTTGCTTCTATGGTTGATTTGGCCACTATTTTTTCCAATCTTTGGTAGTTGTTACTTCAACAGAGCAATATGATCCGCTTATTTTATATGTTCGGTTCGTGGATAAGATACTTCAATCTGGGCATGTATTGCTGCAATATTCAGCTTCACAACGAAGCATTCAGGTTTCTAAATTTTGTAGGGTCGTCTGGTCGTGGTTAGAATAGATGCTCTACGACGCTTACTGGGTTTCCGAGGCCCCTAACTTCTTGTCTATGACTTAGGTACTACGACGCTTACTTATACTATGAGTTAGGTACCATTCTTGGAAGTTGGAATGCCAAACACATGAATCACCCAACCAGCTTTTATTTGGTTATCCATGTTTTAACTCATATATCATATTAAATACAATAATCTCAAACAGCCCGGCCATTATGAGAGACACGATGCAACGTCTGAGAAATATATATTACTGGTACACACTGTAATATCATAATGGTAATGCAATGGCAATTCGAATTTACATTTGTCCACTTAATCTTCCTTTTGGCTATGGTAACGGAGCAGGGGATGCGGAGCAATAGGATGATATGTAACCATAACTTGTATGTGACGACAAATATGACGGGATCGAGGGACATGAAAGGAACGGCTTCGGTGGCATCTCCAATTCGTTGATGCTCTTTTCCAACATATCAATCACCTTGCTCATCGAAGGACGGTTTTCGGGGTTAGTTTGTATGCACCATAGGCCCACTAAGGCCATCTTTCTCATGGCCTCTTCAAGGTCGTAGATGACTTCACAAGTTTGTACCTGTTCTGCTATACTGTCATAAATCCTGTTTGGAAAATACACATCACTTGAGCTCTCGGTATTCCTTTTTCCTTTATTTATCCTTCCTCCTACCATTTCCAGGAGCATCATTCCATAGCTATAGACATCTGACTTTGTAGAAACGACTCCAAAACCTCTAGAGAATACTTCTGGAGCAATGAATCCAATGGTACCTCTTGCTTCGGCGACAGAGAGGATGCTACCGGCCTTGAGGTGACACAGTTTCGCTAAACCGAAATCTGCAATCTTGGGACAAAAATCTTGATCTAGAAGTATATTCTGAGGCTTGATGTCAAAATGGATGATGCGAGTACTACATCCTTGATGCAAATATTCCAATCCTCGTGCGATGCCAAGTGCTATTTGTTGTAACTTGTCCCATCCAATAACTAGATCTGAATTCTCTGTGTAAATATACTTCTCCAGTGAACCATTAGCCATATACTCATAAACAAGGGCTCGCTTAGCTCCTTCTAAGCAAAAACCGAGGAGACCGACAATGTTAATATGTGATGTCCTACCAATGCTAATTGCCTCATTTAGGAACTCCTCTCCATTGCCTTTGGAAGCTTTTAGGAGCTTCACGGCAACCACACAGCCATCTTTTAGGCTACCCCTAAATACCGTGCCATATCCACCTTCTCCAAGTTTATCCTTGAAAGAGCTAGTCATTTGTTTCAGCTCTGAGTACTTGTACCTTTTCGGAGCCAAAGGTCCATACCTCCTCAACATTTCTTCCATGCTTGATTTATTACCAGTCTGCTTTGGGAGGATGAAAAGACTAATCTTTTGCTTATGTCGGTGCACCCCGCAAACTAGACATGTTAGCAAGATGATTGCAGCAGACAGAGAAACTGTAAAAAAAGCACGAAAAGTGAACATCATTTAGTAAAGTTGATAGTATATCAGTATATGTATGAGACTGTGTAAACTATCCCTTTTCTAATATAGCCATTTAGGAATCTTTCAATTTCACGCCATTATATTAGAAATCTCCATAATTTGGTTAATTTTAGACTTAGCAATCTCCATAATTTGGTTAATTTTAGACTTAGCAGTTCGCCTTTAGATAGCATCAAAGTATGGAAGTTTGTGACAAAGTATCATGTATTTTCTGAGCAGAAGCCATGATAGACATACCTATCAAAATTAACTTCTTGTTGTGCCTACCATCTGCAGTGAAATTATTATGGTTAGTCAATGTAAGTGTCAATCACAAAATAAATAAAGACATGAAAATGAACCATGGCAATTTGACAGCCAAGCGCAACTAGCTATTAGAAATGCACGCGCCGTAAGCAAATCAAAATTTTAACTCGAACGGGAAAGATCAGTAGACTGACAACAAATGAAAACCGGTAGTTTCTAAGATGTCATGTACGTCAAAATAGCAGCATCTCTCAACATGTCAGCTCGGCTGAACAAACAAAAAATAAAGAGGATAACGGCATCTCCAACACGTACCCTCAAGCCGCCCGCAGCCGTCCAGACCGTGTGGTACAGACGTGTTTTGCCATCAAGCACGGTCCTGTATTGGTCCGCTCGGCGGTCTGGACGTCATTTATCCCACAAAC
>LR880968.1:30193117-30213817 GCA_904067115.1 Aegilops sharonensis | reverse complement strand
ATATATATATATATATCCATCTGTACCATGTTTGAATAATAATTGACATGTTGTAAATATTTGCAGAAACTATGGAGCACTCCCGAGACGAAGAAACAGAAGCGATGTTGGGGCACATAATCGCACAAGGAAGTGATGAAGTTGCGTCATTTCTCAATGACACCGATGGTCCCGAAGGACTGGGTGAAGAAGAGGGCTATGTTCATGATGGCTTCGACCCATTAATGCCGGTACAAGAAGAGGACTATGTTCATGATGGCTCCGATGACACAATGGAGGTACAAGAAGGAGACCGTGCTGACTGCTCCGGTGACCGAACCGAGTCCGGCCAGGTATATATATATTAGTTAAGCCCGTGCTGACTAGTTAATTGATGCATCCATTGTTTTGGTATATGTACACATATTAATTACTCTCGTATTTCTTCCTTATAATTTCTAGCCCTCCGGATCGAGCACAACTTCGGTAAGGAGACGAGGCCCGAAGAAAAAGTTGAGCTCGGATGAAAAGTTTGAGATCATAGAAATCGCGCCCGACGGTGAACCAATTGAACACATCTGGACAAGGAAGGCATTTTCTGCTCAGTGCGGGGTTCTTGTTAGGGACAAGATCCCGATCAGCATCCATCAATGGTATAAGCCTAAGCAGGCAGACCCTGAGGTGTCTTATGTCAATGATATGCAGAAAGAAGATCTTTGGACTCGGCTGAAGGAAAATTTCACCCTACCGCCAGAGGAGGATCCGGAGAAGCCAGTTAAAGAGCAATTAATCAAGTCTTGTGCTCTTAAGAAGATGGCAACCCTAATGAGGAGGTGGAGGAAAGAGCGGAACTAGTTTGTCGAAAAAGAAAAGACACCAGAATTCATCGGTAAATATGAGAAGATCAAAGATCACTGGCCCGCATTTGTGGCCCACAAGACATCGGAAAAGAGTAAGAAGATGTCGGCGACAAACAAGCAAAATGCTGCGAAGAAGAAGCTTCACCATCGCACGGGGTCAGGTGGCTACCTCAAAGCCCGGCCTAAGTGGTCCAAGGTTGAGCATGATCTGCTTGAAAAAGGGATCGAACCAGAGACAATGTACTGGCCAGACCGTTGCCGGACTTGGTTCTTCAGGGCCGGCGGAACCTTGAACCCTGTAACAGGGAAGTGCCAGTGGACGGACGAGCAACTGCAAATACCAGTCAGGAAGCTTCGACACTATATCGATGCAGCGCAGCGAGGGACGTTCCTTCCAAACAGGGAGAAGGACGAGCTCACAATGGCCCTTGGGAATCCTGAGCACCCTGGACGGACACGAGGCACACTAGGCTCCCTTTCGTGGAAGGTTGGTTTTCCGGACGCAGGGGGTTACAAAACCCACGAGAGGAGGAAGAAACTGGAGCAGGACCAACTGCAGGCGCTGCACAAAAGGGTAATGGGGTTAGAGGAATGAGAAGAGGAACGAGAAGCAGCAGATCGCAGCAAACAACTTGCCGAAGCTTCCCCCGAAGCTATCCCGCCATCTCAGCGGAGAAGCAGCGTGGCTTCCACCGAGCTGCTTCAGCCGGAGCATGTCTTGACGGCTCCTTCCAGCTATCCCGTGGATGGTATCACGGAGTCTCAAAATTACCACATTATGGCGCGATGTATGAATTTGATGGTCAAGGCGGCTGTTGGCCAAGTTTATCCTAGTGGACCCGGCACAACTTATCACTGCTAGCCGATTCCAGAAGGATATGCTAAGGTTATGGTGGATGAAATAACGGAGTGATTTGAGGACCTCCTGCTTGACCACCCTACCGGTGAAGGGGAGACTAGGCAGGGTTCTGCTCTGAAGACTCCATGCCTATGGCGGAAGGAGCTCATCAACCTTCCGAACTGGACGCCTCCGCCTCCTCCTCCTCCTCCGGCGAGTCAGGGCACTCCGCCTCCTCCACCGCCTCCTCCTCCTGCGAGTGACAATCAGGGCACGCGTGGCGGCACTCCGCCTCCTTCTCCGGCGCGTGGCGGCACTCCGCCTCCTTCTCCGCCTGTGCCGGCGCGCCCGAGCAGCCAGCCTTTTCCTTCTCCGCCTCGTCAGCAAGGGCGGAAGATACCCGCCGCCGCTCCGGCGCGTCATAGTCCTTCTCCTCCGCCTCGTAAGAAAGCAAAGAAGACATCCGCTCCGTCTGCTCTGCCGGCGTCTAGCAGTACAGCCAAAGGCGGGAGGAAATACAGATTCGGTCCTTGTCTGAAGACTCCAGAGAAGTTACCGTATGAGAGGACCGAGGAGGAAAACGCGAAAATCGCGCAGACCGAAGTGGATGACTGGTTTGCAGGGTTGAAAGCAAAGAGACATCCACCTCCGGAGGAGAAGGTAGATCCGGTGAAAGTGAAGCGCACTCTGGCTACCCTGAGGAAACCGACAAAGTCTCCGCTGAGAACCAACTATGAGCGCATTACTGAACAGACATATCTCCAAGCGGAGCGGTCGGGAAGTACTGTCAGACATCAAAGAGCAAAAGAACGAGCAGCTGCGAAAAAATTGACCATCTCGGCGAACAAGCAAACCAATCGTGCCCCCCCCTGCTCAATGTGTCTAGCGGCAACATCGTCGCTAATGTTCCGGGGAAGGTGGCCGGTTATGGCAATCTACAAGATTACCTGCCTGACGATGCACTTCCTGAATACATGAAGGTGGAAGAACACAGATACGAGTACGGGAAGCCTCTCATCAAAGATGAAAAATCTCTAACAACGATGATGTGAAGATTCCATACTTTGTATCTGAGAATTAAAGAGGAGCACGACCTCGTTGGAACTGATCTGTTGCCTATTCCATTTGAGGAGTTCTTCGAGTTCTTCAATCAAAAGGCCCTCGATAAATTAACGGTCTTTTGCTACTGCCGGTAAGTACTGTTTCTGTCATTAAGTCTCTGTATATAGCTCGGCTCTTTCATTGCATGTATTTGTAATTAATTATCCTCAATATATTATGCAGATTGAAGATCGTCGAGTGCAAAAAAAATGAAATCTATGATATTGGGTTCATTAACACAAATATCATAGATGTATTTCTGGTTGAAAAGCACGTCAAAGAGGCCGAGGACAACTTGCTACAATCGTTGATCAAAAATCAAAACAAAGATACCATACTCTTTTCTTACAACGGCAAGTGAGTGTTACTGATCGTTTGCATATTCGGTTTCCCTTATTACTCGAGCGAGGTTATAGTAATGTAATTGATGAGTTATGCATGCGTGCGCAGGTTCCACTATATTCTTCTGGAGATTAAGCTTGAGCGTGGACTAGTAACCGTCTTAGACTCGAGACGGAAAGATCCCAGCACCTATGCGGACATGACTGAAATGCTCAGCAAGTAAGTTCAATTAATCGATCATTATCGCACCATAGCGGCAACTTTTTGTTCATTTCCTGATATCTCCAGTAATAATAATTATTTTCTTTGTTTTGCAGGGTTTGGAAACAGTTCACCGCAAAAGCTCCGGGACTGCCGAAGGAGCTGCGATATACATACCCGAAAGTAAGTACTACTGGCTAGCTAGTTGTGCGCATCTTCCGTTGATTCTATAGCTATACTTTCATCAATGCCATTTATAATGCTTCATTATCAGTTTGACTGACCTTTATTTCTCGTAAAGTGCTTGTGGCAGGAACAAGGGAATGATTTCTGTGGATACTACGTGTGTGAGTTCATCTACAACGCGACTTTGAAAAATAAGCGGGGCTACTCTCAAAGACAATATGAAGTGCGTAAGCAATTAATAATATTCACAATTTCATTTTATTACACCATCATTTCTGTTGAGTTTCATTCATATATATGTATTAATTAACCCCCTTCTTCAAATTAGACGTGGCAGATGCGGAATGAACTCCTAGAACCAGATCGCATTAAAGCAATTCAAGAGGAATTGGCGGGATTCTTTCTTGACCACGTCATCAATAAAGCCGGAGAATACCATGTGGAAGTTGATTTCAAATGCTAGGGGATTGTAATTGAGAGATCTTATATATTGTACATGTATGTAGCCAGTAGCGTCGGACGTACATGATACGAAAACTTGTTGTTCGACCAATCTCTCGGAGAAGGAAAGGTCGATCGATCATTTCTCTCGGTATGCATGACGAACTTCTGTACTCGATGGTTCCCTTCATTTTCTTACTACCTAGCGTGTTGAGGGCTATATGTATATAGTACGTAGCGTCGACCAAGCACGGACATAAGAGAGGATACTTCTCTCTATTAATTAGCTAGCTAACATAATATATGAAACACCTAAATTAACCCCCCAAAGCCCCCCCCCCCCCCCCCCCCCGCCCCTCCCCCCCCCCCGCCCCCCCCCCCCCCCCCCCCCGCCCCTCCCCCCCCCCCGCCCCCCCCCCCCCCCCCCCCCGCCCCTCCCCCCCCCCCGCCCCCCCCCCCCCCCCCCCCCGCCCCTCCCCCCCCCCCGCCCCCCCCCCCCCCCCCCCCCGCCCCTCCCCCCCCCCCGCCCCCCCCCCCCCCCCCCCCCGCCCCTCCCCCCCCCCCGCCCCCCCCCCCCCCCCCCCCCGCCCCTCCCCCCCCCCCGCCCCCCCCCCCCCCCCCCCCCGCCCCTCCCCCCCCCCCGCCCCCCCCCCCCCCCCCCCCCGCCCCTCCCCCCCCCCCGCCCCCCCCCCCCCCCCCCCCCGCCCCTCCCCCCCCCCCGCCCCCCCCCCCCCCCCCCCCCGCCCCTCCCCCCCCCCCGCCCCCCCCCCCCCCCCCCCCCGCCCCTCCCCCCCCCCCGCCCCCCCCCCCCCCCCCCCCCGCCCCTCCCCCCCCCCCGCCCCCCCCCCCCCCCCCCCCCGCCCCTCCCCCCCCCCCGCCCCCCCCCCCCCCCCCCCCCTCCCCCTTTCAAAAAAAAAACAAAAACCCAGCCACTGGAATGCTGACGCGTGGATGCCTTTTGGTCCCGGTTGGTGCCACCAACCGGGACCAAAGGCCCCCTGTCTGGGCTCGGCGCATCGGCCACGTGGAGGACCATCTGTCCCGGTCGTGTTAGAACCGGGACTAAAGGGGGAAGGTATTAGTAACGACCCATTAGTCCCGGTTCATGAACCGGGACTAAAGGGTGTTTTTCTACTAGTGAGGGTCCTGAACAATGCTTGTATACCGTTGGCTAGCGGTGCCAATAATCAGGCCAGTAATTAACTTCCTAATTGATGGTTGCATCAATCAGCAGAGCGAACGCCATCCTGTGGGTCAAGGACTCCAAGTCCTACTAGCTCCAGTGGGCCGCAAATGTTAAAACCTTCTTGTGAATCCAATCTCTGGTAACTGATTAGTTCAATTGTCTTCATTAACCAATAAAGAGTACTGTTGAAGTTGTAGGCTTCTAGCTATTACCTAAGGATCAATGTCAAACAGTGCTCTGGCGAGATCACCATGAGCTAGAGCAGCTATGCTGCCAAGGTACTCCAGGTTGTAGGCATATGGCCAACTACAGCTCATGTCACAGTCCGACGGAGAGCCATCCAGTGCAGAAGCATCATTGAGGGATAATACGTAAGCTGCTGGAACATGAGGCTCAGGTTGATAGGTAGATTGGTGTCACAGCTCATATGACCTTGCGTATTTGCTCCTAAAAAAACTGGAATACAAGCTGGTAAGGCCTACCATCCTCGTCTCTTCTCTCGGACAGAGTGACTTAGCCCCATTGGATCGAATTAACAACTACAACCTGTTTGCAAGCAGTTGGCCGGTCATGATCCAACCTCGTTCACACAGTAAATAATCATATCATTTACTTACGAGCTATGCTAGTTAAATTGGGTGGTGCATCCATTTGATCGATTGTCTCAATAGAGACAAGACAAGACAAGACAAATGAGCTAGCGTAGATCGAGATACACATTTTGTATCTCAAGCCAGTTCAATATTCGATGCCGATGACTTGACGAGTTCATGGAGAAATCTATCTACTTCCTTGTCCTATATGCTGCAACATGCAATAAAAAATTTGAATTTGAAGTAGACTGTTGTGGAATCACAACTTGAATCGTCACAACCTTGAGGAGCTCCCTTGCTTGCAAGCCCTTCCTTCAAACTTCCTCTGTGCAAGCTGCTAGAAAATCAGGCTCAAGCTGATAGATAGATTGGTGTCACAACTCAGTCACAAGACCTTTCTTGCTCCTACAAAACTGGTAAGACCTGTCATGCTCATCTCTCGGACAGAGTGAGTACCCCGTCGGATTGAATTAACAACTACTACTCTCGGTATTTGTGACATATAATTTACAGCATCTCCAACAGCCGCGCTAAGCGCCGCGCGCAAAAAACCTGTTAGCGCGCGCGCTGCGGCTGGTTTTGCGCGCCCGCCTGCGCTGGCTCCAGCAGCGGCGCTATAATGCAGCGCGCGCGACGCTCCAGCAGGGCGCAAAAATACAGCGCGCACCGCACAAACCACGTGTACATTTCAAAAAAGATGAGCAAAAATGATCAAACAAACAAAATAAAAATTAATAACAAATAGTTCAAAATAAATCATTACAACTCAAACAAATAGTTTATCGTTCAGTACAACAACAAATAGTTCAAAATAAATTATTACAACACAACAAATAGATCATGAACAATACAATGTCGAGTGCAGATATCATCATGCTCTTTGCCGTCCATGCCATGCCCACCACTCTTCAATTAGATCATTCTGAAGTTCCTTGTGCGTTGCGGGACGCCGAATGGCATGATAGGAGGCAACAAAACGGGCTACCCTTTCAGCCCTCCGCCGCACTCGCACGGGATGTCCCAAGAGCTCATACTGTGAGTAGTCTAAATCTTGATCATGCTCATTCTCGATGATCATATTGTGCATGATCACACAAGCGTGCATGATGTACCAAAGCATTTTTTGATCCCAAAATCTAGCCGGTCCTCTCACAAAAGCGCGACAGGAAGAGCGGGCGCGAGAGCTCGATTGTGCCGCGCGCTGTAGTGGGCACCCGAAATACGCCGCGCGGGTAAGTGTTTTTGACCGCGCGCCCAACCCGTTTTAGCGCGCGCGCCGTTTTTGCGCGCCCGCTGGAGCGCCCTGACGCGTTGCGCGCGCGCTAAAATGACCTATGTTGCGGCGCGGCGCTAGTTTAGCGCGGCTGTTGGAGATGCTCTTAGTTAAAACTGTAGTTAAACTTTTAGACCAAAATATGATAGCCCAACGGAGATAGTACACCCCACTGTAAGCAGTTGGCTGGCATTTTTTTTAGAACAGGAGAATGATTCCGAGCCTCTGCATCTGGGAGATGCATACGGCCACTTTATTGATTATTCTTGAGAACCTTACAAAGTATTACAACAATGTGCCTGAATCCACCATCTTGGCAACATATACCGCTACTCCTATCCAAAATGATGAAGGGGTGCTAGCCGGGCCACTACCCAAACCACTCATCTAAGCCTAACATCAAAAATCGGAAGCCGAAACTCATTCAGAGGCCCCAGCCGAGCCACATACCGGGTCTGGGGCACATCCGGTCAGACGCACTCGCGTGTCGTCGCCTCCATCTTCCATAGGTCTTCAGATCATATTGAGGCTTCTACCTTGTCTGGCCACTCAGCCATCGACATCACCATGACGCCAGACAGCAACCTCCTCCTGCGCGAGCCCATCTCCGCACCGGACGCCGAGTCTCCACAGCGCCATGCCATCGATCTCCGCCGCCATCAAAGTGTGAGATGAAACACCGCTCCACCATCCCTCCAGCCAGCACTTCCTCCAAGAGGATGCCCCCAGAAGGGTAAGCGATAGAACGCCATCATAATCCGATCCGGAAGACCCAGATCTGGGGTTTCCCCCTGAGCACCCCGAACCTGATGACGCAGACTGCCGACGATGCCGACCATCGGCAGTAGCTCCAACAGACGAGCGTCGCCTACGTCGCCGCAGCCTCCAAGATGAAGCTGACCAGAATGCATGTGTCGACACCGAACCGCCGCCACTTCCACCGCCACTTGAGCAGCCCCCGAGCAACGCCTTCAGGAAGGAGCACGGCACCGTGCTGTCGCCGTCACTTGGAACAGGGGGTTCTGAGGTTTTCACCTGAGCTCCTGGGAGGGGTGGAAGGAAGGAGGTCCTCTCCAAAGCCTCCAACGAGGGAAGCAACACCCAAAGGCACTGCCATCGGAGTGGCCGCCACGCCGGCCAAGAGATTCCCCCAGAACCCTTCCAGCCACCGGATCTGCAAGGCCAGCACCCAAGAACGGTGACCGAAGCCACCAAGGGCCGGATCCGCTGCAGATCGGAGTAGATCGGGGTCGAGGACGAACATCACCATGGCCACGAACATCCAGCGAGGAACCGCCACCGCAGCCGAAGCCCCCCACCTCCCCATCATCCACATGGCCAGGGAAGTGGTCCACCTGTCCACGCCGGCGCCGCCCGCCGCCAAGCTGCGCCGCGTGCCACCAGCCATGGCCGCCGCCATGGATCCGAGCCGCAGGCGGGCCGCCAGCCGCGGGGCCCCGCGGGCACACCAGATCCGGGCCGCCAGAGCCATGGTGAGGCATCCAGGCGCCAGATCCGGATCCCCGGCGTGTGAGCACGGCGCCTCCCAGCGCAGCCAAGCCGCTCCTCCGGACGCGGACACCCCGCCACAGCGCGCGCCCTCGACGCCAGAGCCGCGCGGGCTGGAGACCTCGTGCACCCACGGCTCCTACGCCGCGACCATGGCGTGCCGAGCAGCGCCGGCCCGCACACAGCCACATGCCGCGGCGCCTCGCGCCTGCCTCCTCCGCTTGGAGCAGCTGCCCCGCGCAGCCCACCTCGCGAATGGGAGTGGAAGAGCCCGCCGCCGCCGACACCACACGGGCTTTGCCCGGGCGGCGCTAGCCGGCGGCAGCGGGGGAGGAGGGGGGGATGGGTGGTGGCGGTGCCCGGCGGCTAGGGTTAGCGCCCGGGCCGCTCGCGGGGAGCGACACGGGGCTTGCTACCTCATTGTTTTTCTTACAGAAATCATATCGTTTGCTGGCATAATCCAGCCTCGTTGTCAGAGTAAATAATCATATCGTTTGCTTGCGAGCTATGCTGGTTAAATTGGATGGTGCATCCATTGGATCGATTGTGTCAGTAGAGACAAGACCGGACAATCGAACTAACGTAGGTTGAGATACCAATTGCTCGTTCAATATTTTATGCCGATGGCTTAGGAGTTGATGGAGAAGTCTATCCACCTCCTTGTCCTATGCTGCAACAGACGAGAGAAAATATCACAGAAAACAAATTGTGGTTGGCGAAGTATGTCTCATATTGTTGTGGCATTATTGCTTCCATGGTTCTGCATTCAGATGGAGATGGCACAGCCACAGCAAACTTTTTGTAATTAACAATGGCTAAAAGCTAGTACTACTTAACTGGCCATTAGCCAAGCAAGGCGACCGAGCAAATGCAAATTGTGTTGTTGAGAAACAAAGCAGTGAGTGATGTCGACGGTATCCTTGCTGCTGCCTGCACTGTTTCTTGCAGCAATAGCGGTCGCCGTGGAGAGCGAGCGCCTCACCCTGAGGCAAGGATGCCAGGCGAGCTGCGGCAGCGTCAAGGTCCCCTACCCTTTCGGGATCGGCACAGACTGCTTCCGCCCGGGCTTTGAGATCGCCTGCGTCAACAAGACGCCGGTTCTGAAGGGCACCACCCAGGTGATCCAGGTGCTAGAGCTGTCTGTGATGCCGCGCCCGGAAGCCCGGGTGATGCTTCCCGTGGCGTGGCAGTGCTTCAACACCACTACCAACGACATAATCGAAAGCTTCGACGGCAGATTGAACATGAACCCAACCGGCGTGTACCGCATCTCCAACACCGCCAACGAGCTATTCGTCCTGGGCTGCAACACCATCATCTTCACCAACAGTGGGCCGGCCGCCGGCCGCCGCTCATACCCCAACAGCTACTACGCGGGATGCGTCACCTTCTGCAATGACTCCAGGAGCGCGCGTGACGGCGCGTGCGCGGGCATCGGCTGCTGCCGCGTCGACATCCCGCCGGGCCTCACCGACAATTGGATGAGGTTCTACTCCTTCACACACATCGACATGGAGTTCAGCCCCTGCGACTTCGCCTTCATCGTGGAGAAGGGCTACTACAGCTTCCAGGAGGCTGACCTCCATATGGGCCCCGGCGCCAGCCACAGAAAGATGCCGATGCGGCTGGACTGGGCGATCCGCGACAGCAATGTCAACTCCACCGCCTCCCTGACCTGCTCCCAGGCGGCCAACAGGCCAGGGTACACCTGCGTCAGTGAACACAGCGAGTGCGTCGACTCCACCAATGGCCCCGGATACTTCTGCAACTGCAACGAAGGCTACGACGGCAACCCCTATCTCGAGAAGGGATGCACAAGTAAGCCTCTCCTCGTGGAAGCCCTACTTATTTCTGCTTTTGGAAGTGACAATTAATTATTTATGAGCATCTCTTTCTTTGCTATCGCAAAACAAATGGGAAAAAAATCAAAGTCATCTATTAGTAGTCATACTGTACTAATTACAGACTTCCTAGAAATTTCCGGTGAAAAAAGGAAAACACTATGAGCTTGTGGAACAGAGTTATAAAGTAAGGAGTATCTAACAGGGATTGTTACTATTTTTTGTTCAATTTTGCTAATTCTCATCTAAATGAGAAAAGGTTATGTCTCATCTTCAAACTTCTAAGGAGATTTGTAGTCGAATGAAGGGCCGAATAGTACTTATTGCAGACTATACCATCTTCATTGATGAAGAACGCGCCTACCAAAACCCTGACACAATCTATTGAAAACACTACTTTTATTAAGGCTAGTCATAGTGAGGAGTAACTTAGACTAGTAACATACATATGTTACTAGTCCATGTTACCACCTTCATAGTGGGAAGTGTCATAGTTGTAGTAACATGCATATCTTCATTTATTGCTTTGTAGACTCATTTTGTATTGGAAACCGCTATGTGATGGTAACATATTATGTTACTCTATTTGTCTCTCTCCTCTTTAATTACATAACACGTCATCATTTTTGCTTATGTGGCATCTATGTTACTACTTATGTTACTCCCACTATGACTAGCCTAAAAACTCCACTCATTGATCGTCCTTTTTCTAATACGGCTGTGTGGACACGGGAAGGCAGATGTAGACCTAGCGATCCAACCATAGTTTTGTGGCGGGCCATCAAATTCATTTGCTAAGATGTGATTATTCGTATCGGGCACGAGGCCCAGGCCCACCATGTGTAACTTTTCAACTCTTTAAAATTAACATGGAACTGATGCAGACATTCATACACTCACTCCTATTAATGGATGCATGCACACTCTACCTTTATAAGCATCTTTGAGAGACTGAGCTGACATGTTATCTTGAGATTAACGAAGTCGTCATAGAAACCTTTGTAGTTGGCGGAAACGTCTCCTTTCACTGAACGCACATCGCCGGAAGGGCTGAAATAAATCCAGCGAAATGCGAGCACCAATCTCAAAATTAGTGGACTAAGGGTACCACTATCCTCCTAACCATCCAAGCACTCAATTCGTTTTTCTTTGAATTGTCTCTTTTTGTTTTTGGTGCTGGACAAGTGCACTTGCTTATCGCATTCTCTTTGATCTCTGTTCCTTTTTTTTATTGTGCCTATTCGAGTGTAGGTTTTTTGTCTTCCTTTTCTTTTTAAAAAACTTTCATCATTATTAGAGTTTTAAATCACTGAAACTTCAACAGTTTTAAATTTATTTCTCAAGCTTATTAATTGCATATGTTAGTTTTCATTTTATGTTTATGTCTCCACGAGTAGTTACACATGTGACAGCTCCGAGTAACTAGGAGAAGCGCACGCGCAAGCAATTTATGGTGGCCTTATCAATAGCTGCATGTCTACCATCACGCGTGACCGCATGGTTAATTTGTCTTTTCCAGATGAAATTTAATCATGTCTCATCCAAGTCTCTCACTATTGGATCCTTTGTTTATTTTATTTTCATGCAAGCACTTGATTTCGGGTCGCTGTTTGTCGCTTTAGTCCATTATGTTCTTCATCGCACGTCTTTTTCTTTGTTGGTCTATTATTAGGTTGACCCATTTTTTTTTATGTGAGTTTGTTTCCTCGGGCGGCTGTGTTGCTCGGGAAGACCCCAAGAAACAAAAGGAGGCACAACGGCCTGTTCCTTTGCATCCCTCTCTCTCTCTCTCTCTCTCTCTCTCTCTCTCTCTCTCTCTCTCTCTCTCTCTCTCTCTCACTTCGTTCCACTTCTCATCTATCTGTAAGCGACGTGAATCTCTTTGCCTCAGTTGCAAGTCCACATATCCACTCGGAATTGGGCCCAACCAGTTTCAAGTCCATCCTTGACTTGGAATAGGGTTCGACCCTTTTTTTGCCAGCTACAAGTCCACAGTCGATTTACAACCAGGCCGAAGATTGTTTTTATCCTAGTTGCAAGTCTGCCCTCAACTTGCAACTGGCTCAATCTTTTTTTGTCTCAGTTGCAGCCCACCCTTTACTCGCAACTAGGCCCGGGTTTTTTTTTTTTTTGCCTTAGTTGTAAGTCTATCAATGACTCCCAACCAGGCTCGATCTAAGACCGACCATTTTTTGTCCGAGTTGCAAGTCCAGACGTGATTCACAACTAGCCCCATTATTTTTCCTCAGTTGGAAGACCATCATCTCGCAAGTGGGCTCAATCTGGGGGGTCACTTTTTTGTCCCAATTGCAAGTCCACCATTGACTCGCAAGTGGGCCCAACCTTTTCTTATCCTCACTTGCAAGTCCATCTTTTTCTTGCCACTAGGCCCGAACTGTTTTTCCACCTCAATTGCATGTTCACTGTAACTTGCAAATCGGCCTAATTGTTTTCCTCAGATGCAAGTCCACCAGGGACTTGCAACCGGTCCTCAATTGTGTGTCTACCCTCGTCTCACAACTGGACCCAAACTTTGTCTGTCTCAATTGCCCCAGTTGAAAGTCCACCCTCAACTTGCAACTGGGACGAGCCATTTTTTACATTGTGTAAACATTTTCTTAATGTCCCAATCATATTTTTTTAAACGCGTGAACAAATTTTAAAAGGGAATTAGTTATGGCTTTAAGATTAGTTTTTTAGCTTTTTTTAGGCTGCTCCAATATTACTTTATGAATGTGCATCTGGCCTGGCCATTTCGCATGGGCGTTTTGAATGTGGTTTCTATCCATGTGCTTTCGGCCATTCTTTCATTTTTCTTTAGCAGGTTTTCACATGTGTGTGTAAGAAGAGAAGTGATGTGAGTTGTTGTGTAGTAGCTTTTTTTAGGGCAAAGTTGTCGTTTAGTAGTTTTTTTAGGGCAAAGTTGTTGTGTAGTAGTACTACTAGCAGGAGCAGGAGAGTGCTCTTGGCAGGTCTTAGCAATGGAGATACTCCCTCTCTGTTCCATAATGTAGGGCATATGATTTTTTTTAAGTCAACCTCACAAACTTTAATCAAGTTTATGAAGAAAAATATTTACATCTAGAATGCCAAACATATATCATTATATTAATCATAAGATGTAGTTTGATATTTTATATATATGGTGTCGTTGATACAAACAAGGACAAATAAAGAGGTCACAAAAAGCATCTGATGTCATTTTAGATGTGATATAGTTATGTCACATCTAGATGAGCGCCAGACACAATTTTATGTTTGTTTACCGAATAGATGCCTTCACTGAGCCAGCATGCATGCAGTAGCTCCATCTTATTTCTTCTTCCCATGTGCACATGTGAGTCAGTTTTATTAGCAGCAACTAATTGCGTGCATGTAAAAGAAAAATGATGATGTCAGTCTTGTTTCTCTTTGATTTTGAAAATTCAAAATCTCATGTAGCTTAAATCATTCGTCTGGTTCAAAATTCGTTTTCACCATTCAATCCGTCGTGGCGAGATCTTATAAAATAGATCCATGATGGTATGCTTCGATGGAAGTTTTTTAGGACTCAAAGTTATCAAGCCTAATCTACGTAAGTTCTCACGCCTGCAGTACGGAAGTTATGATTTGTCTATGCTAAAGTTACGGGGGCATAAAAACTGTTCCCCAAGCTTCTCTCCACATGCACAGTCGTGCATACATTAAAGGACAAAAATTTGTTGTCATCCTAAATTATACCATTTCAAAAATTCAAAATATTTTATATTTCAAAACATCGTCTGATTCAATATCCATTTTCACCAGCAAAGCCGTCGCGACGCGACCTACGAAACTAGATCTTATATTGGTATGTTGCAGCTTCTTTTATTGGGTAAAAGTTTACCATGCGTAGACTACACAAATTACCACGGCCGTCGAACGTAAGTTATCACACGTTTTTTTCACAGAAGTTATCAGTGTATGTTTCAACAACTTTTGTCTCCAGGTCAAAATTATCGTTTTGTACGTAAGTTATAGGTTCTGTGGTGCGTACATTACCATGCTATTCACACAGAAGTTAATAGAGTATATTTTTAACAACTTTTTTCCCAGATCAAAGATCTATAGGTACAAATGTCTCGATTTTATTGGTGCTTTTTAGTAACTAGTTTCAAATCCCAGCCCACATTATTTTTGCTTGGAAGAAAAAATACACATAGAACATAGCAAAAGAGAAGGATTCAACTTCCACCCCACACATTTTTTGGCTGGGTGGGAAAAACCCACTTGAAACGTTGGGGAAAAATAAAAATAAAACCGGTGAACACAAAAAAATGTTGGCAAAAGGGAACAAAAATATGTCAGTGAAAGCGCTTAATATACATAGACGCTCGTTAATACAGACAATAGTCGCACTGGTGGAGCTTCTTCTCCTATTATAATCAGCCCATAGGTCATAAAATACCAGCTAGTAGCAATCCTTACAGCGTGGCTCCCCCAACTTTTTTATGCAAGCTACGCCATTGAATATAGCCGCACATGGCCGGGTTGGTTGTTGCCCTGTGCCTACTAGCCATCGATCCACATGAGTTTGATTGCCATGGGACGCTCGAAATAGTTCGGACATATCCGCTAAACAGGGGCGTTTGCCATTTACATCTTGCATTTTTTTCAATAAATTCTTATACATGCGCATGCTCCATTGAGATTAATCGTACCGCATACACCCATGAGGTTAAACTATAAAAAATTAATTTTCCTACTTTTGTGGCATGTATTCTTCTTGGAGACAGAAGGGAGCCGCGGACGTATAAAAATGGGCAGTGCTCTGTGCCGGTCAACCTGTGTTCGATGAAGCATACTCTGTCGTCATTTCCTCCTTTGCCCACTCGCATAAAAACACACGTGATATAGCAGCGGCAGCAAGCCTCGTCCACACTCGTGGCTCATGCTTCGGCAGAGTCTGCCTAAAAGTGGAGTATTCTTACAATAGGACTTATAACTTCCACCTATCTTATCCAAAAATCATAAGATTACCCCTCCTTCCTGCCCTGCAATAATGAATCCCACCGGCTCCTCCCATCCATCGACACTCGACAGTGGCTTGCTCGGTGCCGCAACATCCAGCCATCCCAATATCCCACGGTCACCATTGTAGCTTGATGGTTGCACCTCGGCAACCTACCGATCACAGGAGGAGTTGGGGACAGGTTAGTTACTAGTTGGGCCTAATCTTCTTTATAGTTCTTTTTGGGGCACGTTGCTGCGGTGGCGGACCTACTGGTCGCAACTTCATGCGGTCACCGTTGCGGCTCACCCACCTGCCAGCCAGAGCTGGCTGAGGTCACCATTGCGCTTGCTGACCTACTAGTCACAGCACTGCCCCACCACGGTTGCAGCAACGTCCGTCGGGCGTTCCGACATTGTCCAACAGCAGCTTGCATCATTGGCCGCCTGTTGTTGTGTCGTCGCCCGGACGAACTGCATCCACATTGTAGCACCACCCTGCCATGGTCGCAGCACTGTCCGGTAGCCTTCTGACATGGCCGCCCGCCCGTTGCAACATCATTGCCCCGGTTGAGTCTGGTGCATCCAGGTCATAGCACAGCCTCCCAACGGCTCAACACTAACCGACAGCCGTTCCAGCATTGTCGGCCACCTAGCTGGCTCAATTTCTGCGGTGGCTGGGGAGGTGCTCGCAATACGGGTGGTGGGAGAGTTATTCGTGGTGGCAAGCTAGGCGAGTGGTTGTCAGTGGGACGGCTGATGCGAAATGAGAGAGAGTGTGTGTATGAGAGGGAGAGAGATTGGAGAGAGGTAGTGTGGAGAAGGATGGGAGGGAGGGACGCGAAGTTACTGCTCCCAAGCACATTTGCACCCGAATGAACAGTAACACCTACAAACATTACAAAAGTTAGTTTTTTTTGAATTTTTTGTGGCAAACTTGAACAAATGTTGTAAGTGATTTCAAAGTTTCGTCGTGAATCACATTCATGGAAGCAGTGCCCAAAGAAACAAAATCATTGTTCCAAAAATGCTACTTTCGAAAGTATTTTGGAGCACTGGTTTTGTTTTTTCATGACTTCCACAGATGTGATTTCATCATGAAATTTTGCAAGCACTTTGAACATTTCTCAAAGTTTTCCACATAAAAATTCATATTTTTTTGAACTTTTTTCAATATTTTTTGGTGTTACTGTTTGTTGCAAGCTCATTTGAGCTCGCAAGCAGAAGGGGACTTCCGGGGAGGGAGAGGATAATAGTGGAGAGGAGAAATTGATAAGGTGAGGAACGGGTGTGGGGGGCGAGCATGTGAAGTTATTAGTGGGGCACGTCACTCATGAAGTTGTGGCCATAGGATCTCGCGTTGATTGTACGGTGCGCGTCCAGCTGACCAGAGACGTAGCCAGTTGGCCAATTAGGAATGTTTTTGTTACTGTTAGTGTTGAGTTAGTAGGTTCACCTAACCTCGTTCCCCTGTTTTTTCCTCATCACATCCTCCCTCTTTGATTTTCTATTGATTTGATTTTTTTGATAATCTTAACTGATGTAGCACAGAAAAACCAATGCAAATAGAGCAACTTGGAATAATATAATCCTAATCGGTACCTACAAAACCATGTATTGCATTAATTCAATCAATTCAAATCAAATCTTATCGAAACCTCTACCAAATCAAAACTTTCCTTGTCTTGCCCTACCCATAGGGAATCAAATCAAATCTACCAAAACCTCAACCAAATCAGAACTTTCCATGTCTTCCCCTACATATACTCAAATCAAACTAAATCTCTTCGTGACATGCAGTTTCAATAAAAATAAAAGGAGGCTGAAGGACTTTTGGCATGATATGAGGGGATAAGGACTCCACATTAATTTTTATGGCATGAAATTTCCTTGAAGATAAAATAGAGCCGCACCTATTAAATCCTCAGAAAATTAGGAGATCGAGCATGATGTTGATGGTATTTCACAGCATGTGTGGGAAAAATCCAAGACCTCCCTATATAACCATATTGGAATTCACAACACACCTTAGATCTAGGAGGCACCTATAATTGCCATGGAAAACATTTAATTGTTCATGGTTAGGTTTTTAACATTACAATAGATCTGTCTACTAACATCGACATATTCCAAGAAAATTATTCTCAAAATAAAGAATATGTCCAGCCTGTGGGTCTGAGTGATTGACAACGGTTCATGTTAGAAACACAATGTTGGAGGTGTATGTTTACAAACCATTTGATTTGTTCTCCCTAAAATATGTTTTCCGCGTTTCCTTATGAGTTTGGACTTCTGAGTAATTGGTTGGTGCATACAATTCAATATATTATTACTTCTGAGAGATGTTACAAATATGGCTATGACACATGTAATCTAATAATATATTGTCGGTATAGAAATATCTTACCATCGATTTGTCCATTTATGATGCAGATATCAATGAATGTGAACGTAATTATTCCTGCAATGGCATATGCCAAGACATCGAGGGTTCGTACAGTTGCATATGTCATTCAGGCTACGAAAGTATTGGTGATCCCAAAAAATTCCCATGCACTTCAAAGTTTCCATTTGCTGCAAGGCTTGCCCTAGGTACGCATATTAGTTTCACATTAAAGTCTTTCCCAGTTACTCTATCATCGTCCCTTTCTAATGTTAGGTTTATCTTCTTGTGGGTAATTAGTTCTTAATGTCTTAAATACACATCAAACCAATGCTAATATTAAAATCCTCATGAGCACTCACATAATCTATTGCAGGCTTCGGCCTAGGCGTATTGCTCTATTTTTTAATAGTCACAGAGAGAACTCTCTACCTGACATTTATCCTACTCAAAATAGATTGATTCAGCTTATAAGGGAAACTGAATCGAAAACCTGAACAAGTCTTTCTAAACTGGTTTAAATTAATTAACACAATCATTACAGTTTTTTGAAATGAAAAACCAGTTTTGCGTTAGATAGCAGTTAATTTAAAAAAACAGGTACGTTTTTGGAACCATTACACCAATATTGGTAGTTTTATAATATATACTCCTGGGTTGGGGTTCCGAGACCTCCATTTGTTCAATATGGCTATGCTTGCTTGTCAGGATGGCGGTCACCCAAGCTCCAAAATACCAGTGTGTGCAAGTCCCGCGAGCTAGATACTACCCGAATGGTGATACTTGTTGCTCAACCAATGGACGGTATGAGCTATGTACAAAGTAGTATCTTGAAAGGTATTGGGATTTTGGAAGAAGGGCTTATATGGAGAATAGGGGAAGATCCTTCGATACTGAGAGGGGTGAAAAACAAACCGGCTTCCTATCAAGAGTACGGTCTCATCTCTCATATTTTCTAGTTAATCGACCCAACCACATTTGCCTGGGATCATGAACTTATCATGGAATGTTTCCACCATGATGATGTCTAGACAATCTTGAGCATCCCAATTTGTGATTATTCAGAACATTTGTTTCCACCCATATGTCTATGAAGTTCATGAAAACATGATCACTAGGGAGACTGTCACACAGCTGGGGAAGGTTATTTGGGAGATGCTCGTCTTTATGAAGTGTTGCACTCATCTAGAAGATCAAATGCCCGCCTAAAGTGCCTCACATTGTAACGTGCCCTTGCTCTCTTGATGTGTGTAGGGATTTAGTAGGACGCCAGGAGGAAGAGGAAGGGAGGGGAAAGTAGTTAGAGACGGATATATTAGTAGGAGGAAGAACAACTTCCTTTAGTCCATTACAATTAAATATCATAATCCCCACTTAACACAGACACTACACGATGTAAGGTGCACTCCTCCACATTGGCTTCCATCAGCCAGTCACTATGGATTGACTTGTTCATTGCTCGCACCTTGGCTTCAGCCTTGCTCGATATCCTACCACTTCTTGCTGGGCCAAACTAGCTAGGGCCCACCTTGTTAGGTACCTCTTGGAGAGTAGTGCTAACATTCTCCCCCCTTGGGGCATGGCTTCTCCTGAAGCCGGCGAAGAAGGAAAATGCTTGTGCAGCTCAATTAGTTCTTCCGATGTAGCCAAGGGTACTAATAGCTAGGCCAACTTACATAGATGTGTTGCTGGTCCCCTGCCACCATCCTGATCACATGATCTTCAATGCTAGTCGTAGATGCATGTTCCATGCGAAGGATATCGTCGTCCGGAGGAAGTGCATTCTCCACCAGGGTACCCACCACAAGGCTTTCTTGAGTTGCAAAATGTGCACTACTGGGTGGATTTTGCTCCCTTCTGGTAATTGCGATTTGTATGCCACCTTGCCACCTTGCCCCACCACCATGTACGGGCCATAATATTTGAACATTGGTTTCTAGGATGGTTGTTGGGCCACCGAGGAATGGTTACAATGGAAGAAACACATAATATCCAACATCAAACTCACGGTTTGTTTGTTGTTTGTCAGTGGCCTCTTCAAAATTTCCCGTGCTTGCATAAGTTGCCATTGTAAGAGCTCGCGTATCAGTTTCCTTTTCTTCAACCAAGCTGCTAAATCAGGAACAATACACTCATCCACTTGTGTAACTCTGAACTCCCGAGGCAACATGCCATAGATGACCTCATATGGAGTTCTCCCAAGTGTAGAGTGAATGTCTGTATTGTACTAGTACTCAGCAAGAAACAACCATGATATCAATTCTTGGGGAAGACGTGCACATAATACCGGAGGTATGCCTCGAAACATTGGCTAACATTCTTCGTCTATTCATACGTTTGCAGATGGTAAGATGAACATATCTGAAGATGGGTTTGAGCGAGCTTGAATAGTTCCTGCCATAGGGTACTTGTGAAAATACACTCACACTCTGAAATGGCTGTTGTAAGGGAAGACCAGCCAATTTGAAAATGTTATGCATAAATATTGTGGCCGTTAAGAGCGCTCTGTAAGGGTGTCTGATGTCAACCACCACCATTACCACATCATATCCCCTATACTTAGGAAACCCTCAATGAAATCTAGTTAAATCACTACCCATGGCCATTTTGGAATAGGCAGCGGTTGAAGTAACCCTATTGTTGCAATCCATTCTGTCATATCCCGATCGCATGTTTGACACCATTTGTCAAATGGTCTCACCATGGCTTTGTGCCCTTTCCAAGAAAAAAGCCAGCGCACACGGCTGCATGTAGAATGGAATCCCGAGTTCTTGCCCATTGCACTGCCATGGAGTGCTTTGATCAGTGAGTTTTGATTCCAGCATCGTTACCAATCCAGATGTGACTTTGGAACCTTGTAATTCCATCGTATAGGAAACTAACCCCTCATCACTATTTTTGTCCATTGCTAACCTTGCCAGTAACTGTTGTGTTGATGTATCTTGTTGATAAATTATCAGGCTGCTTTGATCCATGCCCGGCGAGAGAGAGAGAGAGAG
>LR880968.1:30177591-30192635 GCA_904067115.1 Aegilops sharonensis | reverse complement strand
AGAGAGAGAGAGGGAGAGGGAGAGAGAGAGAGAGAGAGAGAGAGAGAGAGAGAGAGAGAGAGAGAGCATTGCTGGTAGCTCTTTTGAATACTCATGGATTCCCCTGTGAGAAGGCGTCTACTTCACGATTGGCAACCCCTTTTTTATACTAGATCTGAAATTGGAGACCACCAAGTTGGTGGAGTCAGACTCTTGAACTAGCGCCTTGAGGCATTGGTCTCGTAGATCGAGTAGGTTGCGTTGGTTAGTGTGAATTATGAGCTTTAGGAGCTGCAAATATGGACACCAGTGGTCGACAGCTAGCAACAATGCTAAACACTCCTTTTCGTAAGTCGACGCACCCAATTTTCCGGGTCCAAGCTCTATTTGAGATGCGCAATGGGATATCTTCCTGGCATGAGCACCACGCCTATTCCTGGTGCACTGGCGTCGGTTTGCGCAACGAATTGTATGTACATAGAAATCAGTGAACGAGCGTGATAACCAATCCCTGAGTGCTTCGAATGTTGAATCTGCTGTCAGGGTATACATATGAAAACTCCTTTTTTTCTTAAGGAAATAGTAAATCAAAGATTCAGACGAATTTCCTGTAGTACCATACAAGACCCAAGAAACCACGTAGTTGCTTGACACTGGTTGGATGTTTCTATTTCTACAGTGACTGAATGTATTTTGTTATCATAGCTACTCCTTGCCCACCGATTTGGTGATTGAGGTAGTTGACGTGTTTTGGCGCAAAAGAGCACTCAATCTCTCTGCTACGAGCTCATTGTCTTGCAGAAGTTTTAGGACTTGTTGGAGTAGAACCAAATGTGTCTCGTAAGTGGCTGAGTACACAAATATGTCATCCATGAAGATGAGGACTCCTCTTCCAAGCATTGGAGATAACACTACATTCATGGTGCCCTGAAAGGTGCCAAGTGCATAGGTTAGCCCATATGGCACAACACGGAATTGGAAATGCCCTTGATGAGTCTTGAAAGTTGTTTGTTTTTCTTCTTCTTGTTCTACTAGACGAATATGATGATATCACGGCCCGCTTCCACATCCAATTTAGAAAACCAACTGGACCCCGCTAACTCGTCCAAAAGCTCATCAATGATTGGTAGTGGGAAGGTATTCTTGACTGTGATTGCGGTCAAATGTTTGAAATCGACACAGAAACATGATGACTGATCTTTCTTCTTAACCAACAACATTGGAGACAAGAAAGGGCTTGCACTTGGAACAGTCAACCCCTGTTTTAACATCTCTCTGACTTGAGCCTCTACTTCTGATTTCTTCCCTGGCGTATATCTGTGGTATGATATTCACTAGTTTTGTCCCTTCCAACAACGGAATTCTAAGGTCCCAACTTCTATGTTTCGGCAATTTCTTGGGTTCGACAAACACAAGGTGGAATTATTCAAACATGGTAGTCATTTCTGGAAGATCTTCACTCTGATCCGTTGTTTCTGACAGTGATGATAGGTTACTAAGAAGAAACATATGAGCTACAACATTATGCTCCTCCAATGGCTGTAATTGAGCTACACAGATCTGTGCAACTATAGTTAGTTTGGTTTGCACTCCTCTTAGCTTTATCCTTCTCCTTTATGCTGAAATTGCAGACCCTTGGACTCCCAATCCACTCACATTGGTCCACCTTTTTGTACCCAATCAATGTCAGCTACCATCATAGCACCCAAGTGAGAGAATCCAGATATCAGGCTCGAATGTATGCCCCTAGGTCTGCTAGGAGCATGCTGACACAATGCTATTGCATGTCAGTACACCTCCACCAGCAATCATCACTGGTGAGCGAGCCACTGGTCAAATTTGTTGAAATAGGGTTATGGGCACAACATCATTGATGAAACTACGAGAACCGAAGGAATCAACCACAATCAGCACCTCCTTTCCTATGATTATGCACACAAATCGAATAGTTTGTGGAGTCAGATGCCCCGTTGTCTCCACATTAGAGATTGCCATGAGGACCTTAGTCAAAATTGTCCTCTGGCTGCTAAAGAGCCTGGATATCAGCCTGCAGAAGTTTCAGTAATTCTTCGGCTACATGCAATTGCACGTGGTAGCACACTGATGGCCTTGACCCCCACACTCTCCGCATTTCAAGCAGAGACTACGCATGCACCGAAAGTTCCTCAGCACCGTGAAACGGTCCTCGCCCGCGTGCCTGTATTTTTGTGCATTGGCCGCATTAATGTCGGGTGGGTTTCTGTAGCTGTAGTTGCCCCTTTTTGAAGAGGTCATGCCGATGGTGCTGCCAGGGCAGCAGGGATCGTATGGCTGGCTGGGATGCTGAGCATCCTACCGCCTATACTCCCAATGTGGAACTGCATCCATCAACTCCTACATAGAAGCCAAAGAAAATGTGGAGTCCAAGTCCTAGGGCTGATGTAACATAACACAAACATGAATTTTTGTTGTAGTCCTTCTAAAAACTGTGTGGTGAAGAACACTGGACCGAAGGATGGATTGTGTGCTTGGAGCTGGTGCATAAGTTCTTCAAGATGGGGCATATAAGCATTAATTGTGCCTATCTAACAAATATCCTAGTTGACACTAGTGTGCTTGGTATAGTTCGAGGCCAAATTTTCCACATAGAGGCGCACATAATTCATCACAATACATGGTAGCACTCCTAGATTCATGCATTTTAGCCAACGCGTTGTGTTCCCCATGAGAGCATCTCTAATAGAAAATGCAAATTTCGAGATGTAAAATTTATATCTCCAAAAAAGAGGCAACTCCAACAGATGATGTACATTGAAGATATAAAAGAGCAACTTCAACAGATGATACAAAGTGGAGATGTAAAACCGGCCGCCGACCGTGTGGCTGCGTACAGCCGCTAGCCGCACAAACTGAAATAAAACATCCCGAAAACAACTTAAATTTTTCACATGCCCACAGTAAAAAATTATTACATAATTCATCAAATCCACAAGATCAAATGCAACACAAATACAACAATGTTATTGCACAATACAACAAACAAATAATGAAACTAGGCGGCTCTTTCTCAATGCCATTTCCAATACTCCTCCATCAAATCCATCTGAAGTTGATTGTGCGCATCGAAGACTCTAATTTCATTGTACACCTTCATAAAACGTCTGATTCGGTTCTCTCTTCTCATCGGCATAATTCGTACGCCCATCAAATGATAGAAGGTGTAATCTAAATCATGTCCACGCTCATTCTCAATGATCATGTTATGCATGATCACGCAAGCAATCATGATATACCAAAGGGTTTTTTTATCCCAGAATCTAGAAGGTCCTCACAGAATAGCAAATTAGGATTGCAAAATCCCAAAAGCCCTCTCAACATCTTTCCTAGCCGTCAGTTGTGCATACCTAGAAACCCATGAGTTTTGTTCATCTAGAAAAGCCTCTGAGTGTCCTGAGCATTTGGTGCTCTCAAGTACCCTGGACCAAATACTTATACCATGGTCTTTGTAAATTGTTTAGCATAGAAGATAGAAGTGCTCTCTGCTATCGCTAAGTTGTCATCAATGTAGTCTACTGGAACACCATAGGACATCATGCGCATAGCGGCAGTGACCTTCTGCTTGGTGCTATGTCCAAGCATCTCGGCACAGTTCCTCCTCTGCTCAAAGGATCGATCATGCTGCTTCACGGAATTGCAAATGTGGATGAACAAATCTTTGGACATTCTAAACCGTCGTCGAAAGTACCTCGCTGGAAAAATGGGTGGCGAACCAAAATAGTTGTGCATCAACCTTTTGTGCACCTCAACCCGTTCTCTCCGGGTGAACTCATGGACATACACGGAACCATCGTGCTTCGGCTTCTTCTTCTTTTGCATCTCGCCACTAGCATAGCAATGTCGTCTACTTCGATCAAATCAAATTCCTCGTCCAACGAGGAATCGAACACGAAAGAGGAGTCTCACAAGCTCATCTGCAATGCAGAAATCACCGTCCAACTACCTCTCCAACCCCAATAAAAAACCATCAAGTTTTCTCAATTTTTTACCTTGGGAGAATTTCGTCGAACAACTTGCTTGTGGGGTGGAAGAAATCGGCTGGCTTTGGGTTGGTCGGTCGTTCAGAGGCAGCTTGTGGGGGCGGTGGCGGCTCGGCTGAGGAGACGGAGACAGCCCTGCAGAGAAGACAGCGGGAGCTCGGTGCTGCGGGCGGCTGGCTTCACGCGGCGGGAAGAACGGAGGAGGTGGGCAGCCATCGGCCGGGCGGTGTGGTGTTCCTTCCCTACTTCCGGCGGTGGGTCTAGGCTAGGAACAAGTCTAGCCAGTCCCCGACCTTGCCATGGAAGGCATTACGATAGCCGGACCTCCACCGAAGCTTCAATTTGAAGCGGCGGCCGAAAACGAATCGACGGCTGCGAGGGACACCCTTCGCTACTATGGCGAGGCAGATGGCAGGGGAGGGGGGGCAGGCTGGCGGAGTTGCGGTGGGGCTGGCGGCCGTCGGGCGGGCGGCGTTGATTTTGGGCGAAATCGCTCGAATGCGGAGTTGGGCGGGCGACTGGCGATCGCGCGGAAGCCAAATGAAGGCAGTTGGGCGGTTGGCGCGCGGCCACTGTTTTTACATCTCCAGTAGGTGAACATACTAATTTTCATTGCGAGGTGTTGTATTTTATATCTCCGGAAGACTTGTTCAGAAGGTGGCCGCTGTTTTTTTTTTATCAAGCAGCTGTTTTTTTTATCTATATCATCTATTGAAGATGCTCAGAAGTGGAGAGTGGCGACCCGCACCCAAAGATCTGGCTACACAGCGCAGAGATCAAAATATTTCTCTCATGGAATTTCCAAAACTATGGATTTTTGCCGTCAAAAGATGAAAAAACTAATTTAGGCAAAGACCAACTCAGTGGAACAGTATGTGAGGTGCGCGTATCAAACTCTCCCATATGCGTATTTGACTCTAGTGCTGCTAACTGAGAACGGAAATGCTGTGCACACGACAAACAGTGTGGACAAACATTGCACGATGGCCCATCTATGGGTGTGCTACCGTCTGCGCGATGCATCGACGGGCTGATTCGATTGTCGTCCATAAATCGTGTGAACCGCTCCTACCTTGGCTTTAGCCTTGCTCGATCTCCTGCCGCTGCTTGCTAGGCCTGAACTAGACAGGGCCCACCTTGTCAGGTACCCCGGGGAGAGTAGTAGTGCTAACACACTTTCTATGGAGATTAGCACATAACAGCCATCCAGTGTATACCCCTAACCCTAACCGCGCCGCCAGCCGCCCCTCCCCGCTCCTTCCCCGCTTCGCCGCCACCGGAGGGGACACCGGCGAAGCCCGCGTGGTCCCCTGGGAAGGAGGCGGCGGGGCGTACTCCCCGTTCTCGCGCAGATCTTGCGGCGGCCGGTGGCGATCTCGCGGCGACCGGTGGCGCGCGGCGGTGTTCCGCCGGGGGCTGGCGCCTGCTGCCCGTGAGGCGGCGTCCCTCACGGCGGCGGGGCTGCCCCCTGAACGGCGCTTGGTGGTGGCCACGTGGCGGCGCGTGGGTGGGCCGGATCTGGGCTTCCGGTCTGCGTCCTCGTCGTGGCAGCGCTTGCCGTTGCCCTCGGCCATGAGGCGTGGTCCAGGACGGGCCTAGCGCCCGTGGTGCCGGCCAGGACGCACGCTGGCAACGCCCTACTTCATCTCGCATCGTCTCGTTGGCCAATGGTGGTGGCCATCTTCGTCGTCAAAGATGGCCGGCCAGAGGCTTGGTGATCGGATCTCGAGATCCATCATCTAGTCCCGGCTGCGAGTTGGGGAAACATGGTTGCCGGTGAAAACCGAGCCGTTGGCATGGATGGTGGCGTTCTACGCCGTAACCTTGATGGAGGCATTGTCGTGTAACTACTGTCGACCCACTCGTGCTGCTCTGGGGGAAACCCTAGGATCTGGTGTTCCAGATCGGACGATGGCGGCACTGCAGTGTCGTTTCTCTCTTGGGAGCATCGTTTGTAGAGCAGCGCTGGAAGTCAGAGGCAGGAGGTGGAGCGGCTTCGTCTTGCACGGAGCTTCGGTGGAGATGTCAAGTCATGCCTGACCGACAGGTGCTACGCTTTGTCATGCCTGGTCGGCAGGTGCTACGCACGACGGATCTTTCAAAAATTTCAAGCTGTGTCGGCTGGTGGTACTTGGCAGCATGGTGCTGAGGTGTATCAGTAACGACCGCGACGTGCACAGCTGTTTGCGCGCAGTGAGGAAGTGCCGTTGGGCGCCGTGGTGGCGTCGATGATAGCTAGACCGAGCAAGATTGATGCATCAGCACAGTTCTGAAGATGGAGCGATGGCAGTTGGCGGCGGCGGCCTCTGAGAGCACGTCGGACCGGCGAGATCCATGCCCGGCAGGCGTCCTGGATGGGTCCTCGGGTCTTAGATGTTAGGTTTGGCTGCGATGTCTGTTTGGTATTAGGCCCAGGCTATCTGCGCCCCTTCATCAACTGGATAGGTGTAGCGACAGTTTGTTGCTTAGATGGCGGCTTTAGTCTTACTGTGGTATTACTTTATAAGGTCTTGTGAGAATAATTAATAAAGTGACCGTATGCATCGCCCAGATGCAGAGGCCGGGGGTCATCCTTCTTTTCTAAAAAAAATGTATATGAACATTCAAGAGGCATGGCGTGGAGCTGGATACAGGATGTGCGGTTTGCTGCAAGTTCTTCGAGGATGGAAGGGCACCGGTTGCTGAAATGTAAGCTTGTAAAGCAGCGCTGGCGACCTCTCCGGCTAAAGCTTCTTCAGCTCAGTTCGGCAAAGGACGTGTTGAAAGTAATTTTTTAGCTGCCACAGGAATGGAAGTTGCTGACTGTGGCTCTGTTATGGTGTTGATGGACTGAACGGTGGAATGAAAGTAACTTTTGAGCTGCCAGAGGAATGGAAGTTGCTGACTGTGGCTCTGCTACAGGGGAAATCATGGAGAGTGACGGCTTGGTATCAACTACTCCCTCCGTTTTATAACATAAAAATGTTTTTGACACCACTAGTGTCAAAAACATTCTTATATTACGGGACACGGGGAGTAATTCCAGTTCACGGTCAGGCAGTATGTGTTTGATTGGAAGGAGTTTTTGGGCCAAAAATCACACTACAAGTGGCGGTGTGGCGCCGATGGGAGGAGCCTTCGGGCAAGATGATGGAAATCAATTTCGATGCGTTATTTTCTGCAGTTTCCGGGACAGGTGGCTGGGGCTCGACTCCTGATATCCGTTTTGCAGCAGAGACGATGGCCCTCCTCCAAGTCGATCTGTTGGGAGTGTGCCGCATTATATTCGGAACTGACTGTCTACTGAGGAAGAAAGCCATGAGCTTCAGCACCATCATAACTATTTCCTAGCTTATATTCAACAAAGTCAGCAAGTTTCGCACTATAACTATTTCCTAGCTATACCACATAGATTCCACGATAATGTAAAAACTTATTGTCTTTCCAATAATTAATGCTGAAATTTGTGACACTTTCAAGCTTCATATGACAGCTTTGTCCAAGTGTGTTGACATTAGCCCACAAGACGATGAAAAAAAAACAACTGTACAATAGTTGTACATATACTCTCTCCCTTTTTTTGCATTAATTATAATTTTTTAGATGAGATCACTATAGATACTCTGATGTACGCAGTATGGTATTACCCACATGGCATGATAGAGAAAACAAATGGCTTAACTTGTCTTTTTTCTTTAATAAAAATTGAGGATAATAAACAACTTTTACAACTAACTTTACATGATTTATCGCAGGCATCGGTCTAGGCGTATTCTTCCTGGTTTTTGCTTTACTCTTAGCATTTATAATGCACCAAAAAAGAATTCTTGCTAAGAACTTTGAAATGAATGGGGGTAATATACTGAAAAAGGCCACAGGCCTGGACATTTTCACAGAGAAGGACCTAAATAAAATCACAAGGAATAATTCAGAGCCTCTGGGTAAAGGATACTTCGGTGAAGTATACAAAGGAACTCTATCCGGCGAAGCAAAAACAACGGTGGCAGTTAAGTCTTTTTTAAAGGCAGATAAAGAGAGGATAGAGGAATTTACAGAGGAAGTGATGATCCAAGTGAAGATGAACCATCCTAACGTTCTCAAGCTCATGGGTTGCTGCCTCCAGTTGGATGTTCCAATGTTGGTGTACGAGTTTGCTGCCAAAGGGAGTCTCAGAGATATTCTCCACGGCAACATAAAGCAAAAACTCACAACAGAGTTGCGGTTGGACATTGCAATCGGGTCTGCCGAAGGATTAAGTTATATGCACTTTCAAGAAATACGACATGGTGATGTGAAACCAGACAACATACTTCTCAATGAGAAGTCAATACCAAAAATATCAGATTTTGGGCTATCTAAACTGCTTAAACTAGGGGACAAAATTGCAAAGAAGGTGATTGGATGTGAGGGTTACATGGACCCGGTGTTCAGGAACACGGGAGAATTAACACCAAAGAGTGATGTCTATAGCTTTGGAGTTGTTCTCCTAGAACTCATATCTAGGAAACAAATAAGGTATGGTCAAAGTGGTAGTCTCATCATCGAATTCCGCCATATCTATGAGACAGAAAAGAGTGGAAGGTCAATGTTTGACAAGGAGATTGTAACTGAAGAAGATACATTTATCCTAGAAGAAATTGGCAAGCTGGCAATGAGATGTCTGAAAGAACGGTTAGACGCCCGGCCTGATATGACAGAAGTAACAAAACAACTTGTGAAGCTTAGGAAGAGCACTGCAGATGATGCTGCCAACGATACTGAGATGAGTGTAACTACTTATGCCAGATTGTCCGTGCCACCCAGTCCAATCTCAGAGACTTCTAAGCTAATCCGTGGTAAAACAATGCACTAGGTTGGCGCAAGAAGGTGAACTTTATTGGATTGTACCATGTAAGCCGTTGGCATTGTTATAGTGTGTGGTTGATACTCTGTGTGTAAGGTCCCTTATGTGTCATTCTCTGTATGATACAATTAATGTAGAAAGTATATATTTATTGCAAGCATACTACTGTCTGGTTTGTTAATGTATCTCTGAAGAAATATATGCGTATATTGGTGTTTATGGACTCTTGGTGTAAAAGATGTTAATGTTAGCTCGCTAAAAGAAGTCAAAATGTCCTCGGGGTACAAAAGATGTTTGTTGCAGCTGCAAGAAACGATCTACGCACCACGGCAAACAAATTCATAGATTCAGTTCATCAAATATTTTCGAGACCTTTATGACTCCAGCCTAATGAGTTGGACGATTATTCCACTACTATCTAAAACAAGGTGTGGAGATTGACGCAATCTGGGCCACCAAAGAAGGAAGAAAGAAGAAGGAGAAGGGAGTTGATTAAACTTTGACCCAAAATACAAAGGGCACTAGTAAAGTAGAACAGATGGCTGTGCGCATCAAGAGATGCAGAGGCCGGGGGCTTTCCTCATTTTCAAAAAAAGTAAAGCAGAACAAAGGTAGTAAGTGTCAAGAAAGACTGATGGAAGAAAGCGCCACTCACTTACAGCTGGACCCCATTCACACCCACGACTAGTTTACCTTACACGCCTCACATACCTTGTCTCCACTTTCGCATTTGGGTCGCGTATGACAATACGTCTTCTCCACTCTTCTGACAGGATAGTTCCCATGTACCCGGCGGCGCGGCGGCAAAGCGCGTGTTTCCCTCGAGTGTGTTATCATTGCAGCCTCCCATGGATCTGCAACACTGAACATGTGTGCTTCACGGAGCCTCTGAAAGTGGACGGCTGTGAGATATTAATGTCTTCGTCTGAAGTCTGAACAGCCCTGAACACTAGCCGCTTCGCTCTCTTGATCATGGCTTCATCAGATTTAGCACCCACAGCAACCGTCACCGCTACCTGAGTCGGAGTCATTGCTGCCGCAGAGTGCCATGAATTTAGAGAAGTTGGCAAGAGTGAGGTGCATGCGCTTGGTGAGTAAGGGAGAAGCGATTTGTTGGCCAGAAGCTGAGGATGTGTATGACCAGGATGCAGGAGAGGGTGACTGAAACGTTTTGCTACTGGCTAGCTCGTTCGGTACACATAATGAACAGCAAGGCAATAACTGAATTTTTAGAAAGGCAGTTAGTCCAAAAAGACTCTTCGCATTATGATCATACCGCGTGCTTGTATTGCCGAAATAGAGAAACGGTTGATTAACATGTGGGTTCAGAGTTCAGATGGAACAACGCATGTAAATTAAGCAGCTGGGATAACACTAGCTACAACTAAATAGCCAGCGAACTACTTATCACTTCATAGAGGATATTTTTTGAATTAATCACTTCATATATAGACTGAACCGAGGACAACTATGACAGTAGCCATTAGTTGGGGACAGCTGGGGGATTAGGAGCAGCTTGAAGCAACGGAGGCTGTTGAGTAGAGATTTTTTTCAGAGATCTCTCCTATGGGCTCCACCATTCCTCGTCGCCTTTGTAACTTGTCTTAAAAGCGGCTCCGCAGCATTTTCCTCAAAAGAGGTCTCTCTTTGAAGAATGGTATCTGCGAAACTTAACAATATGGCTTGTGGAATTTTGAGAATCCAGATCTGACGCAGTATATTGCTATAGGAGCACGAATCTCCATAAAACTATGCGGCCAGATTTGAGCCATCACAAACTACTACAGCAGCCAAGCACACCGCATACTATGCACAATGCCAATACAACAATTTCAGACATTCAGGCACAAGTGGTGGTCATCATATTTCAGGTGGCCATAAGAACAGGCTTCAGATCGATTCACAAAATAGTCATTCAAACCATTCAAACAAGCATTGGGCAGGGGTTCCAAGGGGGGCTAAAACCCTCGGGTATAGTAGGGAGGAGGGGTCCTTCCTGGTGGGCGTACGGAACACGGGTGGTTTTTCTTAGGAAAAACACCCGTTTTCTCGTACGCCCATCCTTTCCCAACGTTGCCTTGGATGTCCCGTCGTTATGCCATCACGAAGGTGCTGGCCCGGTCCCGTGTACGTCTCGTGAGAAATCCTGACCCTACAGCCGAACGTGGCTCGGGAAACAGGAAAGTACCCCGCCCAGTGCCTTCTCCGAACTTCAATGAAAATACGCATAATATAAAACGTAATGTGAGTAAAGCCCATGACAAAAAGTTCCAGGCCAGTTCAACAACAAAAAATCAACACAACACATGAACAAATTAGAATTGCGCAACACCAAAGATGCCACAATAGATTGATTATTCACACGCTTACATATATAGATCCCATACAAACATACGAGTTCTCTAACATCTCACAAGCCATCACATAACTTAGATCTCTCATCACAAGTATATTCCACAGAACATAGAACCCTCATCATATATAGATTATAGAGTGCCCTCACAAAACACAAGCCAGGAATCACACAAGTGGCTAGTTAAAGATGCAGTTCAGGATAGATAGTTAAACATACGGTGCGGGGTAGATTTCCATTCATCATTTCACTTGGTGAGCCAGTTATCACCTCAACTCGTGAGTCCATGAGCCCAATATGGCATGACAATCCCTCCAAAACATAACCCAGCAACACCGACCAAGCGGTCGTTCCTGCGGTTCTTCCTGATTATCTTCGCAACATCGTTGAGCACCCGCCGGCTTCCAAAGGGGAAAAGGAGAGAGCGTTAAGGACCAATAGTGTAATGAATGAACCGATCGATATTGTTTAGTGTCTTACCGTAATTCTGGATCAATGCTGTCGATGGCGGTAGGAGGTTCCCTACAAGCAATTGAGTACGCGTAGTTAGAGCCGGGATGGTAACTATTGTATGCTGAAGGTTTGGTAGAGAGAATTAAGCAGAAACCTAGTAACTGAAACTATGTTTGCTAGGTTTGTCTAAGAACCTATAATGTGAATAGGACAATCAAGCAGCCAATCTGTCTGTTGTATAGTAAAAAATGGATCCTGGACAGCAGATGGTGATTCCGGAAACAAGTACTACGAGATCATGTTTTTGGATGAGTGTTACTCGCTCTGTAGAGGAATATTAGACGTTTTAGATTAGTAAGAAATATAAGACGTTGTAGATTAGTAAGAAATATGAGACGTTTTAGATTAGTGATCTAAAAATATTTCTTTACAGAGGGACTGAGGAAGTATTTATTTGTGAAGTTTAGTTTTTCATCAGTTGGAAAATTGACTGTTATTTTAAAAAAATTAACCAACATAAGCAGGGATTATGTACCCCAATCTCCATCGTTGTATATATCAACCTCGAGTCCTTACAAGAACAATCGAGGAGAAACTATAGAGAGTTTTTACGGTACATCATACTACCTAATATAATGGGTAGTATTTAGGTAATCCAATGGTCGATTAAATTTTCGCTCTAGGATATATTGGTAATTCTCTGTTATGGGTATATTAGTTCTTTCTTAATCGCATCCCATCCACGCTGCTCGATTCGTCCGCCACTATTGAAGCCACGCGATCCCAAAATTTCCGGGCTGTTCGCCGGCACAAGGACCTCGGTGCACTCTGCGAACCCCCTCGCGTGGAGGCACCAGCGGGTCTGCAGCCCACTTCGCCAAGGTTCCCTCGAGCTGCGAGAGAGGCGCGGCGGCGACGAGGTCGTGGCAGCGTGGTTCAAGTACCAGGCGCTGCCCCGGGCTCGCAGGCAAGAGCGTCAGGGCCCTCCTGTCGAAGGGGCTCGTCGTCCCAGAGGCGTCCGATGGGGACTCGCTGGAGAATCAGAAAGTATGCAAGGAGACCGGCGTGGAGGACCTACTGTACCACCTTCCATCTTTGATCCTGCCCTCGCGGAGCTCTGCTCGCTGCCGTCTCTCGAGGAAGCGACGACGGCCATCGTGTCGTGCCGCGATGAGGACGACGACATCGTTGAGAACCCAACCAAGGCAACTGCAACGCCGTCTCCGGCGCCTGTTCAACCTCGTAGCTTTGGTCCGACAGATGTTGAGCTCATGGAATCCGCGACCGACATGTAGGCCCATCTTGGCCGGCCGGGCGTGGACGACAGCAACGAGGAGGAACCGTTTTGCATGGAGGCATTGGGCGTCATCGAGCCGATGGACGTAGAAGACGGCGGGCGAGTTAAGCTGGAGATCGATGCCATGCGAGCGTGGGGCCTCCAGCAGAGCTCAAGGATTCCGGCGATATATGCTCGACATCGATTTCGACCTTAGGCAACACCAGACTACAACGCGGCAAGCAGACGTGCAAATGCGGACGTTCAGTTCCTCCGAGGAGCCTCACGCTCAATCTAGTACGTGGCCATTAAGAGACCTGCCTGCGTGAACCTGCTTGTCCGATTCGTAAACAGTAAACTACCCAAAATACCCCTAACTACTCAAAATACTACTGAAAATCTGTTGTAGTATTGGCTCATCTCAGCCATCCAACCACATAAAATGAACGGCTCAAATAAACCTGATGTACCGTAAAAGGTCTCAAACTATACTGCTAATTTCATCCAAAAATCTATACTGCTCGTAACAAGAGCAACATCTAGACAGGATGTCCGTTACAAGAGTAACAGAGAGAACCTGGATGACACATGTAGTAGAGCCTGTTCGACGACTGGTGTTGATCGGGGACGTTTTGGTATTTAGCTGAATATATATCAAAAGTTTAACTAAAAACCATATCATGCAAGCAAATTCGTGGAGAAGTGTAGATCCTCTACTGCAGTACTAATCGGGCAGCGCGGCAGCACGGTGAATCGATCGATTGGATCGATCAAAGATTGCGGTAAGAGAGATGGGGAACGAACCGGAGGCAGAGAAGAAGCCAACACCCGCTGGAAAGCGGCGGGGATCTTGTGCTTCAGCTTCGCAGCCATGATGCGCATCTCCACCAACCAAGCAGATTTGGACGAGCAAGATGGCGGCTAGGGTTTTTTTCACTTCCTCTCAAACACGCAATGATTTCCTCTACACATCGATCCCCCTCACCGTCTCCAAGGGACTCCCCAAACCTCCCCCAAGTCCGGACAAAGAAAAAAAAAATACCGGTCCAACGGATCTTTCTCAACCGTCCTCATTTGACTGGACTCTCCGGACCGTCTCAAACCCAGCCAACATATAAGGGCATGTACAATGGTTGATAAGACAGTCTTATCTTAAGACTTGCATATAATTTAGAGATGACAAAAAAAGATGTGTACAATGAGTCATTTCTTAGCCTTATCTTTAATAACTAGCTATTCCTAAAAACGTGGTGAGACATATTGTGCTAAGAGATCATCTCTTGTCTTCTCTTAAATAAGAGAAGACAAGCCTTTTCTTACGAGTTCTCTCTCCTCCACCTCATCATTTATCCTACGTGTCACTCCTAAGATAGCACCATTGTACATGCCCTAAGACAGAAACTACTTGTGACATATGCATTACACGTTATACCCGACAATCCGGCCCCACCCAAACCCTCCTAAATTGACGCTGCGACTTCTCCTCTTTCACCCTAGTTGCTCGCGCTCGAACCCGTACACTCGTCCTCCTCCCACCTAGCTCAGTGTTGAGAGCTTTGTTCGCAACGATCACCGTGTCCACCAGCGCGCATGCATGGCGGTCAAGAAGACGTGGACATGGTCGTGTCTATGTCGTCGCTGTCCTTGCCCGTGTTCCCATGATAATGACATCCGTATTACAGTTACACCCACGGACCCATGTGTTTTCTGAATAAAATACTAGGTAACAAATTTTAGAGTTTGTATTTAGACTTAATGTTGGATTCGATCTCCACTCCTCGGGTTCGTCGAATCCCCCTTGGTCCCTCCTTAAATACCACTTGTGCTAGTTTTTTTAGGGTTTGGAATTTTTTTTGGTTGAGTTTTAGCGTTTTCCACTCTTTGTCATAGCTAGAGACAGAGTTGGCAAGACCTCATGTACCACGTGTCATCAGGACCCCAATGCATTAATCAAGTACTTTATATGGTATTCACAATTCAGATTGCATATCTCAAATTTGTGAAATTGATTGACCGTCAGTAACCACACTGGAGTTGGTTCATTTGGTGTAGTCGAATTGTCAAAGTCTCCTCCAACAAAGATCGAAAAAATTCTCATCGTAATTTTGGGCCACCTTGTGCCTATCATCCCGCCCATGGACATGG
>LR880968.1:30151411-30171451 GCA_904067115.1 Aegilops sharonensis | reverse complement strand
GCGCTCAATCTCACACCTTGCAATACAGGCAAGAACCCTTTCTTGGACTGATCCATATTGAACTTCTTCAATATCTTGTCAAGGTACGTACTTTGTGAAAGACCTATGAGGCGTCTCGATCTATCTCTATAGATCTTGATGCCTAATATATAAGCAGCTTCTCCAAGGTCCTTCATTGAAAAACACTTGTTCAAGTAGGCCTTTATACTTCCCAAGAATTCTATATCATTTCCCATCAATAGTATGTCATCCACACATAATATGAGAAATGCTACAGAGCTCCCACTCACTTTCTTGTAAACACAGACTTCTCCATAAGTCTGTGTGAACCCAAACGCTTTGATCATCTCATCAAAGCGAATGTTCCAACTCCGAGATGCTTGCACCAGCCAATAGATTGAGCGTTGGAGCTTGCATACCTTGTTAGCATTCTGAGGATCGACAAAACCTTCCGGCTGCATCATATACAATTCTTCCTTAAGAAAGCCGTTAAGGAATGTCGTTTTGACGTCCATTTGCCATATCTCATAATCATAGTATGCGGCAATTGCTAACATGATTCGAACGGACTTCAGCTTCACTACGGGAGAGAAAGTCTCATCGTAGTCAACCCCTTGAACTTCTCGAGAACCCTTAGCGACAAGTCGAGCCTTATAGATGGTCACATTACCATCCGCGTATGTCTTCTTCTTGAAGATCCATTTGTTTTCTATGGCTCGCCGATCATCGGGAAAGTCAGTCAAAGTCCATACTTCGTTTTCATACATGGATCCTATCTCGGATTTCATGGCTTCTAGCCATTTGTCGAAATCTGGGCCCGCCATCGCTTCTTCATAGTTTGAAGGTTCACCGTTGTCCAACAACATGATTTCCAAGACAGGGTTGTCGTACCACTCTGGTGCGGAACGTGTCCTTGTGGACCTACGAAGTTCAGTAGGAGCTTGATTCGAAGTACCTTGATCATGATCATTAACTTCCTCTCTAGTTGGTGCAGGCACCACATGAACATCTTCGTGAGCTGCGCTACTTTCTGTTTCAAGAGGCAGTACTTCATCAAGCTCTACTTTCCTCCCACTTACTTCTTTTGAGAGAAACTCTTTCTCTAGAAAGGATCCATTCTTGGCAACAAAGACCTTGCCTTCGGATCTGAGGTAGAAGGTATACCCAATGTTTTCCTTAGGGTATCCTATGAAGACGCATTTTTCTGATTTGGGTTCGAGCTTTTCAGGTTGAAGTTTCTTGACATAAGCATCGCATCCCCAAACTTTTAGAAATGACAGCTTAGGTTTCTTCCCAAACCATAATTCATAGGGTGTCGTCTCAACGGATTTCGACGGAGCCCTATTTAAAGTGAATGCGGCAGTCTCTAAAGCATAGCCCCAAAATGAGAGCGGTAGATCGGCAAGAGACATCATAGATCGCACCATATCCAATAGAGTGCGATTACGACGTTCGAACACACCGTTACGCTGAGGTGTTCCAGGCGGCGTGAGTTGTGAAACGATTCCACATTTCCTTAAGTGCGTACCAAATTCGTGACTTAAATATTCTCCCCCATGATCTGATCGTAAGAATTTTATCTTTCGGTCACGTTGATTCTCTACCTCATTCTGAAATTCCTTGAACTTTTCAAAGGTCTCAGACTTGTGTTTCATTAAATAGACATACCCACATCTACTCAAGTCATCAGTGAGGGTGAGAACATAACGATAGCCACCGCTAGCCTCAACGCTCATTGGAACGCACACATCAGTATGTATAATTTCCAATAAGTTGGTTGCTCGCTCCATTGTTCCGGAGAACGGAGTCTTGGTCATTTTACCCATGAGGCATGGTTCGCATGTGTCAAATGATCCGAAATCAAGAGACTCCAAAAGTCCATCTATATGGAGCTTCTTCATGCGTTTGACACCGATGTGACCAAGGCGGTAGTGCCACATATATGTGGGACTATCATTATCAATCTTACATCTTTTGATATTCACACTATGAATATGTGTAACATCACGTTCGAGATTCATCAAGAATAAACCATTCACCAGCGGGGCATGACCATAAAACATATCTATCATATAAATAGAACAACCATTATTCTCGGATTTAAGTGAGTAGCCATCTCGTATTAAACGAGATCCTGATATAATGTTCATGCTCAAAGCTGGTACTAAATAAAAATTATTGAGGTTTAAAACTAATCCAGTAGGTAAATGTAGAGGTAGCGTGCCGATGGCGATCACATCGACCTTGGAACCATTCCCGACGCGCATCGTCACCTCGTCCTTCGCCAGTCCTCCGCTTATTCCGCAGCTCCTGTTTTGGGTTACAAATATGAGCAACCGCACCGGTATCAAATACCCAGGAGCTACTACGAGTACTGGTAAGGTACACATCAATAACATGTATATCACATATACCTTTGGTGTTGCCGGCCTTCTTGTCCGCTAAGTACTTGGGGCAGTTCCGCTTCTAGTGACCACTACCTGTCGGGGGTTGGGTGCGACATATGCCAAGGGATGGCTTATCATGGTGGGGGCGAGTAGAACGTCGTCGGTGCCTGAAAACGGGATGAGGCGAAGACATGCACGCCGACGGATCTTACCCAGCTTCAGGGCTCTCCGTGGAGATAACACCCCTACTGCTGCTCTGTGGGGTCTCCGCATGATCACTATGGCAAAGTGGGTACAAGGTTGCTCCTTGAGCTGTTTCCTGGAGGTAGGAGAAGGCAAGGCTAGCTCCCTCCTTCCTATATGATCTGACCTAGTGCTAAAAATGGATCCCCCTTTGCATGGGTGCCCTGGGGGCTTATATAGGCCTACCCCTCAGGGGTACAATGGTAATCCGGCTGGGCGCGGGTGCCAGCCGTCTGTCTCTTAGGCCGCCGACTGCTGGGGCCCGCCGACAGGTGGGCCCCGCCGACGGGCCTGGTATGGAGCCGACAGGCCTTGTCCGCCGCGGGCGGGTCTTGCCGGCTGCGGATTACTGTAGCCGTGCTTCTAATGACGCTGGCTTGGTCATGGGGTCATGGCAACAGTGCCGCCGCCTAACGAGCGATCACTGTTGCCATTCCCTGTCTTTTCTGGTTAATGGCATGCGGGGCCCGTGGGAGGGGCTAGCCGACTCCTGGGGGCCGACTCCCAACGGGTCCACCTTGTGGCGCTCTCGCCGTCTTCTGTACCCCCACTGACAGGCGGGACCCGCCGTCTCTGGGTCGTACAGACAGGCCGTCGTGGGCACAGGGCGCCGCCCACGGGGGCTGATGTCAGGGCTGGCATGGCAACAGTGCCGCGCTGGATGGAGATCTCCGTTGGTACGGCGCACTGTGGCCATGCCTGCCCTTCGCAAACGGGGCAGGAATGGGCCGCGCGGTGGCCGTACCCCGTCCCGTCCATCATTGCGAAGGCAGGAGGTGGTCGGAGTCGCGGGCCGACTCCCCATAGCCGGCTTCTCTGGAAGCCGCCAGTTAGGAGTCGGCTTATCTCGAAGTCGTCCCTGGGACTCGGCCGTGAGAGTCAGTCGGCGGCCTTGCCGCCGACTCTCAAAAAGTGGCTCTTCATCTTGGGGTCTTGAGGCGCGCAGCCTGCCCCGATGTCTTGAAAGGTTCAGGGGCTCGGGTTAGCCTACCCGTGGCCCATTACTCCGACAGTAGTCCCCGAAGCTGGTGAGGTGCCAAGGGTGACATGTCGAGGAGCCTCAACAGTTTCATCCTTCTGGTGGTGGAATCTGGGCCTTGCTCGCCGTCCTCCTCTAGGCCGACTAGCTGGAGCCGGACTCGCAGAAGGCCGTCTTGCCCCTTAAAGAGTTTGAAAGTCGTAGCGGGTTCCAGGCAGCGTGCCTGATAAGCTTCCAGGCAGCTGCCCGTTGCGGACCCGTCGTGTGGCGCCACGCGGCAGGGTCAGTCTGCCCACCCACGCGCGCGATGGGACAGGCCGTCAGGCGGGACCCTCTACTACTGCGCCTCGGCACGCGAACGGATCCGTTGCGGCCGTGCGGACGGTTGGGGTTCCCACGTCGTAACTGCACGCAGTAACTTCATGTGGTAAATCGTGGGGGTGTGGGGTCCTGGGCGCAGTTAATCCCACGTCTGCCCCATCGGCTTCTCAGCCCACGAGCCTATAAGTAGGCGGGAGGAGGGGGCGGCGAAGCACGCGCGCCCATCTTCCCTACTCCCTTCGCTTCCTCTTGCTTCGTCTTCCTCTCGCCGCCGCCGCGCCGAACCACGCCACGCCCGCAGCGTTGAGCTCTTCCTCCGCCGCCGCACCTCCTGCCGTGCGCTCCGGCGTGTGGGATGGCTCCGAGGTGGACGACGACCACATTGAGTTCCTTCGCAAAACGCGTCGTCTCCCCGGCAAGAACCTAGTGCGGGCCCGCGCCGCACCGGCGAGGGAAGTATCGCCGGCGCCGGAGGAGGGTGAGCGGATCGTATTCCGCTCGCACCTTATGCGCGGCCTAGGGCTACCGGCGACCGGTTTCTTCCACTCCTTCTTGGAGTTCCACGGGCTCCAGCCGCACCACCTTACTCCGAACACGATGGTGCTGCTGGCTGCCTTCGCCACCTTGTGCGAAGGCTTCCTCGGCATTCTTCTTCCAGTCCAAGCTCGGCACGCACGTTGCCGGCGTGCCAGCCCAGTGCGGTGCCTTCATCGCGATGTGGAGATCGGTGGCCGACAACCCGTTTCCCACCATCTCGCTGATTAAGTCGGTGAAGATGTGGCAGCGGTCTTATTTTTATGTGAAGAACGTCGCCCTAGAAGGCGACTGGGTCAATCTGCCGCCTTACGAAGCCGGCGCACCGGCTGGGAGGCTCCCCAGCTGGTCCCACCGGGCCATGACGCTGACTCCCGCTGGTGCCGCCGCCGTCGCGCGACTCCGAGTGCTGACGCAGTCGGAGGGTTTGACCGGGGCCGACCTGCTGGCCGCCTTCGTGGCGCGCCGAGTCCTCCCGCTCCAAGGCCGACCTCATCTGATCTGCCAGATGAGCGGCCACCGGGACCCAAGTCGGATGTGCTCCAAGGACATGCCCCACGCGAAGGTGGCGGACACGGTGAACTACATCGCGAACTACAATCTCACGGCGGATTGGCGGTTCGGCAAGGAGCCGTACTCACGCGCCAACCCCCCGCCTGTTGTAAGTCGTCTCTCTTCTTCTTCTTCTGTTTTCTTTTTCAGCCGAATCCGACTTCTAATCTTTTTTGGTTTTTCGAGTCAGAACCCCCTCATCCAGCCTTCAGCCGGCACCACAGGACCGGCCCGTCAGTTCGTCCCCGACCGAGCGGAGAGTGACGTCGACGACCCTGACTTGGGGGCGGTGGCGATGGAGGCCGACGCCGAAGGAGGAGGAGGAGGAGCAGGCGGCTTCAGGCCCTCGGCCACCTTTGCCGACTAGCCTGATGACGACGCCGCGGGGGAAGTTGCCCCGCGCCACCAGTCAAAGGCCGGCCAGCCGAGCGCGAGTTCCTCCGCCGTTTGGATGGTCAAGGCGGCGCGAAGAAGCGCCGGGCCGGGCCGAGCTTGCTTGGCGGCCGGTCAAAGAAGTTCAAGGGGGCGGCCGCCGCGACCAAGCGGGAAGAGGCGGTCGCAAAGACCAACCGCTTCCGCAAGGAAGTGAAAAAGCCGCCACTACTCTCTGCGTAAGTGCTTCCGCCTTTTGTCTTATTTTCTTCTGGTGAATCTTGTCCAAATCTTTTACATGCCTTCCTCGCTTCAGGGCTCCCCTTACTTTTGAGAGGGTCACTGCCGCCTCCATCATGGGGTCGGCAGAGACGTCCGCCACTACTCGGCGGATTGACCCCGCCGCCGACCTCCGGGAGGCGACGGAGCGGAACATGCAGGAGAAGCGCGACGAGGAAGAAGCCGCCCGCCTGGAGAAGGCGGAGGCCGAGAAGGCGGCGGCCTCCGCCCAGAAGAAGCTGGATGAGGCCGAAGCCGCCGTCGCGGCAAAGCGGCGAGCTGAGGAGGCCGCGCACCGCCAATCAGCGTTGCTCGTCATCCCGCTGAGCTCCGCGCCGCCGCCCCCGGAGTTCACGGGGCAGACTGGGGGAGCCGGCGGCGAGAACCCCATCATGGAGAGGGAAGGCGGCGAGACCTCCATGTCGGACACGGCCGTGCCGCCACCGCCGCCTCTACCGCCGTCTGGGAGCGCGCAAGGTAAACAGCTGGCGGACCCGCCAGTGCTGCCGACTGAGGACGAGGCCGTGGCGAAGCTGCTCCTTCAATTCGCCTTGCCAGTGCGCCGCCGTCTTGAGAAGGCGATTTCGGCGCCACGCCCCTTGGAGACCGGCGCCGCCAGCTCGGCCATCCCAGACGCCGAGGCGACGAGCGCCCCGCCTGTTGGGTGGGTGTGAGGAGGCGGCACAGGCCTGCTGAACTAGGCGCTTCTGGACGTTCAGGCGAAGCTGCGAGCCGAGGGCGAAGCCATCCAGAACTGCACCAAGGCGCATCTGGTGTCGCGAGCAGCCGTCCGGGTATGCTTTCTTCTTTTGACTTTGTTTTTCTTGTTCTTCTCTGTGGGGGCGCGCCAGCGCACCAACTGGGTGTAGTCCCCGAGTTTCAGGCCGGCTGTTGAGCAGGCGGCTCGGAACTCCATCTGGTGAGTTCCAAATATTTACCTTTGTCTAAAATACTTATCACAGGAGTATCACAACATCCGCGTCACTGCCTTCAACCGCAATGTTGAGGAGCTGGGCAAGCGGACTGCCGACTTGTCGGAGAGCCGGAGTGAGTCCTCCGTCTTCGCGGAGGCGCGCTAGCGCACCCGCGGGCTGTAGTCCCCGAGATTCGGGCCGACTGCCGAGCAGTCGAGCCGGATCTTCCCGGTGACCTTCTTTGTTGACGACTTAACGTCCTTTTTCTTTTTATTCTTCGGAGGCCAACGCCACTCTTCAGCAGCAGCTGGGCGAAGCCAACACCGCCTTGTGTGCCAAGGGGGAGGAGTGCAGCAAGCTCGCCGCAGAGCGCGACCTGCTGGCTACGCAGCTGACGGAGCAAAGGGAGCTGCTTAAGAAGGTGCAGGACAAGGCGGAGAAGAAAGAGACTGCTCTCCTGGCCGAGTTCGAAAGCGAGCACTCCTCCTGGACCGACAAGGAGGCACTGTTGACCTCCGGCTTCCATGAGATCGAGGACATCGTCGACGGTGAGTTTCTTTACTTTCTTTCTTTGAGCCGCTGATTATAGGTCGGGCTGACTCCTAATTTTTTGACTTGCTTCTTTTTTGTCTTGGCAGACTTCTTCCCTGGCCACATGCAGGCGGCCACTCAAGCCATCGAGGCTGATCGCGAGGCGCGGAGGGCAAATGGTGCGGAGATTGCCGCCAATGTCCCCTGGACCCTTGATGAGTAGCTTCTGAGCGTCGAGGCTCGTCTGCGGCCGGCCCATCGGATGCTGCGCCGGCTTCAACGTGTCGGCGCCCAGGCGATTGCTGCCCTGTGGCCAGACATGCCGGTTCTACGCACTCCAAGTCGGACTGCCAACTGGCTGGAGGTCGCGGCTGGCCGTCTTGAGGCCTGGAAGGGTTCCTCGGCCCGGGCTGGAGCGCGCCAGGCCTTGGAATTCGTCAAGGCGTGGTATCCAGGGCTGGACCTGGACCGGCTGGCCACGCTCCGGTCAGAGGCCCAGGCGGAGCTGATAGCTGTGGAAGACACCCTCGTCGAGCGTGTGGCGGTGATTGCCGACTACACAGACACCAGCGTCTTCGTCCCTGAGTGGGCTGAAGACGGCGGGGAGACGCCGCCGGAGTGGTTCGGGATGAACCCGGATTATGACGAGGACTTGGCGGAGGTGATCGGCTCCATCACCGAGGAGTAAGGCGAGGCGGAGGACGGAGGTGAGACGGAGGCGCTAGAAGACGGAGCGGGCGACCAGCCTCAGCTCGACCGCGCCTCCAGCAACGAGTCGCGCCCGACCGAACCGGCTGCCGCCGGAGACGATCAAGCCGAGACTGCCCAGCCGGCCACCCCGGCGCCTGACACCGCTGTCTCTTCCAACCCTCCGAACCCGTCTGCCGCTTCCTAGGCTGCCATCTTGCCTTTATTTTATCTGCTTTAGTAGTCTTTGAAGAACTTGTTAATTCGCACAATTCCACCCGCGGGGTGTATTTTGAACTTCTGCTTGAAGATTCGGCCAAGGGCCTATGTTAAGTAAATATTTATCCGAATTATATCCTTCCTTGCTCATTGCTCCTTTGGCTTTTTCCTTTGCCGCCTTCCCTTAGTCGCCGCCTTGCCAGTCGGACAACCGTTCTGCGGACTACCGCTGGAGCAAATGCTTGGCTACTTTTGGGAAGGCAAGTACTTGGCCATTTTTTAGTCTTTTTAACAAGTTGGATAGAAAACGGCAAGCCGACTACTCAAGAGTCGGCTTTGCGAAGAGACGCTGGAAGCCGGCTTAAGCTATGTTTATGCTTTGAGTCCTTAGCCATTTTTCATGTGGGCGCCCATTCTTCCTTACTCCTGCCCACCAAACACTCGCTCTGCGAGCTGCGGCTTCTGACAGGAGACGGCTTAGGCACCACACATTACTTGTCCGACGGCAAGAAGCATTCCATAGCGCGAGGCAGCGAGTCCCCGGGCCGACTAGTCGAACCCGGTGCCAAGCGGCATAACAAAGAGTAGCATACTCGGAGGCATAATTCTTATCATATAGATAACAAAAAGGGCAGTCCCCGAGCTCGTCTCGGGGGGCCCGAAGTCTTGGTACTTTAATACAAAGGGTAGCGTGGTACATACTGCATCAACTGTAAAATCTTCGGAGAAGATCTGCATTCCATGGCCGTTCCGTCTCTTTGCCGGAGTCGTCCCTCTTGCATGCTCGGGGCTTCTGAGCATCGATCAGGTAGTAGGAGTCGTTGCCCAGCACTTTGCTGATAATGAAGGGGCCTTCCCAAGGCGCTGACAGCTTGTGCTGGCCGGCTGTTCGCTGGATCAGTCGGAGCACAAGGTCGCCCTCTTGGAAAGATCTCGGCCTGACCTTCCTGTTGTAGTATCGGCGCAGGCTCTGCTGGTAGATGCTGGACCGGCTGAGTGCCAACAGCCGGCCCTCTTCCAGCAGATCGACACCGTCTTGACGTGCTTCTTCTGCTTCCTCCTCGGTGTACATGGTGACTCGCGGGGAGTCGAACTCTATGTCCGTTGGGATGACGGCTTCAGCACCGTAGACGAGGAAGAAAGGTGTGAAGCCGATTGACTTGTTTGGAGTCGTGCGCAGACTCCAGAGGACGGCTGGCAATTCATCAAGCCAACAGCCGGCCGAATGCTCCAGTGGTTCGACCAGTCGAGGCTTGATGCCAGACAGGATGAGGCCGTTTGCTCGCTCCACCTGGCCGTTTGACTGCGGATGGGCGACGGACGCTAAGTCTAGTCGGATGCCCTATGTTGCGCAGAAACGCGCCAAGGCGCCTTTGGCAAAATTTGTGCCATTGTCGGTGATGATGCTGTGTGGTATGCCGTACCGAGTCGTGATGTCGGAGATGAAAGTCACTGCAGTCGGACCATTCAACTTCTTGATGGGCTTTACTTCTATCCACTTGGTGAACTTGTCCATCGCGACAAGTAAGTGAGTTAGGCCGCCTCGTGCTGTTTTGAATGGTCCCACCATGTCCAGCCCCCAAACCGCGAAGGGCCAGGCGATGGGGATAGTCTTGAGTGCCCAAGCCGGCTGATGCGGCTTGGAGCGGAACTTCTGGCACCCTTTGCATTTTTGGACTAATTCCTTGGCCTCTTCTAGGGCAGTTGGCCAGAAGAAACCGTGTCGAAAGGCTTTGGCGACGAGTGCTCTTAAGGCCGCATGGTGGCCGCACTCGCCTTGACGGATGTCTTTGAGAATTGCTTGGCCTTGCTCTGGCTCGATGCAACGCTGGTAGACACCAGTGACGCTGCGCCTGACCAGCTCTCTGTTGACTATGGTGTAGGCTGCCGCTCAGTGTTGTACTTGCCGAGCCAAGATTTCATCGGTTGGCAGCTCTTTGCTCACTAGGAACTTGAAAATGGGCTGGGCCCATGAAGGTGCTGCTATTTCTTCAACTGCCAGCACTGCGACTTGGACGAGGGCGTCTGGGCTGGGAGGCGGCGGGCTGGAGTCCGTGGCTGCTTGCTGGATTGATGAAGTCCCCGGGCCGACTGGTGCAGTCCCCGGGCCGAGCTCTGGAGTCTTCGGACTGGTCGCGCAGTCCCCGGGCCGGGTTCTGAAGTCCCCGGGCCGGCTTCGACTGCGGCGTTCTTGGAGCCATCTGCAAGAATTCTCGTGCCGTCTGCTGGGGCTCTTGAGTCGGATCCGACTTCTTCGGGGGGAGCCGACACAAAGATGGAGTCTGATTCTGGTGAAGGCTTGACAGACGGCTTGAGGAGGCGCTGAAGGGCGACGCCGGATGGTATTGCTTGGCGGGTGGAGCCGATTCGTGCTAGGGTGTCTGCTTGGTCGTTGTCATTTCTTGGCACGTGAAGGAATTCGCACCCCTCGAAATATCCGCTGAGTTGCTGTACAAGGAAACGGTAGCTCGCCATGTTTGCATCTTTGGCGTCCCAATCGCCAGATGACTGCTGGACCACGAAATCGGAGTCGCCATAACACAGGATCCGGCGAATGCCAAGTTCTTTGGCAAGCCGGAGCCCGTGAATGAGCGCCTCGTATTCAGCGACGTTGTTGGAGGCGGCGAAATGGATCTGCAGCGCATATTTGAGCTTGTCGCCTTTGGGGGAAGTGAGGAAAACGCCGGCTCCCAAGCCGGTGCGCATCTTGGAGCCATCGAAATGCATCCGCCAATGGGTGGAGTCGGGCGCTGGCGGCAGGTACTGGGTCTCGGCCCAGTCGACGAGGAAGTCAGCCAGTGCTTGCGACTTGATGGCGGTGCGGGGCTGGTAGTAGATGGTGTAGGGAGCCAGCTCTATGGCCCATTTGGCCACTCGGCCAAAAGCATCTCGGCTTCCGATGATCTCGGCTAGTGGGGCTGTGCAAACCACAGTGATTGGATGCTCTTGAAAGTAAGGCTTCAACTTCTTGGCAGCAAAGTGCACGCCGTAGCACATCTTCTGGTAGTGGGGGTAGTTCTGCTTGGAGGTCGACAGTACTTCGCTCAGGTAATATACCGGTCTCTGGACAGGTAGCGCCTTGCCTTCCTCCTTGCGTTCAACTACAATGACTGTGCTGACTACCCGGCTGGTGGCGGCAATGTACAGGAGCATGGGCTCTTTAGGAGTCGGGGCCACCAGCACAGGGGGAGTAGTCAACATTTTCTTCAACTGGAGTAAAGCTTCGTCCGCCTTGTGGTTCCATTCGAAAAAGGTGGTCTTCTTCATGAGCTGGTATAAAGGGAGAGCTTTCTCGCCCAGCCGACTGATGAATCGGCTGATGGACGCCAAGCAGCCGGTGAACTTTTGCACATCTAGCAGTCGGCTGGGTACCTCCATCCTCTCGAAGCCAAGGAGTTGGCCGGCTGGTACTCCGAAGACGCACTTCTCAGGGTTGAGCTTGATCCGGAATCGGCGCAGGTTCTCAAAGGTTTCCTTGAGGTCTTCCAGTAGTGTTCCACGCTTTTACGTCTTCACCACCACATCGTCTACGTAGACGTGGGCGTTTCTGCCGAGTTTCTTGAGGAGGCACTTCTGCATGCAACGCTGAAAGGTGGCGCCTGCATTCCTCAAGCCGAACGTCATGGTCAGGTAGAAGAAGGCTCCAAACGGCGTGATGAAGGCGGTCTTTGGTCTGTCAGCCGGGTTCAGCTTGATCTGGTGATATCCTGAATATGCATCTAAGAAACTCAACAGCTCGCATCCGGCTGTGGAGTCTATCACCTGATCAATTCTCGGCAGAGCGAATGGGTCCTTGGGGCAAGCTTTGTTGAGGCTTGTGTAGTCAATACACATCCGCCACTGCTTGTTCTTCTTCAGCACCAGGACCGGGTTTGCTAACCATTCTGGAATAAACACTTCCATAATGAAGCCGACTACTAGGATTCGGGCTATCTCTTCTCCAACAACTCTTCTCTTCTCTTCTGACAGGCGGCGCAAGGGCTGCCTGACGGGCTTCACATCAGATCAGACATGTAACTTGTGCTCGGCGAATTCCGTCGGTACACCTGGCATGTCTTTAGGGGCACATGCGAAGATGTCCCGATTCTCACGGAGGAAATCGACGAGCTCGCCTTCCTATTTGCTGTCAAGGTTTGCACCTATGACAGCGTACCTCTCTGGGTGCTCCGGGTCCAAGGGTATCTTCTTCGTTTCTTTGGCCGGCTTGAACGAACCCTCAGCTTCCCACTCCTTGGGGTTGGGCGATATCTCGGGCTGCTTGCCGGCCATCTCCACAACCCGATCAAGAAGCCGCTTCTCAGCTACGATCACCAGGGACTCGGCTAGCTGACTGCTTTCAGCCGGGCAAGCGGACGACTTTCTGTAGTCGCCGGCTATGGTCAGAATCCCCTTGGAACTCGGCATCTTCATTTTGAGGTAGGCGTAGTGGGGGACCGCCATGAACTTAGCCAAAGCAGGTCGGCCAAGCAACGCATGGTACGGACTTTCGAGGTCCACCACTTCAAACCAAACTGGCTCTCGGCGGAAATGATCTTTGTCTCCAAAGAGGACGTCTATCAGGATCTTGCCGATTGGTGAGCGGGAAAGGCCAGGAATAATGCCGTGGAACACAGTCCGGCAGACTGGTGAACACCACATAGGCTCCGTGCTCTTCTGGGTACTCATCTTGTACTGCGCCGACTGGCCTGACAGCCGGCTGCTGGGGCGGCGGTGGACGCGGCGTCCCAGCAGGCGGGGGAGACAGGGGGCCGTCTCCCTTGGCGATCCTGGTGAGCCAGTGGCACTTCCGGGTGGTGTGGTTTGACGGCTTCGCGCCGCTGTGGAACTTGCAGGGACCATCTAGAGTCTGCTCGTAAGAGATGGCCGGCAACCAGTTGGACTTGCCGCCTTTTTGTCGCTGGGTCGGAGGCTGCCCCTCCGGCTGCTGGTCTTCGACTGTCACAACCTGCCGGCTGCTGGAAGCCGGCTGTGGGGCCTTGCGCTTGTGATTGTTCTGTTGTTGTCGCCGACTGGCGTCTCCAGCCGGAGTTCTGGGAGCCTGAGGGGCCACTTTGCCGGTCGCACTAACTTGAATCTCCGCCTTCATGGAGGAGTCGGCTGTGGCGTACTTGTCTGCTATGATCAGCAGCTCGTCGAGGGTCTTCGGCTTGTCGCAGAGGAGCTTGTGCTTGAGGAGGGTGCCTTCTCTGCACCCGGCAGTGAAGTACTCGATAGCCTGCACCTCGTGCATGCCCTCGCAGGTGTTCCGAAGCTCGGCCCAGCGCGTGAGGTAGTCGCGAGTTGACTCGTTGGGGCCTTGCACGCACAAGGAAAGCTGGCGAGGCTTGGGAGGTCGCTTGTACGTGCTTGTGAAGTTGCGGACGAAGGCTTCGGTGAAGTCGACCCAGCTGTTGATGCTGCGGGGCTTCAGGCTGTTCAACGGCCGTGCCCTGGAGCATGAGTGGAACATACTTTACGGCAACACGCTTGTGGCCGTTCTCTATGTTGACGGCCGTGGAGTAGTCAACCAGCCAGTCTTCCGGCTTTACGGAGCCGGTGTACTTGGCGTATCTCGGGGGAGCGTGAACCCTTTGGGAAAGGGCTCGTCTCGGATGCGAGGTCCAAAACAGGGCGGACCCAACTCGTCTTCTTCTTCCAGCGCCAGGGATCAGTGGAGTCAGTCGATCCGGTGGCAGGCGTCATTCTCTCCGACTTCCTCTCGGCGGCCAAGGCGGCCGCCGAGAGTCGGATGTTCGACGGGTGGCGGGGAGACTCGCCTTTCTTTGCGAGGAGGAGGAGGCAGATAGTCGTCCCGCCGTTCCACTGCTCTTGGGCGGCCGTCTTGGTCGCGCTCGATGGTGATGCCAGTCCGACTGTAGCTGACAGCCGCATCCTTGTCTTTTCTTCCGCGGACACCACCAGTCGGTGTCCGAGACGTCGCGCCTTGATCTCGACGGGGAGGCAGGTCGTCGTTTTGTCATTGCGGCGCCTCTGTGCGGCAGCCGGCTTCGTTCTTGCGGCAGCCGCGTCGAGGAGCTGCTGGACTCGCTCCGTCATCAGGCGGCGCTCTTCACCCTCGAAGTTGTCTAGCTCGTCCGCTGCTGCCTGGGCGGCGCGGACGTTCTCCACAGGCGTGGTGTACACAGGGAGATTGGCCCCGAACAGGTTGGCGATGGCCACGCCACGCCGCTGGACCGCGCCTAGGCGGCTAGGCCCAGTTGGGGTCGGCGAGCCGCCCACAGCGCGGTCTATATCACGCTCGTAGGCTTCTGACAAGCGTCTCATGCTTGCCAGCTTCTTCGCTCCTTCGACAAGCTGAAGGCGGCGCGCCTCCAGCATCTCGGCGTTAGCGTCTTTCGGAATTGGCACGGTCAGGTCTTGCAGAGCCGCGTCGAGTGGGTCATGAGCTCCTTCACCGGAATGCTCGCCATGAACCGATGACGAGCACCTCTGTGACGGTGCTTACACCGCTCTCCGCGCGAGGGAGCGGCTCGTCGTAGACCACCACGTTGGTGGGGAACGCGTCGAGCGACGCAGTGTCGGAGTCGACCAGCATTGGGTCGGTGGAGCCTATGGACTCCAAGTCCACGGCAGGCTCGCCGGCGACGTGGAGTTGGTAAAGGAGGCCCGCAAGGAGGCTCTCGGGGCCGCCCGTGCCTGCGTCGGATGCAGGCTCGTCGGAGAGGTGAACCTCGCCGACAAGTTCGGCGAGGCAGCTGGCTGCGCAAGCGATCTCAGCGCCGTGCAGCGCGTCGGCGCAGACACCGTCTGGCATGCCGGGCTGGCTGTGCTCGCCGGGGAGAAAAAGGTTTCCCGTCCAGAGCAGGTCTCCGGACGACGGTGCACCTCGCCCCACGGTGGGCGCCAAATGTCGGGGATTGGGTGCAACATATGCCAAGGGATGGCTTATCATGGTGGGGGCGAGTAGAACATCGCCGGTGCCTGGAAACGGGATGAGGCGAAGACATGCACGCCGGCGGATCTTACCCAGCTTCAGGGCTCTCCGTGGAGATAACACCTCTACTGCTGCTCTGCAGGGTCTCCGCATGATCACTATAGCAAAGTGGGTACAAGGTTGCTCCTTGAGCTGTTTCCTGGAGGTAGGAGAAGGCAAGGCTAGCTCCCTCCTTCCTATATGATCTGGCCTAGTGCTAAAAATGGATCCCCCTTTGCATGGGTGCCCTGGGGGCTTATATAGGCCTACACCCTCAGGGGTACAATGGTAATCCGGCTGGGCGCGGGTCCCAGCCGTCTGTCTCTCAGGCCGCCGTCTTCTCCACCGATTACTGGGGCCCGCCGACAGGTGGGCCCCGCCGACGGGCCTGGTATGGAGCCGACAGGCCTTGTCCGCCGCGGGCGGGTCTTGCCGGCTGCGGATTACTGTAGTCGTGCTTCTAATGACGCTGGCTTGGTCATGGGGTCATGGCAACAGTGTCGCCGCCTGACGAGCGATCACTGTTGCCATTCCCTGTCTTGTCTGGTTAATGGCATGCAGGGCCCGTGGGAGGGGCTAGCCGACTCCTGGGGGCCGACTCCCAACGGGTCCACCTTGTGGCGCTCTCGCCGTCTTCTATACCCCCGCTGATAGGCGGGACCCGCCGTCTCTGGGTCGTACAGACAGGCCGTCGTGGGCACAGGGCGCCGCCTACGGGGGTTGATGGCAGGGCTGGCATGGCAACAGTGCCGCGCCGGATGGAGATCTCCGTTGGTACGGCGCACTGTGGCCATGCCTGCCCTTCGCAAACAGGGCAGGAATGGGCCGCGCGGTGGTCGTACCCCGTCCCGTCCAGCGAAGGCAGGAGGTGGTCGGAGTCGCGGGCCGACTCCCCATAGCCGGCTTTTCTGGAAGCCGCCAGTTAGGAGTCGGCTTATCTCGAAGTCGTCCCTGGGACTCGGCCGTGAGGGGCAGTCGGCGGCCTTGCCGCCGACTCTCAAAAAGCGGCTCTTCATCTTGGGGTCTTGAGGGGCGCAGCCTGCCCCGATGTCTTGAAAGGTTCAGGGGCTCGGGTTAGCCTACCCGTGGCCCATTACTCCGACACTTCCCTTGCAATAAAAGCACTCAGTCTCAGGCTTGGGTCCATTCTTTGGCTTCTTCCCGGCAACTGGCTTACCGGGCGCGGCAACTCCCTTGCCGTCCTTCTTGAAGGTCTTCTTACCCTTGCCTTTCTTGAACTTAGTGGTTTTATTCACCATCAACACTTGATGTTCCTTTTTGATCTCTACCTCTGCTGATTTCAGCATTGAATATACCTCAGGAATGGTCTTTTCCATCCCCTGCATATTGTAGTTCATCACAAAGCTCTTGTAGCTAGGTGGGAGCGACTGGAGGATTCTATCAATGTCCGCCTTGTCCGGGAGGTTAATGTCCAACTGGGACAAGCGGTTGTGCAACCCAGTCATTTTGAGTATGTGCTCACTGACAGAACTATTTTCCTCCATCTTACAACTGTAGAACTTGTCAGAGACTTCATATCTCTCGACCCGGGCATGAGCTTGGAAAACCATTTTCAGCTCATCGAACATCTCATATGCTCCGTGTTTCTCAAAACGCTTTTGGAGCCCCGGTTCTAAGCTGTAAAGCATGCCGCACTGAACGAGGGAGTAATCATCAGCACGTGACTGCCAGTTCTCTGGGATGGGTGCTTCACCTAGCGGTGCTTCTAGGACATATGCTTTCTTGGCAGCTATGAGGATGATCCTAGGTTCCGGACCCAGTCCGTATAGTTGCTGCCATCATCTTTCAGCTTGGTTTTCTCTAGGAACGCGTTGAAGTTGAGGTTGACATGAGCGTTGGCCATTTGATCTACAAGACATTTTACAAAGGTTTTTACTATAAGTTCATGACAATTAAGTTCATCTAATCAAATTATTTAATGAACTCCCACTCAGATAGACATCCCTCTGGTCATCTAAGTGATACATGATCCGAGTCAACTAGGCCGTGTCCGATCATCACGTGAGACGGACTAGTCATCATCAGTGAACATCTTCATGTTGATCGTATCTTCTATACGACTCATGTTCGACCTTTCGGTCTTCCGTGCTCTGAGGCCATGTCTGTACATGCTAGGCTCATCAAGTCAACCTAAGTGTATTGCGTGTGTAAATCTGGCTTACACCCGTTGTAATCAAACGTTAGAATCTATCACACCCGATCATCACATGGTGCTTCGAAACAACGAACCTTCGCAACGGTTACCAGTTAGGGGGAACACTTTCTTGAAATTGTTATGAGGGATCATCTTATTTACTACCGTCGTTCTAAGCAAATAAGATGCAAAAACATGATAAACATCACATGCAATCAAATAGTGACATAATACGGCCAATATCATATTGCTCCTTTGATCTCCATCTTCGGGGCGCCATGATCATCATCGTCACCGCATGACACCATGATCTCCATCATCATGATCTCCATCATCGTGTCTTCATGAAGTTGTCTCGTCAACTATTATTTCTACTACTATGGCTAACGGTTTAACAATAAAGTAAAGTAATTACATGGCGTTTATGTTGACACGCAGGTCATAAATAAATTAAGACAACTCCTATGGCTCCTGCCGGTTGTCATAGTCATCGACATGCAAGTCGTGATTCCTATTACAAGAACATGATCATCTCATACATCACATATATCATTCATCACATCCTTTGTCCATATCACATCACAAAGCACTTGCTGCATAAACAAGTTAGACGTCCTCTAATTGTTGTTGCAAGTTTTTACGTGGCTGTTATAGGTTTCTAGCAAGAACGTTTCTTACCTACGTAAAACCACAACGTGATATGCCAATTTCTATTTACCCTTCATAAGACCCTTTTCATCGAATCCGATCCTACTAAAGTGGGAGAGACAGACACCAGCTAGCCACCTTATGCAACTAGTGCATGTCAGTCGGTGGAACCTGTCTCACGTATGCGTACGTGTAAGGTCGGTCCGGGCCGCTTCATCCCACGATGCCGCCGAATCAATATAAGACTAGTAAAGGCAAGAAGATTGACAAATCGACGCCCACAACTACTTTGTGTTCTACTCGTGCAAGATACTACGCATAAACCTGGCTCTGATACCACTGTTGGGGAACGTTGCAGAAAATAAAAAAATTCTATGCTTCACCAAGATCAATCTATGGAGTCATCTAGCAACGAGAGAGAGGAGTGCATCTACATACCCTTGTAGATTGCGAGTGGAAGCGTTCAAGAGAACGGGGTTGAGGGATTCGTACTCGTCGTGATCCAAATCACCCAAGATCCTAGTGCCGAACGGACGGCACCTCCGAGTTCAACACACGTATGGTTGGGAAGACGTCTCCTCCTTCTTGATCCAGCAAGGGGGAAGGAGAGGTTGATGAAGATCCAGCAGCACGACGGCGTGGTGGTGGAAGTAGCAGCGATCTCGGCAGGGCTTCGCCAAGCTCAGCGAGAGGGACAGGTGTTACGGAGGGAGAGGGAGGCGCCAGGGACTTGGGTGCTGCAGCCCTCCCTCCCCCCCCCCCACTATATATAGGTCCCCTAGGGGGGGCGCCGGCCCTAGGAGATCCCATCTCCAAGAGGGGGCGGCGGCCAAGGGGGAAACTTGCCCCCCAAGCCAGGTGGAGGCGCCCCCACCCCTAGGGTTTCCAGCCCTAGGCGCAGGGGGAGGCCCAAGGGGGGCGCACCGGCCCAAGGGGGGGCGCACCAGCCCACCAGGGGCTGGTTCCCCTCCCACTTCAGCCAATGGGGACCTCCGGGATAGGTGGCCCCACCCGGTGGACCCCGGGACCCTTCCGGTGGTCCCGGTACAATACCGGTGACCCCCGAAACTTTCCCGGTGGCCTAAACTGGACTTCCTATATACAATTCTTCACCTCCGAACTATTCCGGAACTCCTCGTGACATCCGGGATCTCATCCGGGACTCCGAACAACTTTCGGGTTACTGCATACTAATATTGTTGGGGAACGTTGCAGAAAATTAAAATTTTTCCTACGGTTTCACCAAGATCCATCTATGAGTTCTACTAAGCAACGAGTTACTAGAGAGAGTTTGCATCTACATACCACTTGTAGATCGAGTACGGAAGCGATCGAGGGAGTGGTGATGATGAAGACGTTCCCAACGTGATTCCGATCACCGATGACCAAGTGCTGAACGGACAGCACCTCCGCGTTCAACACACGTACGGGATGACGGCGTCTCCTTCGTCTTGATCCAGCAAGGAGGAAGGAGAGGTTGAGGAAGATCACTCCAATGGCAGCACGACGGCGTGATGCAGATGGAGAGACTGTACTCCGGCAGGGCTTCGCCAACCGTATGCGGAGGAGGAGAGGTGTTGGGGAGGGGAGGGGCTGCGCCTTCAACGGTGTGTGCAGCCCTCCCCTCTACCCCTCTATTTATAGGGGAAAGGAGGAGGGGGCCGGCCCCCTCTAGATCCATCTAGAGGGGGGGCGGCGGCCAAGGGGAGGGGGGCTTGCCCCCCAAGCAAGGGGGGCGCCCCCCTTAGGGTTTCCCCCCTCAACCCTAGGCGCATGGGCCAAGGGGAGGGGGTGCGCCCAGCCCATGAGGGGCTGGCTGCCCCACGCAGCCCAAGTGGCCCCCCAAAAGGGGTGGCCCCTCCCGGTGGTCCTCCGGAACCCTTCCGGTGGACCCTCCATAAAACCGATATGACCCGAAACTTTTCCGGTGACCGTTTGATGACTTCCCATATATAAATCTTTACCTCCGGACCATTCCGGAACTCCTCGTGACGTCCGGGATCTCATCCGGGACTCCGAACAACATTCGGTAATCACATACAAGTCTTCCTATTAACCCTAGCGCCACTGATCCTTAAGTGTGTAGACCCTACGGGTTCGGGAGACATGCAGACATGACCGGGACGTTCTCAGGTCAATAACCAACAGCGGGATCTGGATACCCATGTTGGCTCCCACATGCTCCTCGATGAAGTCATCGGATGAACCACGATGTCTAGGGTTCAGGCAACCCCGTATGCTATTCCCTTTGTCAGACGGTATGTTACTTGCCCGAGACTCGATCGTCGGTATCCCAATACCTCGTT
>LR880968.1:30106659-30140630 GCA_904067115.1 Aegilops sharonensis | reverse complement strand
ATAACACATTTATAGCATGAATAACAGACAATTATCATGAACATGGAAATATAATAATAGTCATTTTATTATTGCCTCTAGGGCATATTTCCTACAGTCTCCCACTTGCACTAGAGTCAATAATCTAGTTACATTGTGATGAATCGAACACCCATAGAGTTCTGGTGTTGATCATGTTTTGCTCGAGGAAGAGGTTTAGTCAAAGGATCTGCGACATTCAGGTCCGTATGTACTTTACAAATATCTATGCCTCCATTTTGAACATTTTCACGAATGGAGTTGAAGCGACGCTTGATATGCCTGGTCTTCCTGTGAAACCTGGGCTCTTTGGCAAGGGCAATAGCTCCAGTGTTGTCACAGAAGAGAGTGATCGGCCCCGACGCATTGGGTATGACTCCTAGGTCGGTGATGAACTCCTTCATCCAAATTGCTTCATGCGTTGCCTCCGAGGCTGCCATGTACTCCGCTTCACATGTAGATCCCGCCACGATGCTTTGCTTGCAACTGCACTAGCTTACTTCCCCACCATTCAAATCATACACGTATCCGGTTTGTGACTTAGAGTCATCCAGATCTGTGTCGAAGCTAGCGTCGACGTAACCCTTTACGACGAGCTCTTCGTCATCTCCATAAACGAGAAACATATCCTTAGTCCTCTTCAGGTACTTCAAGATATTCTTGACCGCTGTCCAGTGTTCCTTGCCGGGATTACTTTGGTACCTTCCTACCAAACTTACGGCAAGGTTTACATCAGGTCTGGTACACAGCATGGCATACATAATAGACCCTATGGCTGAGGCATAGGGGATGACACTCATCTCTTCTATATCTTCTGTTGTGGTCGGGCATTGAGCCGAGCTCAATCTTACACCTTGCAATACAGGCAAGAACCCTTTCTTGGACTGATCCATATTGAACTTCTTCAATAACTTGTCAAGGCACGTACTTTGTGAAAGACCTATGAGGAGTCTCGATCTATCTCTATAGATCTTGATGCCTAATCTATAAGCAGCTTCTCCAAGGTCCTTCATTGAAAAACACTTGTTCAAGTAGGCCTTTATGCTTCCCAAGAATTCTATATCATTTCCCATCAATAGTATGTCATCCACATATAATATGAGAAATGCTACAGAGCTCCCACTCACTTTCTTGTAAACACAGGCTTCTCCATAAGTCTGTGTGAACCCAAACGCTTTGATCATCTCATCAAAGCGAATGTTCCAACTCCGAGATGCTTGCACCAGCCAATAGATTGAGCGTTGGAGCTTGCATACCTTGTTAGCATTCTGAGGATCGACAAAACCTTCTGGCTGCATCATATACAATTCTTCCTTAAGAAAGCCATTAAGGAATGCCATTTTGACGTCCATTTGCCATATCCCATAATCATAGTATGCGGCAATTGCTAACATGATTCGGACGGACTTCAGCTTCGCTACGGGAGAGAAAGTCTCATCGTAGTCAACCCCTTTAACTTGTCTATAACCCTTAGCGACAAGTCGAGCCTTATAGATGGTCACATTACCATCCGCGTATGTCTTCTTCTTGAAGATCCATTTGTTTTCTATGGCTCGCCGATCATCGGGCAAGTCAGTCAAAGTCCATACTTCGTTTTCATACATGGATCCTGTCTCGGATTTCATGGCTTCTAGCCATTTGTCGGAATCTGGGCCCGCCATCGCTTCTTCATAGTTCGAAGGTTCACCGTTGTCCAACAACATGATTTCCAAGACAGGGTTGTCGTACCACTCTGGTACGGAACGTGTCCTTGTGGACCTACTAAGTACAGTAGGAGCTTGATCCGAAGTACCTTGACCATCATCTTTAACTTCCTCTCTGGTTGGTGCAGGCACCACAGGAACATCTTCCTGAGCTGCGCTACTTTCTGTTTCAAGAGGCAGCACTTCATCAAGCTCTACTTTCCTCCCACTTACTTCTTTCGAGAGAAACTCTTTCTCTAGAAAGGATCCATTCTTGGCAACAAAGACCTTGCCTTCGGATCTGAGGTAGAAGGTATACCCAATGGTTTCCTTAGGGTATCCTATGAAGACGCATTTTTCCGATTTGGGTTCGAGCTTTTCAGGTTGAAGTTTCTTGACATAAGCATCACATCCCCAAACTTTTAGAAACGACAGCTTAGGTTTCTTCCCAAACCATAATTCATACGGTGTGGTCTCAACGGATTTCGACGGAGCCCTATTTAAAGTGAATGCGGCAGTCTCTAAAGCATAGCCCCAAAATGAGAGCGGTAGATCGGTAAGAGACATCATAGATCGCACCATATCCAATAGAGTGTGATTACGACGTTCGGATACACCGTTACGCTAAGGTGTTCCAGGCGGCGTGAGTTGTGAAACGATTCCACATTTCCTTAAGTGCGTACCAAATTCGTGACTTAAATATTCTCCCCCACGATCTGATTGTAAGAATTTTATCTTTCGGTCACGTTGATTCCCTACCTCATTCTGAAATTCGTTGAAATTTTCAAAGGTCTCAGACTTGTGTTTCATTAAATAGACATACCCACATCTACTCAAGTCATCAGTGAGGGTGAGAACATAACGATAGCCACCGCGAGCCTCAACGCTCATTGGACCGCACACATCAGTATGTATAATTTCCAATAAGTTGGTTCCTCGCTCCGTTGTTCCGGAGAACAGAGTCTTGGTCATTTTACCCATGAGGCATGGTTCGCATGTGTCAAATGATCCGAAATCAAGAGACTCCAAAAGTCCATCTGTATGGAGCTTCTTCATGCGTTTGACACCGATGTGACCAAGGCGGCAGTGCCACAGATATGTGGGACTATCATTATCAATCTTACATCTTTTGGTATTCACACTATGAATATGTGTAACATCACGTTCGAGATTCATCAAGAATAAACCATTCACCAGCGGGGCATGACCATAAAACATATCTCTCATATAAATAGAACAACCATTATTCTCGGATTTAAATGAGTAGCCATCTCGTATTAAACGAGATCCTGATACAATGTTCATGCTCAAAGCTGGTACTAAATAACAATTATTGAGGTTTAAAACTAATCCCGTAGGTAAATGTAGAGGTAGCGTGCCGACAGTGATCACATCGACCTTGGAACCAATCCCGACGCGCATCGTCACCTCGTCCTTCGCCAGTCCTCCGCTTATTCCGCAGCTCCTGTTTTGAGTTACAAATATGAGCAACCGCACCGGTATCAAATATCCAGGAGCTACTACGAGTACTGATAAGGTACACATCAATAACATGTATATCACATATACCTTTGGTGTTGCCGGCCTTCTTGTCTGCTAAGTACTTGGGGCAGTTCCGCTTCCAGTGACCACTTCCCTTGCAATAAATGCACTCAGTCTCAGGCTTGGGTCCATTCTTTGGCTTCTTCCCGGCAACTGGCTTACCGGGCGCGACAACTCCCTTGCCGTCCTTCTTGAAGTTCTTCTTACCCTTGCCTTTCTTGAACTTAGTGGTTTTATTCACCATCAACACTTGATGTTCCTTTTTGGTCTCTACCTCCGCTGATTTCAGCATTAAATATATCTCAGGAATGGTCTTTTCCATCCCCTGCATATTGTAGTTCATCACAAAGCTCTTGTAGCTAGGTGGGAGCGACTAGAGGATTCTATCAATGACCGCCTCGTCCGGGAGGTTAATGTCCATCTGGGACAAGCGGTTGTGCAACCCAGACATTTTGAGTATGTGCTCACTGACCGAACTATTTTCCTCCATCTTACAACTATAGAACTTGTCGGAGACTTCATATCTCTCGACCCGGGCATGAGCTTGGAAAACCATTTTCAGCTCTTCGAACATCTCATATGCTCCTCTGTTTCTCAAAACGCTTTTGGAGCCTCTGTTCTAAGCTGTAAAGCATGCCACACTGAACGAGGGAGTAATCATCAGCACGTGACTGCCAAGCGTTCATAACGTCTTGGTTCTCTGGGATGGGTGCTTCACCTAGCGGTGCTTCTAGGACATATGCTTTCTTGGCAGCTATGAGGATGATCCTCAGGTTCCGGACCCAGTCCGTATAGTTGCTGCCATCATCTTTCAGCTTGGTTTTCTCTAGGAACGCGTTGAAGTTGAGGTTGACATGAGCGTTGGCCATTTGATCTACAAGACATTTTGCAAAGGTTTTCAGACTAAGTTCATGATAATTAAGTTCATCTAATCAAATTATTTAATGAACTCCCACTCAGATAGACATCCCTCTAGTCATCTAAGTGATACATCATCCGAGTCAACTAGGCCGTGTCCGATCATCACGTGAGACGGACTAGTCATCATCTGTGAACATCTCCATGTTGATCGTATCTTTTATACGACTCATGTTCGACCTTTTGGTCTTCCGTGTTCCGAGGCCATGTCTGTACATGCTAGGCTCGTCAAGTCAACCTAAGTGTATTGCGTGTGTAAATCTGGCTTACACCTGTTGTATTCAAACGTTAGAATCTATCACACCCGATCATCACGTGGTGCTTCGAAACAACGAACCTTCGCAACGGTGCACAGTTAGGGGGAACACTTTCTTGAAATTATTGCGAGGGATCATCTTATTTAAGCTACCGTCATTCTAAGNNGCGTTGAAGTTGAGGTTGACATGAGCGTTGGCCATTTGATCTACAAGACATTTTGCAAAGGTTTTCAGACTAAGTTCATGATAATTAAGTTCATCTAATCAAATTATTTAATGAACTCCCACTCAGATAGACATCCCTCTAGTCATCTAAGTGATACATCATCCGAGTCAACTAGGCCGTGTCCGATCATCACGTGAGACGGACTAGTCATCATCTGTGAACATCTCCATGTTGATCGTATCTTTTATACGACTCATGTTCGACCTTTTGGTCTTCCGTGTTCCGAGGCCATGTCTGTACATGCTAGGCTCGTCAAGTCAACCTAAGTGTATTGCGTGTGTAAATCTGGCTTACACCTGTTGTATTCAAACGTTAGAATCTATCACACCCGATCATCACGTGGTGCTTCGAAACAACGAACCTTCGCAATGGTGCATAGTTAGGGGGAACACTTTCTTGAAATTGTTATGAGGGATCATCTTATTTACTACCGTCGTTCTAAGCAAATAAGATGCAAAAACATGATAAACATCACATGCAATCAAATAGTGACATGATATGGCCAATATCATATTGCTTCTTTGATGTCCATCTTCGGGGCGCCATGATCATCTTCGTCACCGCATGACACCATGATCTCCATCATCATGATCTCCATCATCGTGTCTTCATGAAGTTGTCTTGTCAACTATTACTTCTACTACTATGGCTAACGGTTTAGCAATAAAATAAAGTAATTACATGACATTTATGTTGACACGCAGGTCATAAATAAATTAAGACAACTCTTATGGCTCCTGCCGGTTGTCATACTCATCGACATGCAAGTCGTGATTCCTATTACAAGGACATGATCATCTCATACATCAGATATATCATTCATCACATCCTTTGGCCATATCACATCACAAAGCACTTGCTGCCAAAACAAGTTAGACGTCCTCTAATTGTTGTTGCATGTTTTTACGTGGCTGTTATAGGTTTCTAGCAAGAACGTTTCTTACCTACGCAAAACCACAACGTGATATGCCAATTTCTATTTACCCTTCATAAGGACCCTTTTCATCGAATCCGATCCGACTAAAGTGGGAGAGACAGACACCCGCTAGCCACCTTATGCAACTAGTGCATGTCAGTCGGTGGAACCTGTCTCACGTAAGCGTACGTGTAAGGTCGGTCCGGGCCGCTTCATCCCACGATGCCGCCGAATCAAGATAAGACTAGTAACGGCAAGAAGATTGACAAATCGATGCCCACAACTACTTTGTGTTCTACTCGTGCAAGATACTACGCATAAACCTGGCACTGATACCACTGTTGGGGAATATTGCAGAAAATAAAAATTTTCTACGCTTCACCAAGATCAATCTATGGAGTCATCTAGCAACGAGAGAGAGGAGTGCATCTACATACCCTTGTAGATCGCGAGCGGAAGCGTTCAAGGCAACGGGGTTGAGGGAGTCGTACTCGTCGTGATCCAAATCACCCAAGATCCTAGTGCCGAACGGATGGCACCTCCGCGTTCAACACATGTACGGTTGGGAAGAGGTCTCCTCCTTCTTGATCCAGCAAGGGGGAAGGAGAGGTTGATGAAGATCCAGCAGCACGACGGCGTGGTGGTGGAAGTAGCAGCGATCTCGGCAGGGCTTCACCAAGCTCAGCGAGAGGGAGAGGTGTTACGGAGGGAGAGGGAGGCGCCAGGGACTTGGGTGCTGCAACCCTCCCTCCCCCCCTCCCCCACTATATATAGGGACCCTAGGGGGGGCGCCGGCCCTAGGAGTTCCCATCTCCAAGGGGGGGCGGCGGCCAAGGGGGAAACTTGCCCCCCCAAGCCAGGTGGAGGCGCCCCCACCCCTAGGGTTTCCAGCCCTAGGCGCAGGGGGAGGCCCAAGGGAGGCGCGCCAGCCCACCAGGGGCTGGTTCCCCTCCCACTTCAGCCCATGGGGCCCTCCGAGATAGGTGGCCCCACCCAGTGGACCCCCGGGACCCTTCCGGTGGTCCCGGTACAATACCGGTGACCCCCGAAACTTTCCCGGTGGCCGAAACTGGACTTCCTATATACAATTCTTCACCTCCGGACCATTCCGGAACTCCTCGTGACGTCCGGGATTTCATACGGGACTCCGAACCACTTTCGGGTTACTGCATACTAATATCTCTACAACCCTAGCGTCACCGAACCTTAAGTGTGTAGACCCTACGGGTTCGGGAGACACGCAGACATGACCAAGACGACTCTCCGGTCAATAACCAACAGCGGGATCTGGATACTCATGTTGGCTCCCACATGCTCCTCGATGATCCTCATTGGATGAACCACGATGTCGAGGATTCAAGTAACCCCGTATACAATTCCCTTTGTCAATCGGTACGTTACTTGCCCGGGATTCGATCGTCGGCATCCCAATACCTCGTTCAATCTCGTTACCGTCAAGTCACTTTACTCGTACCTTAATGCATGATCCCGTGACCAACCACTTGGTCACATTGAGCTCATTATGATGATGCATTACCGAGTGAGCCCAGAGATACCTCTCCATCATACGAAGTGACAAATCCCAGTCTCGATCCGTGTCAACCCAACAGACACTTTCGGGGATACCTGTAGTATACCTTTATAGTCACCCAGTTACGTTGTGACGTTTGGTACACCCAAAGCACTCCTACGGTATCCGGGAGTTACACGATCTCATGGTCTAAGGAAATGATACTTGACATTGGAAAAGCTCTAGCAAACGAACTACACGATCTTGTGCTATGCTTAGGATTGGGTCTTGTCCATCACATCATTCTCCTAATGATGTGATCCCGTTATCAATGACATCCAATGTCCATAGTCAGGAAAGCATGACTATCTGTTGATCAACGAGCTAGTCAACTAGAGGCTCACTAGGGACATGTTGTGGTCTATGTATTCACACATGTATCATGATTTCCGGATAACACATTTATAGCATGAATAACAGATAATTATCATGAACAAGGAAATATAATAATAGTCATTTTATTATTGCCTCTAGGGCATATTTCCAACAGTTGGTGGGCCGGGCCACACGAGGCAGCATGTGATCGCCAGGTGACCCCAGTGTGTGCTCTCCTCAGGGTGCTGGCCATACGCGCATATGATGAAGTCAGATGTTCGGCATTTTGGCGCAACTTCTATATCTCACTTATAGCGAGTGTACCTTCGGTCTCGCCTGAAGCATTTCCAAGCACTACACTGCTGGGCCAGTCCATCACTATAGTGTGTGTTTTCAACTGGTTACACTGTTCACTTTTAAACGATTTTTTCCTTTTCTCTACTTCTCTTTAATATTCTTCGGTTGTTTCCTTTATTTTTTTTCTTTTCTTTTTCTTTTTCGTTTTTCATTGCCATTTCATTTTATCTTTCGTTTTTTCTCATTTTTAATATTTTCAAATTTTCTATGTTTCTTTTTTTCTCTGTTTTTATTTGTTTTCTTTGCTTATTTCTCATTTTTCTAACACACGCCTACTATTTTCACACACAATGTACATTCTTTGTATATATCAGAATTTGTTTTTTCATGCACGTTATACAGTTTTTGTATACATCTGAAACATTGTTTTTTATGCATGTTTAAACTTTTTTAAATACAATATTAATATAGTTTTTCAATTTTGTTTGAAGTTAACTCTTTCTTTCATACGCACAGTACATATTTTATACATGTTAAATGTATACATTTCGGTATACATTAATAACATTTTCCTACAAATGCTTAACCTTTTCAAATACTGAATACTCCCTCCGTTCAAAATAAGTTTCTCAACTTTGTACTAACTCTAGTACAAAGTTGTACTAAGTTTGAGACACTTATTTTGGGACGGAAGGAGTACATGATTAACATTTTTTTTGAATGTATGCTTGATGACTCCTTTTTCTCACACACATTGTGAATTTTCCGTATATATATTAGAAATTTTGTACATAGTTAACATATTTAAATGTATGATTAACATTTTTTTATGCACGATCAACATTTTTCTAAATTGGTGTTTTTACGTTCAAAATTTTTAGTACATGTTCTACTTTTTTCATATAGACATAATTTTTATATATATATATATGTTCATTTTTTGAAAATAGATGATTAAAATGTTTCTCAAATGCATGTGTTTGATGACTACTTATTTTCATACCCATCCTGCATTTTTCTTGTACTCCAGGAACATTTTTATGCATGTTTAACATTTTCTAAATACATGATTCAAATTTTTTAAATGTGTGGTGAACACTTTAGCAAAGTGAAATAGGAAAGGGAAAATAATTTTTTTTTACAAAAATAGAAACAAACATAAAAGAAGAAAATATAAACTTTTTTTGAGGGGTAAATATACATACAATCTAATAAAGAAAAGAAAAAAACAGTACGTTGCGTCATCATGATGTCAGAGATTCTGGGCTGGCCCGCGAACTGGTCGCCTGCGGGCGAGGCGAGCTAGTGCCGCACACCAGACGAGACATAGTCGCGCCCAAATCTGCCGGCGGCCATGCCCCGATTCGCCGCGCCACCTCCCTCCCGTGCCGGCGCTGCGCTGCTGCCGTCGTGAGCCGCGCAACGAAGAGTCTCTCGCCCCTCCCGCCGCGTGATCGCATGGCCTGCCACGGCCACGGCGCCTCGCCCGCTCGGCGGCGGCGGTGGTTAGGGCGGGAAATGCGGAGCTGCGGCGGCGGTGGCGATGTCGAGGGAGAGTAACGCGCGGCAGGGCGATCTGCGCCCCGCCCGTGAAGGAAAATGGTGGGTGCTATTCGATTGGGTGCTCGCCAAGAGCAGCAAGGGAGGGGAAGTAACTGTGCGCCTTCAGCTGCTTCCACGGTCAATTTCTCTACTCTTACTGAGAATATTTGGTGTTTGTTAATATGTCCGTAGGAGCAATGTGATGATCTGTTGATTTTATATGCTAGGTTCACGGATATGGTACTTCAATCTTGAAAATGCATTGCTGCAATGTTTAGCTTCACAATGATGCATCCATCCAATTCAGATTACTGAATTTTGTTGGGTCGTCAGGTCGTAAGTCGTAACTAGAATATAGCCTGAACAACGTTTATTACGGTTTGGAAGCCTATGTTGGGATTTCGTCCACAGGATCGATCACATCAGATCACGACGAACACGCACCCACGAAAACTGATAGCCAAGGGCTCTTGTCGTGCCCTTTGATTCTCTTTATTTTCTGTTTTTTTCAACTCACGGTACAATCTGATATTACATGACCCCTATACCCGCATATTTATATGCGTGAACCTGCACGACTGATCGGTACAAACCGACTCTGACTACTACTATAATCCTAGCTAAACCTCCACGTGCTTGCTCTTGAGTCCAAACCGAACTCACCTTGACGCACCGCAAGGACTACTACTTCGGCACTAACCAGTACGTACATGAAATCAGCTAGCACCATGATATGGAAGCCAACTCTAACACGTGTACATACGGCCAAATAGTAATCCCAGCCGGACAACTATTACTTAGGCGACACTAACTAATCAATTTAGATAAGATTACCTAACAATCTCCCCCTAATCTTGACTCTCGTCTTTTTGTGCTTCCTCTGGTCTTGACTCGTTGAAGATCCGCATCTTGTCGACTCATTGACTCAACCGTCATATCCGTACACTGAGTGTGACCCGCCTGGAAACATGCAGAACCTCCTTGCTCTACAATGTTGTGCCACCGCCATTGCTTGGCCGCTGCCTTGCACTCGGTCCGCACCATACTCCTTGTACTTGCTTGCAGTAGATCAACTCTCCACTGGTCGCACACCTCCTCGCTTTACGATGGCTTCGCCTACCACCGTCCGCCTTCGGCATCACACCGAATCCACACTGGCCGCAACCAGGACGCTCCACGAGGACATGGACATGACTCACGGAACACCGTGCATATCGCTTCCACTCCAACGAATCATCACTAAGACGAGCACTTGGACACGACGACGACTGACAGACGCAACGACCACTGGTCCTGCAAACACGCACGACTCCTTGACTCATCCGCCTCCCCCGGATGACGATCTTGATGAGCTCCAGCGCCGCACCTCGGCACCACCTCTCCCATCAACGATCTTCTTCCACCACCTTGCAAACGACAGCCTGCCGTCTCCCTCCATGTCGCTCCATCGAACGACGATCTCTTGTTCCTCCTCTTCGCCGCATCATCCAGCGACTTCATCGCCCGCTCTTCCTCATCGCTACACCACCCAGCGACCATATCGCCCGCCCCGAGGCGCTAGTCGGGTCGCCACCCCGGGGCAAGCGCAGCTTCAAATCGACCTTGCTCTGATACCAATTGTTGGGATTTCGTCCACAGGATCGATCACATCAGATCACGACGAACACACGCCCACGAAAACTGATAGCCAAGGGCTCTTGTCGTGCCCTTTGATTCTCTTTATTTTCTGTTTTTCTCAACTCACGGTACAATCTGATATTACATGACCCCTATACCCGCATATTTATATGCGTGAACCTGCACGACTGGCCGGTACAAACCGACTCTGACTACTACTATAATCCTAGCTAAACCTCCACGTACTTGCTCTTGAGTCCAAACCGAACTCACCTTGACGCACCGCAAGGACTACTACTTCGGCACTAACCAGTACGTATATGGAATCAGCTAGCACCATGATATGGAAGCCAACTCTAACACGTGTACATACGGCCAAATAGTAATCCCAGCCGGACAACTATTACTTAGGCGACACTAACTAATCAATTTAGACAAGATTACCTAACAGCCTAGCTGTCGCTTGTGTGTATGAATCTTGGTAGCTGTCTGCCCCAAACTTATACTCCCTCCGTCCAGAAATACTTGTCATCAAAATGGATAAAAAAGGATATATCTAGATGTATTTTAGTTCTAGATACATCTCTTTTTATCTATTTTAATGAAAATTATTTTCGGACGAAGGGAGTACGAGTTAGGTGCCTTTCGAAAGTCAGAAACACAAACACATGAATCACGCAAACTGCTTTTATTTGGTGATTCGTGTTTTAGCAAGTACAATAATCTTGAACAGCCATTCTGAGAGACACAATCGTCTGAAAATTCACATTTCTTATACACACGGCTCACACACTAGAAGATCTTAATGGTAAATGCAGTGGTAATTCGAATTTACATTTATCCACTTCATCCTACTTTTGGGCTATGCAGAACATCTTATGAGTAATCATAACTTGTATGAGACGACTAATGTGACGGGATTGAGGGACAGGAAAGGAACGGCTTCGGTGGCATCTCTAATTCGTTGATGCTCTTTTCCAACATATCAATCACCTTGCTCATCGTAGGACGGTTTCCGGGGTTAGTTTGTATGCACCACAGCCCAACTAACGCCATCTTTCTCATGGTCTCTTCAAGGTCGCAGATGACTTTACAACTTTGTACATGTACTGCTATATTGTCATAAATCCAGTTTGGGAAATAGGTATCGCTTGAGCTCTCTATATTAACTTTTTCTCCGTTTATTCGTCCCCCAACCATTTCCAGCAGCATCATTCCGTAGCTATAAACATCCGACTTTGTCGAAACGACACCAAAACCTCTAGAAAATACTTCTGGAGCAATGAATCCAATGGTACCTCTTGCTTCGGCGACTGAGAGGATGCTATCCTTGAGGTGACACAGTTTCGCTAAACCGAAATCTGCAATTTTGGGACAAAAATCTTGATCTAGAAGTATATTCTGAGGCTTGATGTCAAAATGGATGATGCGAGTACTACATCCTTGATGCAAATATTCCAATCCATGTGCGATGCCAAGTGCTATTTGCTGTAACTTGTCCCATCCAATAACTAAATCCGAATTCTCTATGTAAATGTACTTTTCCAGTGAACTATTAGCCATATACTCATAAACAAGGGCTCGCTTAGCTCCTTCTAAGCAAAAACCGAGCAGACCGACAATGTTAATATGTGATGTCCTACCAATGCTAATTGCCTCATTTAGGAACTCCTCTCCATTGCCTTTGGAAACTTTTAGGAGCTTCACAGCAACCACACAGCCATCCTGTAGGCTGCCCCTAAATACCGTGCCATATCCACCTTCTCCAAGTTTATCCTTGAAAGAGCTAGTCATTTGTTTCAGCTCTGAGTACTTGTACCTTTTCGGAGCCAAAGATCCATACCTCCTTAGCATTTCTTCCATGCTTGATTTATTACCAGTCTGCTTTGGGAGGATGAAAAGACTAATCTTTTGCTTCTGTCGATGCACCCCCCAAACTAGACATGTTAGCAAGCTGACTGTAGCAGACAGAGAAACTGTAAAAAAAAGTGAACATCATTTAGTGAAGTTGATAGTATATCAGTATATGTATGATACTGTGTAAGCTATACCTTTTTTAATACTGCCATTTAGAAATCTTGCAATTTCATGTCATTAAATTAGAAATCTCCACAAATTGGTTAATTTTTGACTTAGCAGTCTACAGACTGTCCGCCTTTAGATAGCATGAAACTATCATGGAAGTGTGTGACGTAGTATGTATTTTCTTAGCAGAAGCAATGATAGACATACCTATCAAAATTAACTTGATGTTGTGCCTACCATCTGCGGTGAAATTATTATGGTTAGTCAATGTATGTATCAATCACAAAATAAAAAAAACATGAAAATGAATCATCGCAATATAGAACATATGGAATTAAATGATTAAGATGATTCCAGTATAGCTGGCACTTCAATTCATTTCTTTGAATTTTGTAATTTGGCGAACAATGATTCATTACAAGTTAGTTATTACATATGGTGAATCCAGACTGTAAACTCTAACAGCAATAGGATGATTTTTGTGCTGAATGGTTTGTTTAATTCATTTTTCATATGAAATATGCTGTTCTCAGTTAAAAGGGATGCGGACCACTTTCAACCAGCTTAGTACCTTGTTTAAGTTATAAAACTAAGCTCATCAAGAACTTCCTTCTAGTTTATACGTTAACAAGCTGGATAACCTTTCTTTTAAACTAATTATTATGATAGGATATAGTCTATATATGCTGATTTTACAATAAAATCGTAGAAATTCAGCTCAAACAAACAGATGGAGTCAGCATCCTCTATACAACAAATCCACAACTGGTATCTTTCAATACCTATATCTTTATGCATTAGATTTATGTAAAGGCTATTATTTACATATGTATATGCCTATATGTTACCTAATAAAGTAGACATAGTGCTACTAATAGCTGCTAATCGTACCTTGTCTTGGAAACTGATCAGGTACCACTGGCCATGATAACAGAAAACCATCCCTGATTAATTGTTCGTAATCACCTGCGTTCGCTGTCTTTGCTGATGCCCCCAGTACTGGCACAAGGGTGGTCTTGCAACCCTCTATGAAGTACTCTGCATAGTCATGAGAAGCATTGTAGGGCCCTCGTCCGAGATGAACAAATGAGTTGTTGCCACAATGCATGGGCACAAGTCCATGTCGCAGCTGCGTCACCACCGGGTTACCGATGCAATCATAGAAGAAGAGCAGATCTCGGTTGGCATGGCTGATATTGAATGGCAGAAAGCCGATTTTGACGGATGTATTGGTGATCGGAACTTGGCAGCGGTTGAAGTCCTCCATTTTGTTAATATCAGCAGCGAGGAAGGTGTGGTTCCTGTAGAAGATATTTTGGATTCCAAACCCATCGTGGATGGTGCTCCTCAGGAACGGGCTGTTTCTATAGCAGTAAACCTGATAGTCTACTAAACCACATGGCCTTTCCAGTTCTTGCTCTTGGACAAGCCAGAATGGATCCGAGATAATCAGGTTGCCACATGTCTTGGTACCGCAGCTTGCTGTTTCTTGCGCCGTGCTCATTGTTGAGTCTTGTACAGAAGATGCTAAGATCCATAAGAGTAGAAAGCTTTGGAACATGACAAATTGTTTCAGTATATGGAGGAACAGACGAGATGGTTCAGTAGAAAGGTAGGTTGCATAGTTGCCTTGTGTTTTACTCTTAGTTTTAAACTGAGTATGAACACAGGTTGCTATCTTGTTGACTCAGTCTAGACTGCGCGTGAGCAATTTAGTCACTGGATGAGACTGGTCAATTAACGGGAATGAAGAGTTGGAAAGGTCTTCTTGTGACCTGGTAACAGTCATTCATCTACTGGATGGTATTTGTCGCCCTAGCTACGCAGAAATTCTCTTGAAGCCACCAGGAAATTCTACTAGCATAGGTATTTGCAGTGATACGCGCGCAAGTTGCTCCTTTCCTGGGCAAGTGCCCGACGATAGCAGCTGCAGTATCGCTTTTAATTATTGACCGTGTGACACAAGTTGTAGCCATGGCAGTGATGGTCAGCTATTTCCTCTTTCTTTTGGATCGTTATCAAAATACTTCGAGATGGAGCTAATGGCAATATTTTCATTTTACAGAACTAACTAGCTTGTTCTTTTATTTGTAGTATTGATGGCCATCGAACACGGTTCTAGTAGTCGGCAAAGCAAGTATCTAGTAACTGATCCTATCCATGATGCATCGAAGGTATCACATCATCCCCTTCCTATTCTCATTCATCTGACAAAAAGTCATTCTACAGAATGCTGAAGCTATATGCTAGTTTCAAATGGAACCTGTCCCGAGCATAGTCCCTGGGACTAGCCGGGGTCCACACACATATTTTGTACTCCCTCCATTCCTAAATATAAGTCTTTTTAGATATTGCAATATGGACAAATGAGTGAATCTACACCCTAAACTAGGTCTATATACATATCTATGTAGTTTATATTAAAATCTCTAAAAAGACTTGTATTTATGAATGGAGGTAGTATATAAGTACAGTTGCAGTGTATCATGATCTCTTTTGTTGGATTAGTGTAGTATATAGCGGAGTCTATGTAAATTAGAGACTGAGTGGCTGGACTAAGCACTATGTAATAATTATTTGAATTCAGCAAGAACAATATCGATCTACTTCCCTGGTCTCCTCCGTCATTCCAGTCTCAAATCTCTCCTCACACTTCAACAGAGCCAACATGGTGTTGGGGCTCGACAGCAACAATGCGCTGCACAAATTCACCGGCACGGCAAATATGCACACTACACAGCCCCCTGTACTTGTGATGAACTTTGAGGACAGCTTCTACCAACAAGTAAGCAGCGGAATAACACAAACAACATGCACAAGTGACACAGGATTTAACGTGGAAAAACCTCCTCAACTTGAGGAGTAAAAAACACGGCTGTAGACCGACCGGTCCACACAACTTCACTATGAGAATGATGAGTACAAAGTCTTCTCTAGAACCTCTAGAGAGATTTACAACACACTCTCCACGTTGCCAACCGGCAACAACAACAACACCCACAAGAGGCAAGATTTCCGCAAAGCAGAGTTTACACAGCTTATGTACCCTTCAGTGTTTTGCAAACTGCTCTTAAACCGCTGAACCAAACAGCACCAAATTTGGCAGACAAGTAGACACACGAGTTCTTAAGATCCCCTCCAAATTTCAGCTCAATCGGACATCGTTTGCCTACCCAAACTGTTCGTCTCCCAAAACTACTCTGTTCTGAAACTGCAGCAGTCAGAGCTGACAAAACCACTCTCAAATCTGATGCTCCACTGACCCAATCCTCAAACCAGCTAACCAAATCGAAGTACTCAAAGTAAGGAATGAGCTCACCAAGTTTGGGGTCGACCCAAGCACGTTTGAGCCTCCAATCACCAGCTTGAACACTGTCTAGTCAGATGCAGCAAATCTGGACAGAACCTCTGCTTCTTCTTCTTCCTCTCTCTCAGGTTGCGTTTCTCTTGTGTGCTCTCTCTCTCACTCTCACGAATGGCAGCCACCCCAAGCAAGAGGTGGAGTGGCTAGGGTTTTCTCCTTGCTCCCTTCACCAGGAAACACTCACAACCATTGGATGCAGAACAGATCAACGGTTCATATGTGTTGGACTTGTGTGGGCTGATGTTGGGCTGCCAACACACCTCCATGTGGAGGGACTTAGCCCAACAAACTTCCCCTCCCGTCATCATGGAGGGTCTCACTGCCTTCCGGCAGCCATGCCAGCGAGCCGGTGGCATACTTCGAACTTCTTCCTTGTCACCACTTTACTCAACATATCAGCCCCATTATCATCGGTGTGAACCTTCTCAAGTTGCATTTTCTTGGAATACAACACATCTCGAATCCAATGATAACGGACTTCTATATGCTTAGACCTTGAATGAAAACTTGCATTCTTACTCAAGTGGATAGCACTTTGGTTGTTACAAAACAACACATACTTGTCTTGCTTAAAACCAAGCTCACAAGCCAACCGTTTCAGCCACATTAGCTCCTTGCTCGCCTCTGTTACAACAATGAATTCAGCTTCAGTTGTATTCAATGCCACACACTTCTGCAGCCTGCTTTGCCATGACACCGCTCCCCCTGCATAGGTAACCAAGTAACATGAAGTAGACTTCCTTCTGTCAACATCTCCAACCATGTCAGAATCTGAAAAAGCAATCAGCTTTGCCTCACCGTCACCGAAGCAAAGTTTCAGATTTGTGCTGCCCCGAAGATATCTCAAAATCCACTTCACGGCTTCCCAATGAGGTCTTCCTGGATTGGACATAAATCTGCTCACAGTACTAACCGTGTGAGCAATGTCAGGCCTTGTACACACCATAGCATACATCAAACTCCCAACTGCTGAAGCATAAGGAACATGATGCATTTCCTTTTTCTGCTCATCAGTGGTAGGACATTGCTTTCTGCTCAACTTGAAATGGGCTGCTAGTGGACAACTTACAACTTAAGCATTTTCCATCCCGAACTTCTGAAGTACTTTCTCAATATACTTCTCTTGAGACAAGTACAACTTGTTGCAATTTCTGTCTCGCTCAATTCTCATTCCGAGAAAGTTCTTTGTTGGACCTAAGTGTTTCATGGCAAAACATTTGCTCAACTCCTTCTTCAACTTAGCAATCCTAGAGACATTCTTGCCAACAATCAGGATATCATCAACATAGAGCAATAATATGATGAAATCATCACCTGAGAACCTTTGAATAAACACACAATGGTCTGAGCTACACTTCTTGTAGCCTTGCTCCCCCATGACAGTTTCAAACTTCATGTACCATTGTCTTGGTGCTTGTTTCAGGCCATAGAGACTTTTCTTCAGCTTGCACACATAGTCTTCTTTGCCTTGCACAAGAAACCCCTCAGGTTGATCCATGTATATTTCTTCCTCCAACTCACCATGAAGGAATGCAGTCTTCACATCCATTTGCTCAACCTCCAAGTTGAGACTTGCTGCCATGCCAAGGATTACTCTTATGGATGTCATCTTCACAACCGGAGAAAAGATCTCATCATAGTCAATGCCTTTCCTCTGGCCTAATCCTTTTACAACTAGCCTGCCCTTGTATCTTGGATGTGATGTGTGCTCTTCTTGCTTGATTCTGTAGACCCACTTGTTCTTCAAAATTTTCTTGCCCTTGGGCAACTTCACCAACTCATAAGTATGATTCTTATGCAAGGAATCCATCTCTTCTTGCATAGCCTTTTTCAACTCCTTCTTGTGCTCATCTTCCATTGCATCTGCAAAGCATTCAGGTTCTGAACCGTCAGATAATAACACCACGTATTGATCTGAGGGATACCTGCTGGAAGGAATTCGACCCCTGTTGGATCTTCTGAGTGGAGCAGCTTGTGGACTTTCTGGTGCTGGTGCTTCTTGCTGATCCAGATCATCAACTTCAGCATCATACTCTTGTTTCTGCTGCTGGGGAGCATCTTCTTCACCTGCACCATCATGTACATCATCTTGTACATCTTCTGCATCTGCTTCAACTTGCACAGGAGCTGGAGCTGCAGGAACTGGGTTAGAATCAATCATGTCTTGCTGCTGCTGAGGAGGAACCTACCCCTTTGTCTTCACAATATCCTCAATTGTTTGGTCTTCAACAAACACAACATCACGGCTTCTCACAACTTTTCTTGCTATAGGGTCAAACAGCTTGTAGCCAAACTCATCACCACCATAACCAAGAAAGATACATTGTCGTGTCTTCGAATCAAGCTTTGACCTTTCATCTTGAGGAATATGAACAAAGGCTTGCACCAAAAAACCTTCAGGTGGTCATATGAGACGTCCTTGTCAACCAGACCCTGTTAGGAACATCTCCCTGCAAAGGATAACTTGGTGAGAGATTAATAAGATAAACTGCAGTCATCAAAGCCTCACCCCAAAAGTGTTTGCGTAGCTTTGCACTTGACAACAAGCATCTAACTCTCTCCGCAATTGTCCTGTTCATCCTCTCAGCAAGACCATTCAGTTGTGGTGTCTTCGAGGGAGTAAATTGATGCCTAATACCCTGCTGCTTGCAATATGCATCAAATGGCCCAATGTATTCTCCTCCATTATCAGTGCGAATGCACTTGATCTTCTTCTCAGTTTCTCTCTCAAGCAAGGCTTGGAATTGCTTGAATACACCTAGTACTTGATCGTTGGTCCTTAAAGTGAAGGCCCAAACTTTCCTGGAAAAGTCATCAATAAAAGTCACAAAGTACTTAGCACCACCAAGAGATCTTACCGACATTTTGCAGACATCGGAATGTATCAAGTCCAACTTCTCGGGCTTCTTGTGAGGAGGTAGAGTCTTGAAGGCAACTCGGTGTTGCTTCCCTGCTAGACAATCTGAACATTTCTTGATGTGAACTCCTTTCACACCCTTCAACAATTTTTTCTTCACTAGCACTGTCATCCCCTTCTCACTCATGTGCCCAAGTCTCTTGTGCCATAAAGCACAATGATCATCCTTTTCTAGTGCATTGACAGAAGCACTAAAGAGCTTAGCATGAACATGATACAAAACTGAGACCATTTTACCTCTTGCAACAACATGTTGCCTTTGGTGAGCTTGTACTGCCCTTTTCCAAAACTGCTCAAGTAATCATCTCCATCAAGCAAACCAACTGAAATAATGTTGAGACGAAGTGCCTCAACATGCCTCACAGATTTGAGGACTAACCTTGTACCATTTGCGGTCTCCAAATGCACATCTCCTTTTCTAATGATGGCTGCTCTATCATTGTTCCCCATCTTCACAACACCAAAATCACCTGATATATAGTTAGTGAAGAGCTCTCTGCGAGATGTAGCATGAATGGTAGCACCGTTGACCGGTATCCAAATCATCTCGTCACCATCCACAAGGTTGACGGTTTCATCAGAAACAACAGTGATCCTCTCCTCAACAGTGGAACCAAATCTGCCCTCATTTTCTTCATGCATAACAAGCATGATGTCCTCTTCTACTGCAGTAACTCAGTTGCCCTCTGTGTCACTATCACTGTCAACTTGCTTCTGATCTTGTTTCTTCTTTTTCTTTTTGTCTTTCTTCCACTTGTCACATTGCCACTTAATGTGGCCCTTCTGATGGCAGTGATGGCACTCATAATCAGCATACTTACTTTTTGATTTGCTCCTACCTCTTTCTGCCCCTTTACCTGGACCTCTGCTCTTGCTTCTCCCCCTGGACTGAGTGACTAGCACCTCTGAATGTGAGGAAGAAGTGGCTTCAGCCACCTTTCTGGACTCTTCATTTAGTACCCTGGTTTTCACAAGATTCCAAGTGACAACTCCATTAGGTGCTGAATTGCAAACTGTGACCTTAAAGGTCTCCCAGCTGTCCGGTAATGAGCCTAGTAGCAGCAAAGCTCTCACTTCATCTTCAAATGTTATTCCCATTGAAGAAAGCTGATTTATAATGCCTTGGAATGTATTCACATGATCTGCAATTAGAGTGCCCTCTTTGTACCTCAAGCACATCAATTGTTTGATCAAGAACATCTTGTTTGTACCTTCTTTCCGGGCAAACAACTCTTCCAATTTCTGCCATAAGGTGCGTGCATGTGTCTCATCAATGATATGGTTCAAAACATTGTCATCGACCCATTGCCGAATGAACCCACAAGCTTGGCGATGAAGTACCTTCCACTGACCTTCCTCAATGCCCTCCGGCATCTCAGTGGAGAACACTGGCTTCCAGTATTCTTTCACATACAACAAGTCCTCCATCTTGCCCTTCCATGCTTGATAATTTGTACCATTCAAAGATATCATCCTGCTGGTATTCACTTCCATCTTTCACCACAAGAAACTCAGCAATTTGCACAAGCNTGATGGCACTCATAATCAGCATACTTACTTTTTGATTTGCTTCTACCTCTTTCTGCCCCTTTACCTGGACCTCTGCTCTTGCTTCTCCCCCTGGACTGAGTGACTAGCACCTCTGAATGTGAGGAAGAAGTGGCTTCAGCCACCTTTCTGGACTCTTCATTTAGTACCCTGGTTTTCACAAGATTCCAAGTGACAACTCCATTAGGTGCTGAATTGCAAACCGTGACCTTAAAGGTCTCCCAGCTGTCCGGTAATGAGCCTAGTAGCAGCAAAGCTCTCACTTCATCTTCAAATGTTATTCCCATTGAAGAAAGCTGATTTATAATGCCTTGGAATGTATTCACATGATCTGCAATTAGAGTGCCCTCTTTGTACCTCAAGCACATCAATTGTTTGATCAAGAACATCTTGTTTGTACCTTCTTTCCGGGCAAACAACTCTTCCAATTTCTGCCATAAGGTGCGTGCATGTGTCTCATCAATGATATGGTTCAAAACATTGTCATCGACCCATTGCCGAATGAACCCACAAGCTTGGCGATGAAGTACCTTCCACTGACCTTCCTCAATGCCCTCCGGCATCTCAGTGGAGAACACTGGCTTCCAGTATTCTTTCACATACAACAAGTCCTCCATCTTGCCCTTCCATGCTTGATAATTTATACCATTCAAAGATATCATCCTGCTGGTATTCACTTCCATCTTTCACCACAAAAAACTCAGCAATTTCCACAAGCAAACCAAGGCTCTGATACCACTTTGTTGGGGCTGGACAGCAAAATGCGCTGCACAAATTCACTGGCACGGCAAATATGCACACTACACAGCCCCCTCTACTTGTGATGAACTTTGAGGACAGCTTCTACCAACAAGTAAGCAGCGGAATAACACAAACAACATGCACAAGTGACACAGGATTTAAAGTGGAAAAACCTCCTCAACTTGAGGAGTAAAATACCACGGCTGTGGACCGACCGGTCCACACAACTTCACTATGAGAATGATGAGTATAAAGTCTTCTCTAGAACCTCTAGAGAGATTTACAACACACTCTCCACGTTGCCAACCGACAACAGCAACAACAGCCACAAGAGGCAAGATTTCAGCAAAGCAGAGTTTACACAGCTTCTGTACCCTTCAGTGTTTTGCAAACTGCTCTTAAACCGTTGAACCAAACAGCACCAAATTTGGCAGACAAGTAGACACACGAGTTCTTAAGATCCTCTCCAAATTTCAGCTCAATCGGACATCGTTTGCCTACCCAAATTGTTCGTCTCCCAAAACTACTCTATTCTGAAACTGCAGCAGTCAGAGCTTACAAAACCACTCTCAAATCTGATGTTCCACTGACCCAATCCTCAAACCAGCTAACCAAATCAAAGTACTCAAAGTAAGGAACGAGCTCACCAAGTTTGGGGTCGATCCAAGCATGTTTGAGCCTCCAATCACCAGCTTGAACACTGTCTAGTCAGATGCAGCAAATCTGGACAGAACCTCTGCTTCTTCTTCTTCCTCTCTCTCAGGTTGTGTTTCTCTTGTGTGCTCTCTCTCTCACTCTCACGAATGGCAGCCACCCCAAGCAAGAGGTGGAGTGGCTAGGGTTTTCTCCTTGCTCCCTTCACCAGGAAACACTCACAACCATTGGATGCAGAACAGATCAACGGTTCATATGTGTTGTACTTGTGTGGGCTGATGTTGGGCTGCCAACACACCTCCATGTGGAGGGACTTAGCCCAACACATGGGTCCGGCCATCTTCCACCCTTCACACCAGGATGTTGCATGCAAGGGAATAGTTTTTTTTTTGGGTACAATACTGTATTATTTGTATCCAGGAAGAACAATATCAATCTACTTCCTAGTCTCCTTCGCCATTCCAGTCTCAAATATCTCTGGTCAACACTTGAACAGAGTCATCCCAGGTCGTCCTGGCCATCTTCAACCTTTCACACCTGGCGGTTACATATACACTTCAACAGTTCATTCCTTCACTCCTTTGTGTTGATGTCATGTAAGCACTAAAAGACTAGCAACGGTAAATAGTAGCCCACTTCTCACGCAACTTGTATAAATTGTTTATCCAAGAATTCTCCTCAATCTGGTACTTAACCAATGGCTCATGCCATCTATTCTCAAAATGTGCCACTGATCTATCTTCATACACACATCTTTTCAATTCAGTAAGAAACTTAGGATGGTCGCTAATTACTTGGCTTAGGTGTTTAGCGGCATTTTGAATTTTTGATACAAATGCCATAAACAAAGACGATGTCGTGTTTCCGGGAAAACCCTTCCAATAGCATTTATAATGGCAGCACATTGATCAGTGAATTGTTTTAGGTTGCTTACTACACATATCTTGTAGGAAGGTTCTAAAAATCCACTCAAAGGTATCCGCGGTTTCAGTATAGAGCAGTGCTGCTCCAAGAAGAATAGTTTGCTTGTGATGATTAACACCAATAAACGGAGCAAATGGCATTTGAAACTTATTTGTTGAAACTTTGTTGTCAAAGGAAACAGCATCTCCAAAGATAGAATAATCCATGATAGTTTGTCCATCAGTCCAAAAGATATTCATTATTGTACCATCACCATCATCTATTTGCATGACATAGAAAAACGAAGGTTCCTCAGCTTGCTTGTTATTTAGATACTCCATTAATGTTTGTGCACCCTTGGTTTCCATATACTTCGAGCGCTCACTTTGTAAATAATTGTTGCAATCCATTTGCAAGAAGAGCACTGCATCTTTACCATACCAAAGCTCACAGAAATCATATATTTCATCTTGTTTAATTCCCGATGTCCTCATTTGCTTTGTCATGTGGCGGTCGGCATCTAACAGTTGACGTTGCGACCTAAGCATGTGTCTCTTATCTGGACTTACAAGCTAATGATTGTGATCGAGCATTACCTTCTGAGCACTCCAAATACCCTCCCGAGTGATGCTGATTTGAACACGAGGCATGCAAGCAGTACTCGAAATAGCTCGTTCTTTCTTGGCTACATGTGTTGGATGAGTGGCCTTCACACCTGCCTTGCTAGACACAAAATATCTGGAACTTAAACTGTTATCTGCTCTACACTTAAGGTGTCACTTCCTAATGCTGAATCCTTTGGATTGAGAATAAGAATTGTAGAACCTGTATGCCTCTTACTCTGATTCAAAGCACATCCCAACTCTTGGAACATTACTTTCATCATTCCTTGGTGGGCTGCTCGTCCTCGGTGGAATTGTGTTCATTGCTGATTCCTGCGAGGGGAACAAAATCAATCAGAGATAGTCCAAAAAGAAGAAATTCCAAGGAGAGGTTTCCAGAAAAAAGAAATCTTTGATTGTACTAGTACTGAACTCACCATGAGTGGAGCTGTGGGCAGAGAAGGTTTCGGTGGAGGGGCTGCCGTACCTTGATCCAGTCCCTCGTTGCCGCGGTCGGGCTGCGTCATTTTGCCGTGATTAATCAAGATGGTCCAGAACAAAGAATTTTCAAGGAAGAGGATTGCACTAGTGCTGAACTCACCATGAGTGGAGCCGTAGGCAGGCAGATAAGGTTCCGATGGAGGGGCTGTTGTACCTTTATCCGGTGCCTCGCTGCCGTCGTCGAGCCGCGTCATCTTGCCGTGCCGTCACGGTCAAGATGCAAAAGACAGAGATGGGTTTCTATTAGGAAGATGAACAGGATTCAGATTAGAAGCTGAGAGAGCAGGGGAGCGCAGGGAAGGGGGTGGGCTGCTTTGAGATTCGGTTGCCAGGTATCACACAGGAAACCGGGTCTCCAGTTTGACTGCGTACGACCAGGTCTTATATGATTTTTTATTTCCAATTGGAATAAGTATGCAAATTGGCAAAAAATGATGCGAGCAATTAAACACACCCTGAGAGACAGGTTCACCCTTGAAAAGTAGAGTTCAACACTAGAGAGAGACTGGCCATCCAGAAGTATCTCGTGCTACGTAGACTGGTAGACGACATTTTTGGCATGGAAAGCCAAAGTCAAATTAGCCGGCTGCACGCGGCGAGACAAGTCCAAACTGCACCACAAACTCGAGTGCAAAACCAGGATGGACTGTTTCTAGTCTCAAATCATCACGTTCTTGAAGGCTTTCTGCTGCACACGAAAGAAATATCCAAAATTCAGGCATGCATCCCAGCTCGTTGCTACTCCTAACAATCTTACCAATCTTGTCCACCTTGCATCCACCGGCAGCCGCCGCCAATGGCACCGCCCAAGACGCAGGCTGCCCGCCGGTGACATGCGGGAACCTCGCCTTGGCGTACCCGTTCTGGCTGGCCGGCCAGGACAGGTTCTCCTGCGGCCCGCCGGCGTTCCAGCTCACGTGCAACGACTCCGCGGCCGGCGCTTTCGTGGGCACCTCCTACATGAAGGTCCTTGACATCGACTACGGCAGCCGCTCCCTCGTCGTCGTCCACGTCCTCGTGGCCGCCGATGTCGCGTGCAACATCTTGTTCAACGTGTCCTCGGCCTTCGCCATCACCGACAGGTTCAGCATCAGCCGCAGGAACAGGGAGCTCTACGTGCTGTACAGCTGCAAGGAGAGGCGTCCGCCGCCTGGTGCTGCCCCGGTGACCAACTGCAGCCCCAACACCAGAGGCATGTACGTGTACCTCGGGGGAAACTACGGCATGGGCCAGCCCCCCGCGAATGAAGGGAGCTGCGAGACCGCCATATTTCCGGTGCTCGGGGCGGAGCCGGCAGGCATGACGGCGGCCAATTATAGACAGCTCATAAAGGGCGGGTTCCTCCTGGAGTGGGAGCCCGTCGGCGATTGCAATGCCTGCAAGGCGAGCGGTGGGCGGTGCCGCTACGATGCCAACACATCAGCGTTCACGTGCCTTTGNTGAAGGCTTTCTGCTGCACACGAAAGAAATATCCAAAATTCAGGCATGCATCCCAGCTCGTTGCTACTCCTAACAATCTTACCAATCTTGTCCACCTTGCATCCACCGGCAGCCGCCGCCAATGGCACCGCCCAAGACGCAGGCTGCCCGCCGGTGACATGCGGGAACCTCGCCTTGGCGTACCCGTTCTGGCTGGCCGGCCAGGACAGGTTCTCCTGCGGCCCGCCGGCGTTCCAGCTCACGTGCAACGACTCGGCGGCCGGCGCTTTCGTGGGCACCTCCTACATGAAGGTCCTTGACATCGACTACGGCAACCGCTCCCTCGTCGTCGTCCACGTCCTCGTGGCCGCCGATGTCGCGTGCAACATCTTGTTCAACGTGTCCTCGGCCTTCGCCATCACCGACAGGTTCAGCATCAGCCGCAGGAACAGGGAGCTCTACGTGCTGTACAGCTGCAAGGAGAGGCGTCCGCCGCCTGGTGCTGCCCCGGTGACCAACTGCAGCCCCAACACCAGAGGCATGTACGTGTACCTCGGGGGAAACTACGGCATGGGCCAGCCCCCCGCGAATGAAGGGAGCTGCGAGACCGCCATATTTCCGGTGCTCGGGGCGGAGCCGGCAGGCATGACGGCGGCCAATTATAGACAGCTCATAAAGGGCGGGTTCCTCCTGGAGTGGGAGCCCGTCGGCGATTGCAATGCCTGCAAGGCGAGCGGTGGGCGGTGCCGCTACGATGCCAACACATCAGCGTTCACGTGCCTTTGCTCAGACGGTAGCATGCACCAGTCGACTTGTGGTAAGCTGCCTGAAATGAGATGCACATTTTCTTTCAGAATATGCAATACCATCACTATATTGATAATCTGTTCATCTTCATGCAGATACTAAACACAACAGGAGGTTCACTTTGATAGGTAAGCAATCTAATAATGTTTTGCTGTCTAAAGGTTTATAGTAGTATACATAATTTTTTAAGCTGCTTCATGTTCAGTTGCTCACATCTAATTGTACCTCTTGTGCACTTTCAGTTTCGCTGTCTGCTGCGTCTAGCTTGGTTTTCGCCTGTCTTGCTTGTCTGATGTACCGTCAGAGGAAAAATATCAGAACAGCAATCTTCAGGATTTACTCTAGCAATACATCGAATATCGACGAAATGCTGAGAAAATGTGAATCTCTTGCCCTGAAGAGGTATAAGTATTCACAGCTGAAGAAAATAACAAGATCATTCAAGGATGAGCTAGGAGAAGGTGGATACGGTGTGGTATACAAGGGAAGCCTGCAAGATAGCAGAACGGTTGCAGTGAAGCTACTGAAAGGATCAAAAGGCAACGGAGAAGATTTTCTGAATGAAGTTATGAGCATCGGCCGGACTTCTCATGTCAACATTGTCAGTCTGCTCGGTTTTTGTTTAGATGGATCTCACCGAGCACTTATATACGAGTACATGTCCAATGGTTCTTTGCAGAAGCACATTTATTCAGAGAGTTCCAAACAAGCCACCGGATGGGGGATGTTCCTAAAGATTGCGATCGGTATCGCACGAGGGTTGGAGTATCTACACCAGGGTTGCAACACCTGCATCATCCATTTCGATATCAAGCCTAACAACATCCTTCTAGATGATGAGTTATGTCCCAAAATTGCAGACTTTGGTATGGCAAAGCTATGCCACCTCAAGGAGAGCGTCCTTTCAATGGCCGAAGCGAGAGGGACGGTTGGTTTCATCGCACCAGAAGTGTTCTCTAGAGGCTTTGGACCCGTCTCGACAAAGTCTGATGTTTACAGCTACGGGATGATGCTCCTAGAAATGGTCCAAGGGAAGAAGGATGAGAAAGGAAAGGCAGAGAGCTCTAGTGAAACATTTTTTCCACATTGGGTTTGGGATAATTTGGCGAGGGAGTTGCATGGATCCGAAGCCAAATATGTAACTGAAGAAATCGTAAGAAGGATGACCTTGGTTGGATTGTGGTGCATACAGATGAACCCTGAAAGCCGCCCATCCATGAGCAGGGTTATAGAGATGTTGGAGAGGAGCATGGGTGAACTGGAGATGCCGCCGCGGCCGTTCCTCTTCTCTCCGCTGCACTCGACAACAGCTTCATCCTATGCATCTGTCCAAGTCATGATGTCTTCACCATGATGTGCATTAGGCTCTGGTGGATGCTGAAACAATATTTGACAAAACCATTAGCAGCAGTGTACATGTAATTCTTGTCAGGCTCACGGTTTTAACCTCATTGTATTATTTCATATTTAGATATTTAAGAACGTGATTACTGCCCTGTAGAGTTGCCTTCCAACAGTTGGGTTGCCTTGCAACTGTTGCTGACCAGTTGCAGCAACCAAACGTGTTGGCTCAGAGAAAAATAAACATGGCGAAAATAGTCCGCGTTCCTGTTCTCACCCACCACTGGCACCTGACACAACCCAGAAGCAACTCAACTTGCATGTCACCTTCTCAATGGCCTTCCGGTCGTTGTTAGCTGTCCCTGTTGCTAGCAAGAGCTTTCATGGTTACGGCCTTGAGCTGCAAACCGGGCGGACGCGGGGACCTGGCCATGCATCCCATACCTGTTCTCACTGCCCGTAGGCGGTATGCAGCACGTCAACCGAAACTAGAGGTCCTCAACCATCAACCGAAGCAGCACATCTGATAAATTCAGCAAACGTTAAGACTCTCAAGAAAACCAGCGAATTTTCTTTTGAAGCCATTATCATGTTACTAATATTTTTTGCACATGTGAATCATATGAGGAGACGAGGACTAGATGCAGACAAAGACTTGACTGAGTTAGACAGAGCCATCTATATAGATTGCAGTCAGATCATACCGTGGACTAAGTTAGGAAACATGAATGATCCCTATGCATCGTTCTGATGCAGAGGCCGGGAAGCCCCCTTTTTTTAAAAAAAAATGAATCATAGGTTAGCCAAGTACTCTGGCTACCGCCTCACCTCCTTGTATTCGACTGACCCTGTGTCCTCCAGACCTTTCCTGCAGTTCATCGCCAGATCTGCTGTCGTTCCGATGTCGCCAGCCAGCTTGGTGTTGTTGGGTTGCTCGGCCAAAACATGCGGCGCGGCGGTGTAACCATCTCAGAGGTCGGAGCCCTTCGGGCTGATTGTCGAGCAAGCAAACGAGACGACGTGTGGTAGGCTTGGCTTTGGGTTCAAGGTAAGTTGCACTAACAAGTAACAACACTCCAGACCTCGTGTACTATCGGTAATCAGCTGTGTAGCCTCCATGCGGGCCTTCGGAAAGGCCGAGCGGGTGACTTCATGTGCGGTAGATGCATGCACAGCCGGTGAACGAACGGTAGTGCACTATGAGCGGTCACATCCAACGGCACATCAATGGTCGACCGAGCCAAGTCAAAACGGACGGATGGTTTAGCCCAATGCGCGACCACATCCGCATTTTATGTCTGTTTGGCGTCCAGTCCGTCTCATTTTCGGCACAAACATACTCCTGGTTTGCGTCCACACGGACACCGAACGGACGGGCACGCGCATGCTCCTCGCCCGCCTCAGGGACGCGTGGTGGCCGTCCACCTACCTTCGCTGCCCAACAATAATGTGCGCGCGCGGCGGGCCCTGCTGTCATTCACACGGGCGGAGGGTCGTCGTCCTTCTTAATGTGGAAGCCGTGGACCGGCAAGTCCACAACTTGCACTTCCTGACCGGCCTGCCTCCTCGAGCCCCGACATGAGCAAACCGACGACGCCTTCTCCGTTCCCGTCACCGCCGCCGCCCATGACCGAGGAGGAGGAGGCCTGCCTCATGAGGTGGGTCATGGAGGACTCCATGGCCACCCATGACGAGCGGTAATGGGATGGCCTGGAGACCGCGCTGGCCCTCTCTACGGCCGGTGACGTGGCCATCCCGGAGCTGGATTTCGATGTCAAGGAGGAGGTGCGGGGGGAGGAGGTCCTGGAGGAGCCGTCCGTCGCCGTGTGGAACCCTCGTCTTACGGGCCTGTTGGGGAACGTAGTAATTTCAAAAAATTTCCTACGCACACGCAAGATCATGGTGATGGCATAGCAACGAGAGGGGAGAGTATTGTCCACGTACCCTCGTAGACCGTAAGCGGAAGCGTTATGACAACGCGGTTGATGTAATCGTACGTCTTCACGATCCGACCGATCCAAGTACCGAACGTACGGCACCTCTGAGTTCAGCACACGTTCAGCTCGATGACGATCCCCGGGCTCTGATCCAGCAAAGCGTCGGGGATGAGTTCCGTCAGCACGACGGCGTGGTGATGATGATGATGCTCTACCGGCGCAGGGCTTCGCCTATACTCCGCGACGATATGACCGAGGTGGAATATGGTGGAGGGGGGGCACCGCACACGGCTAAGGAACGATCCGTAAATCAACTTGTGTTGTTGTGCCTAGAGGTGCCCCCCTGCCCCTGTATATAAAGGAGCAAGGGGAGAGGGGGCGGCCGGCCTAGGAGGGGGCGCGCCAAGGGAAGTCCTACTCCCACCGGGAGTAGGACTCCCTCCTTCCTTGTTGGAGTAGGAGAAGGGGAAAGAGGGGGAGAGGGAGAAGGAAAAGGGGGCTGCATCCCTTGTCCAATTCGGACCAGAGGGGGGGCGCAGGCCTCCTTCCTTTTGGCCTCTCTCCTCTATTCCCGTATGGCCCAATAAGGCCCATATACTCCCCAGCGAATTCCCGTAACTCTCCGGTACTCCGAAAAATACCCGAATCACTCGGAACCTTTCCGAACTCCGAATATAGTCGTCCAATATATCGATCTTTACGTCTCAACCATTTCGAGACTCCTCGTCATGTCCCCGATCTCATCCGGGACTCCGAACTCCTTCGGTACATCAAAACTCATAAACTCATAATATAACTGTCATCGAAACCTTAAGCGTGCGGACCCTACGGGTTCGAGAACTATGTAGACATGACCTAGAACTATTCTTGGTCAATAACCAATAGCGGAACCTGGATGCTCATATTGGCTCCTACATATTCTACGAGATCTTTATCGGTCAAACCGCATAACAACATACTTTGTTCCCTTTGTCATCGGTATGTTACTTGCCCGAGATTCGATCGTCGGTATCCAATACCTAGTTCAATCTCGTTAATGGCAAGTCTCTTTACTCGTTACGTAATGCATCATTCCGTAACTAACTCATTAGCTACATTGCTTGCAAGGCTTATAGTGATGTGCATTACCGAGAGGGCCCGGAGATACCTTTCCGACAATCGGAGTGACAAAACCTAGTCTCGAAATACGCCAACCCAACATGTACCTTTGGAGACACCTGTAGTACTCCTTTATAATCACCCAGTTACGTTGTGACGTTTGGTAGCACCCAAAGTGTTCCTCCGGTAAATGGGAGTTGCATAATCTCATAGTTACAGGAACATATATAAGTCATGAAGAAAGCAATAGCAATATACTAAACGATCAAGTGCTAGGCTAACGGAATGGGTCATGTCAATCACATCATTCTCCTAATGATGTGATCTCATTAATCAAATAACAACACATGTCTATGGTTAGGAAACATAACCATCTTTGATTAATGAGCTAGTCAAGTAGAGGCATACTAGTGACTATATGTTTGTCTATGTATTCACACATGTATTATGTTTCCGGTTAATACAATTATAGCATGAATAATAAACATTTATCATGAAATAAGGAAATAAATAATAACTTTATTATTGCCTCTAGGGCATATTTCCTTCAGTCTCCCACTTGCACTAGAGTCAATAATCTAGTTCACATCATCATGTGATTCAACACTAATATTCACATCTGTATGTGATTAACACCCATAGTTCACATCGTCATGTGACCAACACCCAAAGGGTTTACTAGAGTCAATAATCTAGTTCACATCGCTATCTGATTAACACCCAAAGAGTGCTAAGGTATGATCATGTTTTGCTCGTGAGAGAAGCTTAGTCAACGGGTCTGTCACATTCAGAGCCGTATGTATTTTGCAAATATTCTATGTCTACAATGCTTTGCATGGAGCTACTCTAGCTAATTGCTCCCACTTTCAATATGTATCCAGATTGAGACTTAGAGTCATCTGGATCAGTGTAAAAAACTTGCATCGATGTAACTCCTTACGACGGGCCTTTTTATCACCTCCATAATCGAGAAATATTTCCTTAGTCCTCACTAAGGATGTTCTTGACCAATGTCCAGTGATCTACTCCTAGATCACTATTGTACTCCCTTGCCAAATTCAGAGCAATGTATACAATAGGTCTGGTACATAGCATAGCATACTTTATAGAACCTATGACTGAGTTATAGGGAATGACTTTCATTCTCTTTTCTATTTTCTGCCGTGGTCGGAATTTGAGTCTTTACTCAATTTCACACCTTTGCAACACAGGCAAGAACTCTTTCTTTGACTGTTCCATTTTGAACTATTTCAAAATCTTGACAAGGTATGTACTTATTGAAAAACTTATCAAGCGTCTTGATCTATCTCAATAGATCTTGATGCTCAATATGTAAGCAGCTTCACCGAGGTCCTTATTTGAAAAAACTCCTTTCAAATACTCCTTTATGCTTTGCAGAATAATTCTACATTATTTCTGATCAACAATATGTTACTCACATATATTTATCAAAAATGCGGTAGTGCTCCCACTCACTTTATTGTAAATACAGGCTTCTCCAAAAGTCTGTATAAAACCATATGCTTTGATCACACTATCAAAGCGTTTATTCCAACTCCGAGATGCTTACACCAGTCCATAGATGGATCGCTGAAGCTTGCACATTTTGTTAGCTCCTTTAGGATTGACAAAACCTTCTGGTTGCATCATATACAACTCTTCTTTAATAAATCCATTAAAGAATGTAGTTTTTGACATCCATTTGCCAGATTTCATAATATGTGGCAATTGCTAACATGATGCGGACAGACTTAAGCATCGCTACGGTTGAGAAAATCTCATTGGAGTCAACACCTTGAACTTGTCGAAAACCTTTTTGTGACAAGTCGAGCTTTGTAGATAGTAACACTACTATCAGTGTCCGTCTTCCTCTTGAAGATCCATTTATTTAACATGGCTTGCTGATCATCGAGCAAGTCAATCAAAGTTCATACTTTGTTCTCATACATGGATCCTATCTCAGATTTCATGGCCTCAAGCCATTTCGCGGAATCTGGGCTCATCATCGCTTCCTCATAGTTCGTAGGTTCATCATGGTCTAGTAACATGACTTCCAGAACATGATTACCGTACCACTCTGGTGCGGATCTTACTCTGGAAGACCTACGAGGTTTGGTAGCAACTTGATCTGAAGTTTCAGGATCATCATCATTAACTTCCTCACTAATTGGTGTAGGAATCACTGAAACTGATTTCTGTGATGAACTACTTTCCAATAAGGGAGAAGGTACAATTACCTCATCAAGTTCTACTTTCCTCCCACTCACTTGTTTCGAGAGAAACTTCTTCTCTAGAAAGGATCCATCTTAGCAACGAATAACTTGCCTTCGGATCTGTGATAGAAGGTGTACCCAATAGTTACCTTTGGGTATTCTATGAAGACGCACTTCTCCGATTTGGGTTCGAGCTTATCAGGTGAAAACTTTTTCACATAAGCATCACAACTCCAAACTTTAAGAAACGACAGCTTAGGTTTACTGTTAAACCATAGTTCATACGGTGTCGTCTCAACGGATTTAGATGATGCCCTATTAAACGTGAATGCAGCTGTCTCTAATGCATAACCCCAAAACGATAGTTGTAAACCGATAAGAGACATCATAGATCGCACCATATCCAATAAAGTGCGGTTATGACTTTCGGACACACCATTATGCTGTGGTGTTCCATATGGCGTGAGTTGCGAAACTATTTCACATTGTTTCAAATGAAGACAAAACTCGTAACTCAAATATTTATCTCCACGATTAGATCGTAGAAACTTTATTTTTCTTGTTACCATGATTTTCCACTTCACTCTGAAATTCTTTGAACTTTTCAAATGTTTCAGACTTATGTTTCATCAAGTAGATATACCCATATCTGCTCAAATCATCTGTGAAGGTGAGAAAATAACGATACCCGCCGCGAGCCTCAACATTCATCGGACCACAAACATCAGTATGTATGATTTCCAACAAATAAGTTGCTCGCTCCATAGTTCCGGAGAACGGCGTTTTAGTCATCTTGCCCATGAGGCACGGTTCGCAAGTACCAAGTGATTCATAATCAAGTGATTCCAAAAGCCCATCAGTATGGAGTTTCTTCATGCGCTTTATACCAATATGACCTAAACGGCAGTGCCACAAATAAGTTGCACTATCATTATTAACTTTACATCTTTTGGTTTCAATATTATGAATATGTGTATCACACGATCGAGATCCAACAAACC
>LR880968.1:29963027-29974899 GCA_904067115.1 Aegilops sharonensis | reverse complement strand
CATACTACTTGGAACTGAACTGAAAGTAAGGATTTGTACTTGGAACCAAGAATAACATAGTAAACAAAAGTAAGATCAAGCGTCATCCATTAGTGATCAAAGGTTTGGCTGAACAGTAGAGTAATACAGAATTTTAAATGATTTGACAACTCATTCCAAAACAGGGGGTAAAGATATCACACTTTCACGGCATGATAGTATCTGTATACAGGACCTTTTAGTTTCTAGATAACAAAGCATGAATTAAATGAAAGAAATATATGGTTCACCTGTCACTGAATATTAACGATCATACCTGGGCAAACACCTCAAAATGTCTCTAAATCAGGTCGTTTAGAGAAGAATAAAATCTTGCGCTTGACAAGAAGCATCACTTAAGAACAAAGATCCTGAGGTTATAATCTGGCACTGACCACTGTCAAATCCATAAAAAGCCTCTGAAAATCTTCATGTTGAGTTTCAAAAGTAACAAAAGTAAATAGGCATGCAAAGGCAGCAAACTTACTCCTCTCATGCTGCACTATGAACACATTGGTATTTCATGGTTCGTGCAGCACACAATCTTTTCGAAACAATGCCGAAAAGTACCACTGGTTACAGCGTGTGAACAACAAATGTAGCATAGGAATAGGAGTAGACAAATCGATCATATAACTTCATATTCACTAATTCCATTCTTCCAAAAAGTTTATGAGCCTTTTTATACAAGTTAACTGACAAAAATCTGGATGCTGTGAAGATATTATTAGGAAACTGAGGTCACCCAAGAAAACACAAATTGCATTCATCTTGCTTCCTACTGGACATTAATGAATTTATGAATACCAAATGAACCAAATATTCACCATGTTGTAGGCTTGTAAACACACATACTTTGAAGACACGGGATAGTTCAGTGATTGTACAATATACCCATCATTATTAGCCATGAAAAAACAGAGTAACTATGAAAAAAATTCAAAGGCCAGCTCTCGCCATTTCAGGTACAGTTCTGGTTTCACTATTCCCAGTTGATATGGTACTATCATGCTCTCGCCAAAAATAGAATCCCATACATGAAGCTATAAGCAACCACCATATCTACCCGTTCATGATACATAAGGGGGAAGGGAGTAAGTAAATTACCTTGAATGAGGACTAATTGTTAGACTGCTGCAGCTGCCAACATGCCTCAGCTAAAAAGATGGATTTTGTCACTGCCACTCAACATAGGCACCGGGGCACATGAAAACGAAGAGAATAATGCATCAATGACAGGAGCCAAAACAAGCACAACAAATCATGAGCTAAAAGAAAAGAAGTAGAGGATTCATAGAGAGGGGAAGTAGCGAGGGGGCTGGGGAAGAATACCCGCGGGCGCCGTGGCAGCTTCAGGCACCACAAAGACCATGTCAAGCATAGATAGTTCTTGATAGCAGACATAACTAAGAATTTTGGATGTTAGCTGCCAACCACCATTCTGTGATATTTGCCCAACTTAAAAATTATGGGAGTCAAAACAGAAAGAGAGGCGTACGTGAATCATTCCTTCTGCCAGAGGCATAGCATTTCAGGCCCAAAACCTCTATCCCCAATTCGCTTTCTTCTCCCTTGATAAGTTGAAGTATCAGTGATTTCTTCATACAATATGTCTGTTTCAATTAATAAAACATCTCCGGTGTTGCTATTTTGTTTGCTCTGGGATGCGTCATACTGTAAACAACTGAAACACCAATAGTATCTTTATGAGAATTTACACAGATATATTTGCACTGACTAAAAAACTGAAGCAGAAGATTGTCAAAAAATAGGAACGATTAAGAAAATATAGCCAACTGAAACACCAAAGTCACAATATTTTCTTTATAGAGTAATCTTTCATAGTCCAAAATAATTTACAAAAATAATTAGAGATAAAAATTGGTGCCGTGCGTAGCTACCACCATGGGTAGCAAATTATTTCTGCAAGTGAAAATATCGAATATGCACTACATGTGTGATATAGTATTCTCTGAATATAATAGATAAGCTAGCACACACTTTCAGAAGCATAAAGCAGATAACAAAAAAGATTGATTCATCAGCACCAGTGTACCATCTAAAAGTGCATTGTTGTCTAGTACCCTCATTTTGTGCATAGGTTGCTGCATCCGCAACACCAAAAGCAAAAGAAATGCCTTCTGATCCGTCCCTAGAGACATAGAAAGAGAAACCCAAGAAGCCAAAGAATACCTTTTTACTTCAACTTTATTCTTTTTAGGACCGGAATACAGTCTCCCTACATAAAAGCGGATCCAAACAACCACGACAGCCATCCAGAAGGTCCACGTATGTAACTGAGAGTTGGACCCTGCCCTAAACTAAAGAACTTCTACCTAAATCAATATCGAAACCCGCGAGCAACATGCTAGAGGAAAAACATAAGAAAAAAGTTGATGTTTGAGGCTACTACATGCAGATATAGGGTGAGTAATTATTAATCATGCTACAGTGGANAAAGATTGATTCATCAGCACCAGTGTACCATCTAAAAGTGCATTGTTGTCTAGTACCCTCATTTTGTGCATAGGTTGCTGCATCCGCAACACCAAAAGCAAAAGAAATGCCTTCTGATCCGTCCCTAGAGACATAGAAAGAGAAACCCAAGAAGCCAAAGAATACCTTTTTACTTCAACTTTATTCTTTTTAGGACCGGAATACAGTCTCCCTACATAAAAGCGGATCCAAACAACCACGACAGCCATCCAGAAGGTCCACGTATGTAACTGAGAGTTGGACCCTGCCCTAAACTAAAGAACTTCTACCTAAATCAATATCGAAACCCGCGAGCAACATGCTAGAGAAAAAACATAAGAAGAAAGTTGATGTTTGAGGCTACTACATGCAGATATAGGGTGAGTAATTATTAATCATGCTACAGTGGAGTCATGAGCAATGATCCCCTTCGACAACAAAACTTGGATAGCATGCTATCCTTCATCTTTTAGACTGCAGTTCTGTAACTAATTCCAACATTTTTATGTGACAAGTTAACTAAATGCAAACATAGGAAAAGAGAAGCCAATCAGACCTAAATTCATCTAATAAAAAGGAGATAAAAGGAATAAGATAATAAAAATTTGCAGTAGGTGTGCACATTAAGTGCATTAACACGCGACTGACAGAAAATTCAAAGAAAGGAGTCGAGCAATATGCAAAGATATTATTTGTGGTGCCTACAATTTTGTCGTGACTTCTGGACCGGTTTAAAAACGGGCTGGTATTCCATGGAGTGTAGATAGTAGGAACAGTAAGCAGACTAACATGGTCACCATCGGGCCAAGCCATGATTTTATCTGACAACAAATCTAACAGTAAACACAGTTATCAATGCAAGCATATTTTAGTGTATTTGTTTACAATTTTTAGTTCACCAAAAACCAGCGAGTTCACTATATCTGCATGTAGTAGCCTCAAACAAAAACAACACAATAGGAAGTAACATAAACATTAGAGTCTCCAAAAGTTCTTCCTTATCCTATATACAATGACTTTGCAATGAAAAATAAACATCACATCAGGTGGTCACAGAAGAGCACACCTACATCATTTTCAATCAATATGTAATAGATCTACCTTTTAAGAAATGACCATATCTCATCAAGCTGGAAAGCATTGTCTCACAATACAAAGATCAACAGTAGTCATTATGCATGCTCGCTACTCACTGAACCTGCAGGTGAGCCAGCATCAAATTGGTAAGACACATATTTCAGATAAGTGGGTGTCCAAGGGGAAAATTTATGAAACACGAGAGTGCAGAGAAAACCACCACTACCCACATTGTCGGAAGTAAATCCCCTATTTCCATATAAGCAAACATGATACTTAAATCAATCATCACTGCCACCATTTTTTTTACAGGTATGAACAAGAAAAAATACAGTGAAGAAAAATGAGAATGGATGGCCTTTTTTTACCTTGCTATGTTCAGACTAATTTGGTGAGCTATTTAGTATGGAGGAGAGAAGCGGGAGGAGCAGAAGGATCACGGAGACGAACTGTTGTCGCTGGAGTTGCAAGACAAGGAGCAACGGACTACTGGGCGACGAGGACGTGGAGGTGGCGAGAAGCGCGACGTCGCCTCCCTCCCCCCTCCTCTGGTGGCCCCTATCCCATCACCAGCCACCATCCTTGCTGCTGCTTCCTTCACCTCCATCCTCCTCACCCTCAACTGCGCGGATCCGGTGGCAGATCCTCCTCCGCGACCTGGAGCGACGGCCAATGAGGATAGCGGCAGAGAATGAAGCCGGCGAGGCAGGGAAGAGGAGCGGCTCGCTGGAGGGGCGGAGATGGAGGAAGGGAAGGGCGGCGGCGGCAGAGGGGAGCAGCAGGACGGAAGAAGGAGGAACCTGCTGGCGCGAGGGATGTACAGAGGCATCTCTCCTCCAGCGCGATAACGACGAGCCAGCGGTGCTCCTTCCGGTGACCCTCTCCCATCCGCCGCGGCACCTCCATCTCCTCTTTCCTCTCTCTTTCTCCATCCTCTCCTCCGTTATCTCTCTCCCTATCTTCTTCTCTTTCTCACACAGATCAAATCGAGGGCCGCCACCGTCGCCCTTTGCCTGCAGGCCGCCGTGCAGCCGCCGTAGAATGAAGCGAAGGGGAGGAGGAGGAGGCGCAGTGGAGAGCAGGGGAGAGGGAGGGAAGGAGGCGGCGCATTTGAGTTGCAGGGGAGGGGAGCGGGGCTCGAGGAACGGAGGGACTGGCTGCTAGGTTTTCACCACTCAGCACGATCCATCGCACGTCTCCCCTTTCTTTCACACAGAACGCACACAGGGCACACGAAAATGTTGGGCCCGGGGATATTCGAGACCCACCCGTCATGCAATAAGACAAAAGAAAGGAGTCATAAATAACCAACGGCTAAGGCTTTGACAGCACTGTAAAAAATCCTGTTGCGGTGAAATCGTGCGAACCAGAACGCACGGGCGACGCAGTTGAACCAGGATGGCGGGTAGCGTAGCGCGTTTTATATGTTCCATTAATCCTTGGCTGGTGTAGTACACATACATCAATAGTCCTGTTGAAGAAGTTTGAGGATTTTCCAATTCCATGTTATTGTTGGGGCATCTGTTGATCTTTCTAAAGAGATAAAAGTATGTTTTGCAGGAAATATGATTTCGGTAGTGCCAACTCATAAGGAGATAATGTAGGAAATAGCAAATGTACACATACTTTACATTTTCCCGTAGCAATGCACGAGCATTCAACTAGTACTACTAGGACATCAATCAGACTTTCCTATACGACTAGAACATGGAATCTCTACGGAGTATGTCCTAAACTAATCAACCGGCAAGCTTAATCACTCTAGTACGTACTAATCCTTACCGAACAGAACTAGCACGCCTACACTTGCCTAAGCTAACTGACATATTGTTTGGATTAGCTAACACTTAATATAGCGATCTCTGGAATACGGAGCGTGTTGTTCGGTCAAATGTGACAATGCGAGGATGTAATGATGTATAGATGTGAGTGAGGGCGGGCGCAGTTATTTCGTATGCATACTGCCATATCCATTAGCTATCCCTCGTACCTGTTAGCTGGGTGGTATTAGTCCATAAGCATCGTAGTCCTGCTCTCTCTGTCTCTCTCTGTAACTGTAGCCCATCTTCAAGCTACAATCCTGGGAAAGTAGAAGAACAACAGAAAAATGGCTTGGGCGGGTACGGAAATGCAGAGGTTAGCATTTCAATCTCAAATCAATCATGCCTGGTTGATTCTTAATAAGGTATGGCAGTGGGTGCTCACATCGGTTTCTTCTAGTCGACCTTAGCATGAGCGGTGGTTTGGGGGAAAGTCCTGGACATGTCTCTGTGACATCATTTGGAAGTCCACTAATCCCTACTGGGTGGCTTGATAGCTGTCAGCAAGCATATTTACAAGCAGCATGCATCTGCACCATTTAATCGGTGGAGTTACTCGCCAGACAATGTTATGTTCTCTCTTATCCCAACCAGTCCAGGCTAGTGAAGCAGTAAATAACACTGTTTGATCTGCTAGTAATAATAAGCATAATAAGCAACTCCCTGTTATGTTCTAGGCCAACTATTCCTATGTAGATTTTAACCAGCTACAGATATGAATGAATCAAGCTTTAGTCGATTGTTGTCTTCTCGTATCATGCTTAATGATTCATGTCGTATGGTAGCTGGTCCTAAGTAAAGTAGTCCATTTTAATCCACATGACTTATTTTATTTTAATTTTTGTATTTAGCACTTCAGTTGTTAGTGAGAACGCTGGACAACATAATCCAGGATTGAAGCAAATGTTGTGTGCCATTCATAGCGAGTTATATCTAAGCGATGACATTATCGGCAGCTAGGTGGTGATTAGTACTTAGAACAAGTAGGGAAAACCTTAAGGGAATACTAATGCGATGATAAGATGAACGAGAAGAGTTGGATCATCAGGTAGAACAAAGTAGTCTATCTTCACCGTACTCAGTGCAGGTGAATGAGCACCATGCACAATGCCCAAAGTTTCCCAAGCACAAAAAAAAGAGAATGGCTAGGGGGAAGAGGAGGAAGATGATGAATGAAAAGGGAGTAGCTATGAGCTGGGCATCGGGATTTGGATAACAAATGCAGGGCTGTGGGTTCAGGGTGACGTTGGCTCATAACTGGACATAATTGTGGAAATAAACACGTTCATCAAGCATGCTACAAGTAGCCATTGTAATTGATGAGCGATATACAAGCTCCATTGTACTATGAGACAGGCCTTTCAATACCCGGGTGCCCTTACACCCTCCATGAACAGTAAATTCAAAATAAGTTGAAAACAAAACCTATATAATGTGAAACTTTGGGACACCTATAATGACCACATATTTGACGTTCTTGTAAAATTTCAGCCATAACCTTCGAGGAGCTCTCACCCAAAAAAGCAAAATCAATGTCTAAAGTTTATGTGCACTTTTGAGCAATGATTTTGTTTTATTTTTGTGAGGGCTCTTCGAATGTTATTTGGGGCTGAAACTTTGCAAGAACATCAAATGTTTGATCATGTTTGATGTCCCAAAGTTTCAGAATTTTTTGATTTTGATTTTGGAATTTACTGTTTATGAGGTTGTAGGGGCACACGGGAGCTATCACACCTTTCTCTTGTATAATAAGTGCATGTATCACATGGAACTGGATGGAGCTGATTTCCTTCTCACGTGGGACCATGTTCACACGCGATTTATCGCCTTGTAGACACCTTTTACCTAGAAAAATTTATTCAAACCTAATATAGATAAACATGCAACTTGCCATGATAGTTGTTAGAGTTTCGTTTTAGACATATCTGCAAACATATTTAAGGATACAAAAACATACATACTATCATATACATAGTGATCTAAAATCCATATATGTGGCAAAAATTAATCAATGAATGTTTTTTTTCTTCCCCTATCTAATGAAATTCGGTTTAACCATATATTTTTGATGTGCAAAATTAAGAAACTCATTTCCTATGCAATAATATTGTTTAAGCTGAGTCGATGTGTATTATCAATTGAAGAAATTATAATTGCATAACACAAAATTCATGTTAATATTCACTAGAATGAAATATGAAACCAAGTTTGTTAATAGTTGTGATTACACTTCAATAAAATAAGTTTTATAAAAGTAAAATAGTTTATCATATAAATTAATAAAGAGAAGACTCATCCGTCAACTCTTGCTCTTGCGACCGGATGGTCGTAACAACGAGCGTGCACTATTGGCTCGTGCACACACCGATCACATTTGCACAAAAGTTTGGGTTACCCGCATTTAATCTTCATGCCACGATGAGCTTTACATATTGCAAAATATGTACGTAAAGGAATCATAGAGCGTCCAACAAATGGAGGAAGATGACGAATGAACTCAAGAGAGACATGACAAGCGTGCATTGAGGGGAGCCGGGGCCAGTGCAAATGTGTGGCGGGGCCCTTTGTAGGCACACGCGTCAGCACCCGCGTTGCTCTACCCGCTTTTCCTGGCGCAGCGAGCAGCCAGAGCAGCATACATGCATGGAGGCGGCGCCCGCAGCAAAAGCAAAGTGGTGTCGGATGGGACGGAACGGGACGAGGGGTTTGGTGGCCATTTCCTCCGTGGAGGCAGTGTTCGTTCCTCTCCCGTTCCAAAATGCATCGTCAGTGAAGAAAAGATGAAACCGTGCGAGTGCAGACTAGATGAGACCGTCTGTGTTCAAAAATGTCCTGATTTACTTTCTCCGGAGCTGCACCTAGCCGAATTGAAAGTACTAGCCAGCAACACACCCGTACACTGTTGAATGTTTAGTGACATTTGTTCACTAAAAGAAATCCTAGAAGTTCTGGGTGCACTTTCATGCGGCGTTGATGTTGTTAGGCACTCCCCCATTTCTCTTTGTAAGATGCAATATTTTCGACACGGTGACCAAGGCACATGATTATAGACAGTTTGGGCCATTGGCAATTTCATTGGTTAGTGCCAAATAAATTAGTTAGTCTAGGAAAGAAAGACATACACACAATCGAGAGAGATAGTATCCTTCTTTTGCTACAAGTAGAGATACATGCAATCAGGAGTGAGCTACTTTCCAATTTTCTAGAGTGCTAGGAATACATTCTGATTTTTTTTTCAAAAACAAATCCACCTTATAAAAAGGAACGCTGGGAGTATTTCATAAAACACTTACTGCCCCGGTTTAAAAAATGTAAGGTGTGTTTTTTATGAAAAGTCAAACATTTTGAAGTTTGACAAAAATTGAGACAAACATATCAATATCCATAACATCATTCGGTATCATTAGATTCATCATCAAATAAATTTTTACATTTTTTATTTAGTATTGTCGCTATCGATATTTTGGCTCTGAACTTGGTCAAAATTAAATAAATTTGATTTTCCAAAAAAATCACCTTATATTCTGAAATCGAGAGAGTATTTGGTTTGGCAAGTGGGGGAGATGATGAAGTGTGTTTTATTTTTTATTTTTAATGTTGTGTTCTGGTGGGCCTTCTGTGGTGTGATTGTCTTATCTTCTAATCAACTCATACCTATGTGGGGAAATTTTCTACATCGATGGATGTATGTATTACATTGATGATGCAGTATCACATGTTGGCACTTCTTTTGCCAGGGTGGTCAGAGCATACATGGGACTGATATCTTATTTTAGACAGTAGTTGCCGACTGATTTGAAAAATTGCTGACCCAATCAAAATCATGAACCAAATCTATAATTAAATACCTCAAGCGAATAGAAGAGTTTCAAAATTAAGGAGTGTTGTGGATTAAAAGAATTAAATGAGAGCTTCTTGCAAAATTGTTGATCAATTTGAAGACCTCAATTGATTGTGAGGCTTTAAAAATTAGGAGCATAGTGTATTTATAGATATGTGTAATTGATAAGAGCAAATACAATCAAAAGATCCATATCTGCCCCTAACATTCGGGCGACCAACTCGGTCACTACCCGTATGTTGAATTGCCATCCAATCGGATGCCCAAATCGTAGCCCATATGCCCGGGCTGACTGACAACCCCATATCCAGTCCATATGTGGGGCAGATATGGGACGCCCGGGCTCGCCCGTCACGTCGGATTTTGTCCATCATGGCTTGCCACAACCGGCTCTGATGGAGGTGGCAGATCCAGAGGAGGAGGACGAGGAGGAGCATCAGCCGGCTATGAAAGAGGTGGCGGATCCGGAGGAGGACAATGCAGAGCAGGTGGAGGAGGAGTTGGAAGAGGAGCATCAGTCGGCTCCGATGGAGATGGTGTATCCGAAGGAGGACGAAGGGGAGAAGCCGGAGCAGGAGCTGGCACCGGCTCCGAGCTTCAACATGGAGGAGGCGGAGTTAGTGGTTGCCTAATCAGCCGAGATGGCAGAGCAGCAGGGCATCCTTGAGTCTATTGAGGACGAGGCCTTTGTGGAGGCAAATCGGCAATTCATCCGGCGGGAACAGGCGACGACCGACGCGGAGATGGAGGCGGAGGGTGGCGCGGCACAGCCAGAGCTGTGGCCGCCGTCCATGTACTCGGAGTCGGGCACGGAGATAGTGGACATCTCCGACGAGGATTAGGGTAGTATAAGTTACGTGATCTACGTAGTACACCCTCCATTTTTATTTAGTCCGCATATTACTTTTTGTCAAAGTCAAGCTTTCTAAACTTTGACAAAGTTTATAAACAAAAATATTAACATATACAATAACAAATCAATACCATTAAATTCATTATCGAATGTACTTTCAGTTCATATAGATTTATCATGGTAAATGTTTGTATTGTTTTCTATAAACTTGGTCAAACTGTACGAAGTATGACTTCGGTCAAATCTAGTATATATGCGGAGTAAATAAAAATGAAGGGAGTACATAGATTTCATTGTTTGCATGTTTTTGCATGGATTTAAGGTTTCTATTATAAGGTATTCGGGTGTAGATGGAAAAATTGGAGGCCTGACGCGATGGGAGTTTGAGTGTCAGATTTGTTGTCCGCGGACGTAGATCTGGAGAGGGGCGGACGCGTCCACTTTTAGGGCTCGTATTTGTCAACTCTGGTTGTTGGTGGATGGGATGGGATCGATGGGCTCCAAGTTGCATTTATAGCCGAGATTCCATAGGAGCTTCACCAGGGTGTCTTGCGTGCAAATTTACCGGGTGCGCGTGGAGAATGAAGCCAGAACAAAAAGGCAGAAAGGAGACCAGGATGGGTGATCGGGGGACTGGTTCTTTGTGGGACCGCACATCTCTGCCGCCTCTGGGTTTCGTGGTGCCAGGGTCACCAGGGTGTGCCTCCCTTCATAATGGTTGTTCTATTTATACGAGTAATATCTTTTATGGTCATGCACCCTTGAGTGGTCCATTTTTGTTGAATCTCGATTGTAGTGATACACATATTCATAATGTTGAAGCCAAATGATGCAAAGTTAATAATAATAGTGCAACTTATTTGTGGCACTGCCGTTTAGGTCATATTGATGTAAAGTGCATGAAGAAACTCCATGTTGATGGGCTTCTGGAATCACTTGATTATGAATCACTTGATGCTTGCGAACCATGCCTCATGGGCAAGATGACTAAGATTCCGTTCTCCGGAACAATGGAGCGAGCAACTGACTTGTTGGAAATAGTACATACTGATGTATGCGGCTAGATGAGTGTTGAGGCTCGCGGCGGGTATCGTTATTTTCTGACCTTCACAGATGATTTAAGCAGATATGGGTATATCTATTTAATGAAACATAAGTCTAAAACATTTGAAAAGTTCAAAGAGTTTCAGAGTGAAGTGGAAAATCATCGTAACAAGAAAATAAAGTTTCTATGATCTGATCGTGGAGGAGAATATTTGAGTTATGAGTTTGGTCTTCATTTGAAACAATGTGGAATAGTTTCGCAACTCATGCCACCTGGAACAACACAGCGTAATGGTGTGTCCGAACGTCATAACCGTACTTTATAAGATATGGTGCGATCTATGATGTCTCTTACCGATTTACCGCTATCGTTTTGGGGTTATGCTCTAGAGACGGCTGCATTCACGTTAAATAGGGCACCATCTAAATCCGTTGAGATGACACCATATGAACTGTGGTTTAGCAAGAAACCTAAGCCGTCGTTTCTTAAAGTTTGGGGCTGCGATGCTTATGTGAAAAAGCTTCAACCTGATAAGCTCGAACCCAAGTCGGAGAAATGTGTCTTCATAGGATACCCAAAGGAGACTGTTGTGTACACCTTCTATCACAGATCCGAAGGCAAGATATTCGTTGCTAAGAATGGATCATTTCTAGAGAAGGAGTTTCTCTCGAAAGAAGTGAGTGGGAGGAAAGTAGAACTTGATGAGGTAATTGTACCTTCTCCCGAATTGGAAAGTAGTTCAT